>NW_011933329.1:114887-143025 GCF_000187915.1 Pogonomyrmex barbatus | reverse complement strand
ATATATATATATATATATATATATATATATATATATATATATATATTACAATATACATATATACATGTATTCTTTCGAATCCCCACGACCGGTACCGGTGGTATAAGTTATAAGCATTAAATAATGTGTATTATTAACGAATGAAATGTAACGAGAGGGTTTTTTTTTTATAAAAACATGTTTAAATTAATAAAATTATTTACAATACTTTAGAACTTCACTGTAATTTTTTATCGCGTCGAATATCATATTTATTCAACATCATGTTCATAAAATTAATCCCCAGTTTTTGTAATGCAATGAAAAACTGCGAATGTACACAATCAGGATACGCTTTTTAAACCATTAATTTAGCATATAATGAAATTTTGAAGGTATATAAACAAGTAAAAACTTAGCGCATAAATTGTGAGTTATGTTGTTTAAATTGGTCAATGAAATGGATAGATAATGTTTTGTTTACTCGAATTTTATGTGTTATGTTTTTTAGGAATGATATTGGTAAATGAATTTATGCATTAATACTTTTTTTATTTATTTATAATATTTTCAAATAAAATAGCTGAATAATATTGAATAAATATGATACGACGATGAAATAATGACAGAAATTGTTAAGTATTAATGTAAAAGTTTAAACTTATGTTCTTATAGGTTTTGCGTAGTAAACTTACGAGGGCTGAAATTCTCGAACGGAGAGGTATTTGAGACTTGTCTAAAGTTTTTATTATTTTAATGACCGATTACGCCAAGAAAAATAGTTAGATTGAAGCTTTTTCAATTACATTTTTGTATAGTTGTGTATATTTTTATATATTGTGTAGTTATGTCATAAAATATTTCAACAATTGCAGACACGTAATAAATTCAACACGTAACACGTAATAAATTCAATATGTTTACTGTCATCGGGTTTGAGGACGAAATTATAGCAGTTCCGACATCCTGGATCACAAGAAACGAATATGTAAATGGCCTCCATATTCGAAGAAGGATATTGAAGAAACCATGTGAAATATTGACGAAGTTACAGATGAGTGGGAAGAATTGCCCATAATATCAACATTCAAAATCAGTCGATACGTGACATTTATTAATGAGTATGCTCGGCGGAGAATACCTGGTCTCGGTTTCCCGGTATTGGTCGGAGATGTGGACAGGTCGGAGGATCGGATCGGTCTGGTTGTTTTATCCTGATTCGGCCAGGTTTATATACCCGCCTTTGTTATTTTGTATTAACAATTTATAATAAACAACACGCGGGTCGTCGGCGGTACGCACGTGGCGAATGCGTGCTCGGTTGCGTGCGCAACGGTCGGTACGTTCGGTAGCGGGTGCGGAGCCCGGTCGCTTAGAACGATGTGCGGGAGGTGTATCGTTACACCTCCCTCCCGCTTTATGGAGGAACAACAAATTATTGAATAATAGGATAATGTTATAACATATATTTTGGACAAATTTGCGTACATATTTACATTTTCCGCTATAATCGAATCGCAGTGTGAACTTACCCCCGATGCGGACCTTATACACGCGTGACACGTGTGCGGCAAAGTAGGGCACCTCCGCTCCTCGCCTACGTCGATGTTGACCGGTGGTGGCGATGCGGCAGAGCCGTATACGGGCCAGACGCCGGTACGACCTTTAGGGCGGCTTGAGGGGTCCTCGGAGGCCATGTCTCGATGATGAGACGGTGGGACGGCGGTATTGGCAGATCTGAGAGTGACCCGTGGGCCAGCCGGTCGATTGCTCGTGTCCACTGGTGCTGCGGTCTGACTGGTGGTCAGCGGAATCGTTGGCGCCGCGGATTAGTTGGCCGGCGGTCGCATCGTCTCGGTCGGGCGGTGGACGTGCGGACACCGAGTTTTCCCCGCGGGCTTCACGACTTCACGCCCTGGATGCTTTGGTCTGTTTCGGTGGCGGCGGGGGCTTTGTTGACGTGTTTGCTGGCGGGTTCTCGATCAGGTTAAGGTCGGAGATGTCGCCAAATAGTTCCGCCAACTTGGCGGCGCAGCGGCTGACTCCGGTGGCCGGATTTCGGCGGCGTGATGGTGGTGGTGGAGGCGGCTGTACCAGCGCCTGCCTTTCGCGCCTGCTGGGCTGTCGATCACTTTACAGTCCTGCCGGCCGGCTTCGGTACTCGCTGGGGTTGCATCGACCGGTCAGTCTGGCTGATTGGTCGTGGTCCCGGGCTGTTGAGCAGACGTTCCCAGAAAACTTCAAATTCCGTGTCGTATTTCCCGGAATCACCTTCTTACCAGGTGTATGCATAAGTTTTTTCTGGTTTTTTAGTAAAAAAAGACACGTAATTTTCAAGGGAAATTAATTTTTTTTTATTCAAAATATTGGCCATCGGCTTCTACACATTTCGCCCATCTTTCAAGTAATTTATGAATACCATGCCAGAAAAACTGCTTGTCTTTTGCGGCAAACCATTCGTCGAGCCATTTTCCAACTTCCTCAAAATTGCTGAAGTGCTGCTCTGCGAGCGCGTGCCCCATTAATGCGAAGAGGTGATAGTCAGATGGCGCCAGGTCTGGGGAGTACGGCGGGTGCGGAAGGATTTCCCATCCAAGCGATTTCAAGGTGTCTTTCACTGGTTTTGCTGTGTAAGACGGCGCATTGTCGTGTAACAAAATCACTTTGCCATGTCTTCTGGCCCATTCCGGTCGTCTTTCGATTAATGCGTGGTTTAAATTAATCATTTGTTGGCGATAGCGTTGTGTATTAACGGTTTCGCCGGGCTTCAAGAGTTCATAATACACAATACCGCTCTGGTCCCACCAGACACAGAGCATGGTCTTCTTGCCGAAGCGATTTGGCCTTGGTGTTGATGGATCGGCTTCGCCAGGTGAAAGCCACGATTTTTTCCGCTTCGGGTTTTCAAAATAAATCCATTTTTCGTCACCCGTCACAATTCGATACAAAAATGATTTCCTTTCGTGGCGAAGCAGCATTTCACAAGTGACTTTGCGATTTTCCATTTGACGTTCATTCAAATCGTGTGGGACCCATTTACCGAGTTTATTGATCTTTCCCATTGCTTGTAAACGTCTGCTGATTGTTTCTTGTGATACATGTAATGCTTCTGCTAATTGCCGTTGAGTTTGAGTTGGGTCATCATCCAATAACTCCTGCAATTGCTCGTCTTCGCATTTTTGTGGTCTACCAGAGCGCTCACTGTCTTTTACATTGAAATCACCACTTTTAAATTGTCGAAACCATGTCTCACATGTTCTATATAATCGATGGAGCGTGTTCACCATATGTTTCTACCAGCAAACGATGACTTTCAATAGCCTTTTTCTTTTGATTAAATAAAAAAAGCAATGCGTACCGCAAATGTTCTTTTTCAGGCACAAAACTCGACATGATCACTGAACGATAAAACAAAGACGCTAGTTTTTGGCGGACTCAACTTGTGTGTGTTTGTAGTTTTAAATGTCAGACGAACAAAATGATGTATGTGTCAAATTAATACGTTGCGTACTTTTCGCTGGCGACATCTCTTAGTTAAACCGGAAAAAACTTATGCATACACCTGGTAAGTGACAGGATTGTCTCGAGATCGCTGCTATCAATGATATTCGAGGAAGAATTCGTTCGCTCACGATAATAGTTTTCGCACTCGCTTACTGTCTGAGACTTTTGCCTCGACCGGGTGTATTTATACCCGAAATGTTTCTTTATTTCGACCAATTTGTTTCTCGAATCGTCTATTATTTCCATTATTATTGTCATTGTTTTTGCCATTGTTATTGTCTTCAGTGGTTTACCCTTCTCAGGCGACTTAATCGCAGGTAATATCGTCATCGGACATTTTGGCATTATTTCCGGCAGTGTTTTTAATTTCAGGTTCGCGGACGCTTCCGGCGTTGTTTTCGCTCGGCGCGGGCTTAAGATCCTGTACGTGTACGTGCCATTTTCCCCGCTCGTCGCGAAGATGACGAGTAATATGATCTTTTGTACCGTTAACAGCCCAGTGAATTTCGGAAAAAGCTTGCAGTGACTGCGTCGATTTTATTAGATAGTAAATGGAGCCGCTTCCATACTTTGTCGCCGAGTGCCGGCTGCCACGTCGCAAGTTATAATACTTTTCTTACCTTTGAAATGCGCGGGCAAGGTTGGCGCGCACGATCTCGTAGGCCTCTTTTAATATTCGATTATTTGTATCGGATGGTGGCAGGTTCGCGAGACGCCGGTCTCCGTTTAACTCGCGACCATGATTTAAATACGCAGGGGTGTATCCGGTGGCCTCATGCCATGCGGTGTTGTATGCAAACTGGAGGGCCGCAATGTATTGGTCCCATCGTTGGTGACTTTTCGGGATAAATTGCTTGATCATGGTTTTGACGGTGCGGTTTGTACGTTTCACCGGATTGCAATGCGAAGCGTAGGGGGGGGGTGAATCGGTGATTGATGTCGAAATTTTTTAGTGCTTTTTCGAACTGCCCGCGATAAATTGCCGGCCATTGTTATTTCGCGGAGGCCCGTGACGGAAAACGATTTGTTCGGTCAAACTCTGTGTTACGGCCGCGACGCGGTCGCCTGTCGTAAAGGTCATAGCTCTACTCACTTGATGAATCCTGCATGACGCAATGACGTGTGCCCATTGGTCGAGCGGGGTAGCGGCCCTACGAGATTGACCGTGATCTTCTCCCAGGGCTCGGCTACATGTGACGGGTGAAGGAAACTGGCGGGGTGTTCTGGCGGGTGACCTTGTGAGCAAGGCAGTTTTCGCAATTTCGCACGTAGCGGATGATGTCCACGAACATCTCAGGCCAGTAATAGAGACGAGCCGTTCGCGCGATCGTTTTGGCTAAGCCTAAGTGTCCGGCGGTCGGTTCGTTGTGCGGTGTAACACCTCGGATCAGCGCTCGTGCGGCACGCACTCTTTTCATTGATCTGTGACCGGTGTGTCGCGGAAATTGGTCGAATGGAAGAATAGATGGTATAAACGATTCTGGCGAATACAGTCTCGGAAATCGTGCGGTTTTTCATGGACTTTTTTATCGGTACCATGGGCAAGTAACACGGGGATGGCATTGATAGCGGGAAGTCTGGAGAGGGCATTTGCTACGCAGTTGAGCTGGCCCCGGCGGTATCTGATGTCAAAAACGTATTGTGGAGCTCGAGTGCTCATCGTCCAAGCCGTCCCGTCAGGGACTCCAATCGCTGGAGCCACCAGAGGGCTTGATGATCAGTCACGACGGTAAATGCATATCCTAGATAGCTTCGTATGTGGCGGATACGATGGCACTTGAGCTCGGTGGCGCTATAATTGCGCTCAGCCCGATTTAAAGTACAGCTCGCGTAAGCAATTACGCGTTCTCCCTCTCGAATTGCAGTTATACGGCCCCAAGGCCAGATGAATTCGCGAACGGTTTGTAGCACGAAAGCCGATCGAAATCCAGGCAGGCTAATTGGAGCGGAAGTGAGCGCTCGTTTGAGTTCTTGGAAGGCAAGAACTCAAACGAGCGCTCATTCGTCCTCCTCTGAGCCTCACTGCCACTTCGCGTTTTTTTTTGTCAGTTTAGTTAAAGGGCCCACGAGGGAGGAAAAATTCGATATGAACCGTCGGTACTAGGAGGCCATTCCAACGAATTGTCTTATCTGGATCGGTTTATATGCCCCGTCGGTCTACAATCTGTCCCAGATATTTTAATTTGTTCACGCAGAAGTGACATTTATCGAAGTTCAGGCGGAGGTGGGCCTCGCGCAACCGATGAAATACTTCCGCGAGATGTTCGAGATCGACTCTCAAGCGTCGAGCTGATCACGATTATATCGTCTAAGTATACGAATACGTGCGGTTCCAGCTCAGCGCCTAGGATGCCATCCAGCAGGCGTTGAAAGGTAGCCGGGGCGGAATGCAATCCGACTGGCATTACTCGGAACTACATTAAACCCCGGCCAAGAACGATGAAAGCGGTGAAATGGGACGGCTTTCAGGTGACAAAGATACCTATCAGTACTCTTGTTTAAGGTCGAGATAGGTACTTGGCCCCGCGAAGTTTGTCCAGTGTGGCCGTTATCTGCGATACGGGGTACGCGTCGCGTCGGTGACCTCGTTAATTTTATGGAAATCGATGCAGAATCGTGGTTTACCATCCTTCTTTTTGACGATTACCATCGAGTTCCATGCACTACTCAATGATTTCCTTCGTCTCCATCTCGCATACCTCATCGTCGATGATGCGTTGCATCGCGAGATTTCGGGGTCAGTATCGTTATTTGATCGGGAAGTCGGTCTTAACGCAGATGATGAGATTTTATCGGTGGGGCCGCGAATGTCGCTGAACTTTGCTAACTCGTTGGACAAAAATTCCTGTAAAATGCGGTTTTCTCACGCGGTTTGCGTCACCAGTCCCGGTGTAATAGGCCATGTGTGCGGGGGATGGCGGAATGGTGATGTTTAGTCGGGCCTGGTCAGTTCCGATAAGCATTTGGTTCTCGAGCGCGGGGAGGATGTGAAAGGTTTGTATTGCCGCCCCAATATTTCGAGCGGTAATTCAATCTCTCCTGGTGTTGTCGCGAGAGTATCATCAGCTAAATGCACTTGTCCCTCTCTCTCGGTCAGTGGGATATGTAGCGCTTTCGCTATTTTCGCGGTCTCGTAATTGATGATCGAGATTTCGGATCCCGTGTCTAGAAGTGCACTGACCTGGTAGCCGCCTATAAGTACGGTAAAGTGGGATCATGGTGTATATTCTATGCACGCTCGGTTTGTGGCCAGGCTGTGCTTGTGGTACCCCTGACCGCGGATGCGTTTCCTGGCCGCGGATGACAATCTTTTGTCAGAACCCTGTCTTTTCCGCATTGAGAACAGAATTTTTTTTGGCAGTTTCTTTTAAAACGGTCGTGTCCGCGTTGTTTGCACCGCCAACAGATACTGTCCCGGTCGTATGCGGGTGTGGTGATTGCAATATTGGCGGTTCCTCGGTTAAGTTGTTTCTCCCTAATTTTCTCTTGGGTGCGGGCTTTTTCAATATCTTCGTATTCTTGAGCTTGGTCGTGTATGTCGGTGACGTCAGTCAGTCGAACATATATTTTATATTCGGCGCGCATGTTAGTAGGTAAACAAGGGGGGCCCTAATCCCCTCGGGCCGTCAAGGGGGGGCAGAGGGAGTCGTAGAATCCCCAGGGGGTTCGTATCCAGAGGAATATCCTCCTGAGTCGGTAAGGATGGTTTTCTTTCCTCAGGGGGTTCGTATCCGGGGAGAGAAGGTAGATCCCTCTGCGGTCGTCGAGATAGGTTTATCCTCCTCGGTCGGTAAGGCGGTCGCGCGTTTCCCCGGGTCGGTTTCCACCGTCTTCGACGCCGGCGCAGTCTAGCGCCTTCCGCGTGACCCCGGGCGCGTCTTCGACGCCGCCCTAGCGTTTTTTTTTCCGCGCGGTCTAGCGCCTTCCGCGTAACCCGCGGGCATGTCTTCGACGCCGCCCTAGCGTTTCCCGCTAGATAACCCCGGGTGCGTCTTTGACGCCGCCCTAGCGTTTTTCCGCGCGATCTAGCGCTTTCTGCGTAACTCCCGGGCGGGTCTAGCGCTTCTCGCGTAACCTCGGGCGCGTCTTCGACGCCGCCCATGTTTTCCGCGAGGTCTAGCACGTTCTGTTTTGCGGGATGCTGTGATTTGTTACGTCGCCTTAGGCGTGTCCGTGTCTAGACGTTGTTTGCAGGATGCTGCGGTTTGTTATGTCTTAGGCGTGTCCATGTCTAGACATTGTTTGCAAGATGTTGCGGTTTGTTACGTCGCCTTAGGCGTGTTTTATGTCTAGGTGTCGTGAAGGATATGAGGATATAGCGCGTGCCGCTTGTTCTGTTTTGTAGAACGTTGCGGTTTGACGCATCGTCGAGGTAATTCTTTTGAGCGATACTTGTCGCCGTGTTTACGATGGCGAGAACCGTTAAAGTAGTGAATCGGTGCCAGCTATGTGAGACACGAATGATCGACGACGATGAGATGTGTTGGTGCCATTCGCTGGATGTCCTAACATCTTCTCCATTGCGAAACGACGGCGTATCCATCGGTCAATGTGACGGAGTACGTCGTGAGAGGACAATACACTCCTGAGGCGGACATCGACAACCGCGCCTCTTTAACTGATTTCTAATCAGTTAAAGAGGCGCGGTTGTCGATGTCCGCCTCAGCGTGAGATTTCACCTAAAAAGATAGTAGATGTGTATGTCATCACTAGCGAAGGATGGCATATAATCTTTTACTGGAGGTACTCTCCGAAAAGAAGAAGCCGATCGAGATTAGCAGACGATAGGAGTACATGGTGAACTTTCATGAAAGCTGTTATGACATGACTATTTAACGACAACGATGACAACGAAATGTTTTTTTGCGCTCATCGCAAGTATTGGAGGAAAAGCGATATCGTTTCGTCAGCCGCGTACGAGGAGGAGAGAAAAAGAAGAGAGCGCGTTGGCAACAATTAGCGCAACTAAGTGTGCGTGCATGTAATTATGTACTATAATCGTAATATAACTATGGATTGTATATATATATATATATATATGAATATGTATGAGAATAAGACTAACCGTGAGAGACGGAGTTTTTTCTTCGTTCGTTTGCGTATCGCGGGGACGAGAGACGACGCGCCGGGAGTCTTCAATTAGCGATATCGAGGGTGACGTTATATTATCGGGAACGTATGAGAGACGAGAGGTGAGGGTCGCGCGAGGAGGAAATTGTCGTACGAGTATTAATAATGAAAGATTCAATGTGCGATATCAAGGGCAACGGTATCGGGAATGTATGAGATGAAGGTCGTGCGAGGAGGGAATCGTTGTAGGAGTGTTAATAATGACGAGAGAATATTTTATTACTTTATTGTTGTATTATTTTATCAGGAACGTAAAAAGAGGAAAGAGCTATTTGTAGGATGTTGCAGTTAGGCGCGTTCTGTGTCTAGACTTTTTCCGCGGGGATCTAGCGCATCCTATTTTCGCGGCAACGAGAAGGCGCGCGTTCTGATTATGTAGGATGCCGCGCATTTTGTCATTTCGGAATGTCGCAGTTGTCGCGATTTGACGCATTTTCGACGCTGCCTCGGAGTATATATATCTAGTCGTAAGAGGCAGTTGTTTCCATTGTTAAGAACGTGGTATATGGAAGAAGTCGCGCTTAACGGTGGTTTCGTCTTCGAGCGAGAGAGACAATCCGCTTTTACGCGCGTTCGATCGAAACATGACGCATCGCGATCTCGACGACTATCGTTGCGAGTTGATTATCGAGAGTGACGATAGTTTAGAGTGTTACGAGACTATTGAGCTTGGCAACGACGAGGAATGGATCGTGACGAGAGAAGATGTTCGCTGGAACGTGGCTACGTATCACTTGCGACGGGAGATCGGTACAGAGAGTCCGCGAGAGAAACTGTTGCTTGCTCTGAGCGACCGAGCGGTGATCTACAAGAGAATAGCGAGAGAGAGAAAAGTTCGAGACGTTAAATTCCTACGGACGATTGGGGTAACACTGTGTGGGAAGTTGCGATATGGAAAAAAGTCGCGATCTTCTCGAACGCGCGGCGGGGGTTGAAAGAGTGTGCGCCTATCGCATTTGGGAACGGGAGTGTATCAAGTGTCTCGAGGTCTTGAGAGATACATGTGAGAATAGAGTCGATCCTACGATTATCGGAACGATAAATTCTCTGGTCTCTCGAGTAGCGCAGTTGGAGGGTCCGAGATTCGCTTTGAGTCGACATTTTAGTTATTTGGGTGCAGGATACGACGGTTTGAAGGGAGTCGAATGAGTGGATATTGAGACGGCTTTCGCGAATCGCGTACGAATGGGTGCTGTGGTAAACATCGAGTACATCGAACCTCGACGGTTTCTCGAGGACGCGAGGGCTACGGTGCTCGAGCGAGTGCAAGTCGATCTCGATATGCACGCGTGTTTAAAGGTCAATACCTTTGTGTTTCATGGGGAGTTCGTCGCGAATAATAAGAGAGCTGTTAAGAGCATTCGCACGAGGAATTGTCAGTTATTCGATATGTCCGATTTACGAGAATGGTACGACGGAGATGTTATGAATGTTGTTCTGACGTCGCTGGAGGAATTTCAGGAATGCGATAGCGGTTGAGCGTTACTTCGGATATTAAATTTGATGATCAATGTAAACAAGTGTAATCCTATGCACGCTGGATGTTGGATGTCACTTGCTCCGAAGATAAGATATAAGAGAGCCGTGATTAATGTACGTTCAAACGACAACGCGTGTTTCGCGTAGGCGGTGATAGCCGCTCTATATCCCGTTGATCTATTCGGACAGACCGTCGTCGTATCCTCATTATTCGTTGGTGCTGAATTTCGATGGTATCGACTTTCCTATGACACTACGAAACATCGCTAGATTCGAACGTCTTACCGATTTGTCTATCAACGTATTTGTCATTCGAGAGAAAAGGGGGAGGAACGATATCATGATCGTTCCTTTATCGTTCACGGGGAACAAGAAGTCTACGCACGTAAATTTGCTCTATCTGTTGAACGAGCGGCGCGGCGATAACGTCGGTCATTTCGTATGGATTAAAGCACCTGTCTCTGTTAACATCGCAAATAAACAAGCATAGGAAAAAAATACATATGCGATCGGTAAAAAAGAGATTATGGTCGTCGTGAGATAAATTTTTTATTAACTATAAATTGTATTTTTCAGATGTCTACATTATTTTTACTCAGATGAGAAATTAGTCGCGCATAGCGTCGAGTGCGGAAGAGCGACTGCGCCGTTATTCTTCCGAATGAGGACGACAAGTTGTTCTCTTTTCACAATCACGACAGAAAGGAGAGATTACGATTCGTCGTGTATGCAGATCTGAAGTGCGTTTTAGAAAAGGGAGATCAACGATTCACTGGGGATCTTGACGATAGATTCGCTTATCAACACCACAAGGCGTTTAGCGTGGGATATTATTTGCGTAGTACGTACAATGGAATCGTATCCGTGTGTAAATCTCGCCGAGGCGACGACTGCGTCTCGTGGTTCGTCGAGGAGTTACGCGCTCTCGCGTGTCGCGTGAAGAAGGTTCTGTGCGCGAGCGTATCGATGTCGGAGCTCACGCCGAACGAGCGGAGTGCTTTTCAAAAGGCGACAAATTGTTACGTGTGCGGAAGGAGCTTTGGGTCGTACGATATTCGCGTGAGATCACTGTCATCTTACCGGACGGTACAGAGAACCCGCGCACGCGAGCTGCAATTTGAACTATCAGAACGCGTTCATTATTCCCGTTTTTTTTCACAATCTATCCGGTTATGATGCACATTTCATTATCAAGGATATAGCGAACGCTTTCGAGGGTAGAATCGATTTGTTACCGTTGACTAAGGAGAATTACATTGCGTTTTCGATAATCGTTAACGATTTGGTGTACGGAAAATGGAAAACTTGTGTTAAGCTATATTTCGTGGATTCGTTTAAGTTTCTCAATACTAATTTAGTTAAAAAGCTTCATATCTAGATCGGGAAAAATTGAGGATCTCGCGATTCGAATTTTCCGATCTCTCATCGCGGAGGATTTCGAGTTGCTCACGCGCAAAGGCGTATTTCCGTACGAGTACATTGATAGCGTTGATAAACTGTTAGTGACCGAATTACCGCCGATCGAAGCCTTTCACAGTTCTTTAACTGGCGAAACTGTGTAACTAGCGTTAGCGATTATGAACACGCGCGAAGGATATGGAAGCGTTTTCACGTGAGACCTCTCGGCGAATACAGCGATCTATATTTGAAAACGGATGTGCTTCTCTTGGCGGATGTTTTAGAAAATTTTCGAGATACTTGTATGGAAGGTTACGATTTGGATCCAGCGCAATATTTCACATTACCGGGATATACGTGGGACGCTATGTTGAAATACACAAACGTTCGATTCGATCTGCTTACCGATATCGATATGATGATGTTCATAGAGTGCGGTATACGCGGCGGTTTGAGTCAATGCTCGAACAGATACGCGCGAACTAATGACCAATCGTCATATGATTCGTCTCAGCCGTCGTCGTATCTCATGTACTACGATGTGAACAATCTCTACGGCTGGGCCATGTGCGAACCTTTACCGTATGCGGAATTTCGGTGGGTCGAGAATGTCGAGGGTCTCGACGTTATGTCCGTGTTATCTGATTCCGATGTCGGTTATATTCTAGAAGTCAATCTCGAGTATCCGCGATATCTTCACGACGACTACGCGGATCTTTCGTTCTGCCCGACGCACGAGAGACCGCCGGGAAATCGAAACGAAAAGCTTTACTCGCCACGCTCTACGACAAGTCGCGTTACGTGACGCATTATCGCAATCTTCAGCAGTGTGTGCGACACGGTTTACGCGTGACGAAGATCTATCGCGCATTACGGTTCGCGCAGTCTCCTTGGCTGCGCGCGTACATCGAGCTCAATACAGAACGGAGAACTCGCGCAAGCAACGAGTTCGAGAAGAATCTGTATAAGCTGATGAACAACGTAGTATTCGGCAAAACAATGGAGAACGTGCGCAATTACGTAGACGTGAGATTCGTTACGCGTTGGGACGGGAGATATGGCGCGGAGGCACTGATCGCGAAACCGAATTTTCACAGTAGGAGCGTCTTCGACGAGAATCTCATGGCTATCGAGTTGCGCAAACTCGAGGTTCAGTTTAACAAACCAATCTACGTCGGTATGTGCATTCTAGAGATCCAAGATGCGATTGTACGATTTTCATTACGATTATATGATGCCGCTCTATCGCTCTAAATGCAAAATCATGTACACGAATACCGATAGCTTGATATATTTCCTGGAATGTCGAAACGAGAATATGAAGCAAGATATCACGAAATTCGACACCAGCGATTACCCCGACGAATACGCGTACGATATACCGCGCGTGAATAAGAAGGTTCTCGATTTGATGAAAGACGAGAACAACGAAGCGATCATGACGGAGTTCATAGGACTCAAGGCGAAGATGGGTACGCGTCTGAGAGTTTTGGGAAAGAGCGATATGAAGAGAATAAAGGGTGTCAAAAGGAGTACCGTCGCGAAAACGATAATGTTCGAGGATTTCGCGCGTTGCTTGAACGAATCGTCGCAGCAATCGAGACGTCAGGCGTGTATACGCTCGATGCTGCACGAGGTTTATACCGTGTTCGAACTAAAGCTAGCTTTGAGTTCTCATGACGACAAGCGATACTTAATACCCGACTCCACCAATACATTACCGTGGGACCATTATAAGATACCGTTATTAGATACTAATGTAGTATACAAAATTTGTACCAATGTAGAATAAGTAATACTGTACATTCTTTATTCATTATAATACAGCTGTTTTATGAATCCAAGAGTTATGTGTATTGTCCATTCCTAACCATTTGACGAAAACTCTATCGTTCTTTCTATGTAGCACTTTTTCTACGAGATAGATATCGGGATTGGAAATTCGTGTTCGTAAAACCCTCCGGCTATTGGCTCTTTACAATAGTCTTTCAGCAGATACGTCACGGGATTTGTGCATTGTACCTTAGCGATTCGAAAAATCTCGGTCTTTCAGTTAGGCGTATATCTCTTCTCGAAAATCGTTTTGAACTTGCTGACGCCTACCGGATCGTTCACCTTGAATCTTGCGGGGGCTGCGATTTTCAAATGACTGTATACCGTGGAGAGGAGTCTCTTGGCAATGGCGAGAGTTACGTCCGCCGGTCGCATTCCGATCGTTTGATGCGCGCGGTTGTTATACTCCGAGATTAAACGCGATAGAGCGTCGAGCCATCTGTACAATCCGTTGAGCGTGAAGAGCTTCCACGTGTTGTTTTTGAGAGTGCGATTAAATCGCTCCAACCGCCGCTTTCATCAACGAGTACGTCGAGTAGTGGCGTATATCGTACCTATCAGTAACCGCTTTTACGGAGGCGTTGTAGAACTCCTTGTCCTTGTCCGTTTGTAGATTTTGCGGATATCATCGTCGCGAAATATCTTGGATAACGCCGCGGCTACCTCGCTTCCGCTCTTGCTCTTCAGCGGCAAAACCCACGCGTATTTGCTCAACACGTCGATAACCGTCATCACATAGTTGTAGCCTTTGTTTCGTCGCGCGTACGGACGCATCTCATCGACATCGGCCTGCCACAGGTCGTCGTAACCGCGCACCACGACTCGACGACGCGGGCGCGTGAAGCTCCTCGACGAGTCTTCTCTTCTCGACGCTCATCGCTGATTTACGAGGAGGCGCGATTCGCGTTGGTTTTATTCGTGCTTCTCGCTTCGCGCGTTCGTTCCTGTTCCTTGTTCCAAACGTTAATCGCGTGTTTCATAGTATTTGGAATATCCATTTTTAGTGTGACTAGTAATTCGTTTATCGTTTCTCTAGTCACTATTTTATCTACGTTCAACGAGGCCAGCGTCTTGTCCAATGTCTCTCTCGTTACCGCTTTGTCCGTCAGTTCTCTCGTGATCCTCGTCAGATCTGTCACGCTACGCGCGAGATTCTCCACGTTCGTCGATATTCTCTCGCGGCTCGTCCATGACGCGTCGAGCTCGTTTCGCAGGGATTTCTCTAGATTTCGCAGTGATTCCTTTAGGATCTGCGTTCGTTTCTCCTGAGCGTCGCCGAGCGTCTCGACGATCTTTGGGATCTCGCTCGAGTCTCTAGCTCGCACTTTGTCCTGTTTTTCCTCCATTCGTCCCAGCGCACGTTGAAACATGGATAGATCTTTAATTCGTTGGTTGTTCCGTTTATCGAGCACTTGTTTCGTTTCCCTTATTCGTTTATTGAGATCGACGAGTGAGGCCTCCCTCCTCTCCTTGATCTGTCGCAGTAATTCCTCTAGATTTCGCGTTCATTTCTCCTGAGCGTCACCGAGCGTCTCGATAATCATTCGGATCTCGGTAAGATCTTTTTCTCGCGATTCGTCCCGTTTCTCGAGCTCTCGTTCCATCGCGTCTCCTCTATTCGTTTTGTCGTGATCAACGAGCGAGACTTTTCTCTTCTTATCGAGGTGTCGCAGAACGTCCACTTCGGTTTTTACGTCGTAATACTGTAGGAGAATATTCGCTTGTTCATATTCGCTTGTTCATATCTTCCAGCTGTTTTCGTAGCTCATTCGTTAGAACTTTCGACTCCTCGCTCCTTGCGAAGCGCGTTGTTGCTGTAACCCTTGGTCGTCTCGTCGGTATCATCGATCGGCGTATCCAAATGGCGTATCTTGCGTCTGTTGACATCATAGTCGTCCGGATTAAGGCAGAGCGCGCTGCGACGCACTTACGTCCAGAGATGCGATCGTCGAACGATCGTCAACGCCGCGCTGTCTCTTCAGAGACTTTCCGAATTTGTTCATGGACATCATGCCCTCGCGGGTGACGAATCTACCGCGCGCGATAATCTGCTCGTAATCTTGGCGATCTGCGTATCGTATTTGAGAAACAATCTGGCTACGCGCGCCATAGATTCCTCCAATTCGCCGATCGATCTGGCCGTGCTCTCGTTCATTTCCGACAGCAACGTTCGAGTGCTCGCCGAGAGTTCGCTCGTCTCGGAGATCCTCGTTTCCGCATCTCGAAACGCGCTGTCCACGTACTTTTACTCGCGGCGTCGGAATCGGTTCTAAGTGCTAAACGCCGTATGGTTCAATATCTAGCGTCGTAGTAATCGTCACTTAGACAGAGTGCGTTGTTACGCACATAGCGACACAGAGAATCGATCGACGGTCGCGAGCGTGCCCTGTCGCCTCTGCCGAACGACTCCAACGGTCTTCCGAACTTGTTCACCAACATAACGAGAATACCGGTCGCCGCGAGCGCGCCGCGTTTTACTCGATCGCGTCAATCTCGCGAAGCTCCTCGAGTATCGATAGAATCTCGTTGTCGTGAACGTCGTTGCCAGCTCGTCGAGAGGCATCGAGCAATTGAAGACGATCGATTAGTTCGTTGGGATCGTCCCAATAAACGAACTCGATTCCTTTATCTCTCACCCGCATAGCAGATGGAACAGAGTCGATCTCGTTTTTTCTCGCTTTACCAGTACCAGCGCCACTTTTACCTCTATCGAGCAATAGCGGCGCGATGATATGCTTGTACTTAAAACCTTTGTTTCCTAGAATGGGCATAAGCGCGTTGTGGCCACGCCGATGGGCGTTCGTAGTCAACAGTATATTCTTGTACGTTTGCTTGTCGTTTTCCATGTACACGGCGTCGTCGAGAAGTCTCTTGAAGATCAATTCGTATAAGCCCGGGATACCCGGATATCGCATGTCGCCCACGATCACGCTGTTGTCGGCGGCAACGCCGAATCGCTTGTCGCCAAGCATCGAGCCGTCCAAATCGAAGTACACCCCGTAAACGTGATCGATCTCGCTTTGTCTGTCCCCGCTTAGAAGCGCGCCCATATATTTGCGATCTAACGGTCCCCATTGCGCATTAGAAATCGATTCTTCCGATTCGTTTCTAGTCGCGGGACTCACCGTCGCGATCAAGGGCGATCTCATCGAGAGGCGTCTCTTCGTTGGTTTCGACGGTGGCTCGTCGTCGTCGTCGATCTCGCGTTTTCTCTTAGCGCCGACGAATACGATCGGGTCGATTCCCTCGGTCGACTCGTCTCGCGCGGTGTTCTCGGCGATTCGTTTCAACGGCTGAACGATCGGCTTGAGTCGCCTCTCCAGCGCGATCTCCTCTTCCATCTCACCAGTCTTTAACTCTCTCTGTACTTTTTACGTATAGAATTCTGAGTCTTCGTGATTTCTCGCGTCTTTTTTCCTGCCGAGCGACGTCCGTACCGCAGCGTCAACGTTCATACTCGCAGCAGCGTCAACGTCCATTCTCGTAGCACAACTTATTGCTCTACACCACGGCGAAATCGTTAAATCCTCGTCTGTATCTACCATTCCTTAACGCGCTGTCCTTATCGATGACTACGAAACCATATTTGCGTTTCCAACACGCGCGACACAAGGCGTAAAAATTCTCATACGACATATCCGTGTTCATGTGCTCGTTGTAAACGTGTTTTAGGTTAGTGTCATCCTGTTTAACAGAATCAAGAGATTCGCGTTGTCGCGTATCAGGTGTTTTGGAATTTTAGCGTATGTCTGACAAAGATAGAAACAATCGATGTTCTAGTGTCGACCCAAATGGCGAAATATTCCCTGATCGCGTTCTGCTTGTCACAGGCCACGTCGTCAAACACGAATATGGAATCGGGAAGCGCCTCGCTCGGTGACACGTCGCTATTGTTCGAGAACGCGCGATAGCCGATCTCGTCCATCGACTCGAGCAGTTCCGCCAGGTATCGATACTTCGGTTGTTGCAGGGATTTCGAGTAGACGTACACGTTCTCAAAGCGCGCGCCGTGCGGACTTTCGAGCATGCTTATCACACATTCGTTTTACCGCAATTGGAGGGCCGCAAATGATGCAACGTATCGTATTCGGTAGTAGAGGGCTGTGTCTTCGCGCTCTCTCGACCGCGTCGCCCGAGATTCATCGAGCCTTACGGTCGAGATTGAGCACTTCTATAGCCGGCGACCGTCGAATGAATCGCATTTACGCGCGCTCGCTTCGAGGAGACGCGACCGATAATCGCTCTACTTATACTCGACGGCGATTCGATCGCGCACAGTGATCGGTATGTTTCCCCTATTGACGGACAAACGCGATATTCTCAATCTATCCGTCCAACAGTTGCGACTTATCCCGAAGTTTGTTCTCGTGCGCGATTTCGACAGATACGTGGAGCTGCTGTGGAATAGACTACTCGATCATCTGAGAGCGGACCCCGAGGTGTAACGTTGTTGCGTGTGTCTGGAGCATTATAATCGTAGCAACGATCGCATATAGACGGTCCTGCGCCTCTTATCAAAAATTGTAACGAATGCGGCGCAGGATTACTCGGCGATAAACGCGCTTCCCTTCGAACTACATATTCCCGGGTATCAATTTTGCGGGTTCGGCACTCATTTCGCGAAACGATTGGCGCGCGGCGATCGAGGCATAAATCCGTTGGACGCGGCGTGCCGCGAGCACGACATCACCTATTCGCGAAATAAGAAACTCGCCGATCACCACGACGCCGACCGAGCTCTCGTCGAGAAGGCACGCGAACCTATAACGGCCGGAGATTCCACCTTCGAGAGAGTCGCCGCGCCCTCCGTATGGGCTGCTATGAAAGCAAAAACAAAGCTAGGCATGGTTTGAGAAAGAAGAAGAGGAAGACGACGACAACGAGAAAAAGGATACTTCTAACGGTGAAACGCGGAGGCTTGTTACCCATTTTTCCGATATTAGGCGCGCTCGGTTCTTTGATCGGTGGCATAACGGGTGTCGCGAAAGTGGTAAACGCCAGTAAAACCGCACGGCATCAATTGGAGGAGTTGCAACGTCACAATCGAGCGATGGAGGATCACGGATTGCATCTAGCGCCTTACAAACGTGGCAGCGGTGTGACGAGAAGAACTAAAAAAAAAAATCGTGGAAGGAAATGTTAGGATCGCTCGAGTTACCGCTCTCTGGCATTACGACGAACGAACAGCTGAACCACTCGACGCGTCGTTTACGAGTACTCTTCTTCAGAGGAGTGTTTATGCGTGATGCATTATCATCGAAGGCGCGACGCAACGAGAGCGGCATCGTGAATCTCGACGACTCGCTCACTGGGTCGCCTGTGCAAAGAGGGGAAACGACGCGATTTACTTCGACGGTTTCAGCAATCTTTGATCGCCGAGGGAATTCGAGAAATATCTCGGCGTAAATATAACGTACAATCGCAGATCAGACGTACGATCAGAGCATTTGCGGTCAGTTGTGCCTGCGATTTCTCTCGAGGATCGGTCGCGATGTCGCTAAGTCTTTCGTTCATCGGTAATAGTAGCGTCCTCATGGCGTGCTATTTTCCCACTTTAGATCTGAGCGACGACGATTACGAGTTAGGTCTCACGAATTTCGAGACGTACAACACTATACCGAACATCGATTCCACGAATAATAAGTTCTATTACGACGACAAAACGATCGTGATTCCCGAGGGTTCGTACGAATTGAGCGCGATAGACAGATATCTGAACGCCGCTATCTCTAAAAAAACGAAAGATCGACGAAAGCAAGAGGACGAGCGATGATGACGAGAGCGACGACATTGTCTACGACGAGAGCGACGAAGGCGAGAGGGGCGATCTCTGATCATTCGAGCCAATGAGAATACTATGAGAAGCGAGATCAGGTACGAGCATCAAGTCGATTTCGCGAAATCGAACAACATCGGTTCAGTCCTGGGACTCTCGTCGTCGCGCGTGCTACGACCGAACAAATGGCACACATCCGATGGACCCGTGAATATCATGGGCGTGAATATCATTCGAATGGAGTGCAATATCACCGCAGGTGCGTACAGCAACAACGAACCGGTTCACACGATACACGAGTTTTCGCCGAACGTTCCTCCGGGATATAAACTGTCGAACGCTCGACATCGATCATTTACTTTCCGATCATCGCGCGAAACGTTACTGATATCACGCTTCGAGTTGTGGATCAAGACGGGCGACCAATCGATTTTCGCGGAGAGGAGATAACGGCGCGATTTCACGACGACGAAGGCATTAGAGAGAAATGCGCGAGAACGAAAGATGCTCGTTCTAAACGAGTGGTAGGAGGAGACGCAAACGCTACATCCGTGATCCTACCGCAAAACGACGCGACGAGGAAGGTGCGCGAGGGAAAAGCGAACGAGTTGAACGCCGCGAACGTCGCGTTCTTAAGATCTTTAGGTTTCGTCGTGAAGAATCGACATGGCGAGCGACATCTTAAGTATCGGAGGTGCCCGATCTTTGACGATCGTATCGTGAGAAAAGAAATCCACACTTACAATCCGTACGCTAACACCACGTTCGGATACAGCGGATACAGCGATGAGATACGAATACCTATACAACAACAGGATCTATACACGTTGCCGTGCGAAAGTTTTCTGTACATCGAGGGAAAATTCGCGACGAGAGAGAGCGCGAAGGAAGACACGGCGAAGGAAGTTACGAGAGCGAAGCTAGTCAACAACTGCGTCGCGTTTATGTTCGACGAGATTCGATACGAGCTCAATAGCGTGGAGATCGATAAGAACAGAAATGTCGGCATAACGACCTTAATGAAAAACTACGCATCGTTGAGCTACGAGAGAGATAGAGCTTTACAGAACACCGGATGTGAAATATCGCTTATAGCGTTGGACGATTTCAACTTCTGCGTACCTCTCAACGTACTCCTCGATTTCTGCGAGGATTACAAACGCATAGTGATAAACGCCCGACACGAACTCATTCTGATACGCGCTCGCAATGATAATAATTGCGTCGTGGCGTATTCAGATCAGAGATCGAAAATCACCTTGTTGAGAATACAGTGGCGAATGCCATACGTGATACTTAATGACATTAACAAACTGTCGCTTCTGCGAACAGCGACGATATCTGAGCATGGGCTTTCGTTCGTGGGATCTGTACGAATTTCCGCTGTTGAAAAGTACGACCAAGCATTCCTGGGCGGTAAAAGCGGCGACGCAATTGGAGAAACCGCGATTTTCGCGCTACAGACCGGAAGGGAAAACGTACCGTCGGAAGACGTTTCTAAATTCGACGATTGCAAGCTGACTAATGTAAAAGTCTATTTGAATTCCGAGTTCTATCCCTACGACGATATGAATCTAGATTTTGAGCGTAACAAGTTCGCAGTGCTGTACGATATGTATCTGAAATTTCGAAAGACGTATTACGGGTGCGAGATCTGTGAACCGTTCGTGACTGTCACTAGATTTCTGCAATAAGGTCCGCTCGTGGTCATCGATTGCTCCCGCTAGAACGAATCGATCAAGAGCGCTACCGTCGACGTTCGCGTAGAATTCGAATGCAAAGAGAACGTTTCGGCTAACACAACGGCTTATTGTCTCATCATTCACTATAGATTTATAGAGTATAATCCACTGACGAACGTCGTACGTAAACTCACGTAATCGCAGTTTTCCCCATACGAGAACGATGCCGAACGTACCGATCTTCGTCGATCTGCAAGGTTTTACCGTTCGGGAGAAATTTATGGTTAAAGAGGTGGCGATATTAAAAAATTGAAAAGAGCTGACTCATCGAATGTTTTGAGAAGCGATATCCTAGAATCTTCTTACAAAGACGGAAAAATCTAAAGCGTGCTGGATAACCTCCAATCATCACGGCTTGCAGTGGAGCGACGGCGACGTCGCGTACAGACTCTCGAAGCACGTGATTCGAAACGGCGTGTGCGATCAATCGCAAGACGCGCCTAAACGAGTGTACGTCAAAGGCTTGAAGAAAAAGAAGTGATTAGAGGAGATTCTCGGCTGCGACGTCATCGCGGATCACGACGTGATCGTCGAGACTATCGACGCGGATTTCGAGGATATAGAAGATATAAGGTGCGCCTAAGCACCCTGGACGACATTCGAGCATTCCACTGCGAGCGTCACGCGAAACATTGCGCTATGGAGAACGTGTGCAAACTGTACGACTGTAGTGGTCGAAACGACAGGAATGTATCACCGAATTGTAACATCGCGTTAATGACTTATATCATATATCAGATTGTTTTCAATTATTGTATCATATATTAGATTGTTTTAAACTATTATATCAGATTTAGTGCTTATATATATAATTAGATTCATTGCTTATACTATAATCGAATTCTTGTATCGCTCGCTATACTTATATACATGCTTGAGGAAATACAAATAACAAAAACATTTTTTTACAATATATCTCACTTTATTTCATCTCAATCTTACATCCCAAAGTACAGAGCAACGAGTTCGCAATCGATAATGTCGTTACGATCGAAGCATCGCTATCGCGTATGATTCTCGAGATATTTTCCGTTTCCTTAGCGGTGAATGCGCCAATTTCGCATCGATTTTTCCTAATATCTTGGTCAACAAGATAACGAGTCGGCTGACGCAATGCTCGAGCTCGAACATGTTATTCACTGTTTCTTTCGACATGGCCAAGCGAACCGCGGACGTTTTCAGGCGTAATATCGTCAAGTTGATTTTTCCGAAACGCACGGTCATATTTCCAATATGCGACGGGGCTGGAAAGGACGGTTCTCCGTTGGTACTCTGCAGATACTTCGAGAGAACGTGTCGTTGCTCGACAAGCTGCCTCCATGTATCGGGCGACATCGAGACCTCCTTGCCATGACTATCTCCCAGGATAATATTCACGCGCGAGGAACGTTCAAGAGTGACACATACATTAAGAAACTTGTATCCCGTCTTAGTCAAGGGATATTTTCGTTCTAGAATTCTAATGGATTATTCGTACAACCGGCGTTGTTATGATTTGACGCGATCGGCCTGTCATTGTCGAGCGTCCTCTTCCTCCTCCTCGCGTCGTCACTCTCGTCGACTCGGCGCGTCTCGGAATCCTGCGAGTGCTCGATATCGTACATCTTTATGATCGAAGAGATCGCGCGATATTGTTCGTAAACATTTCATATCCTTCGCTCTATACACTATACGAAAACTTCCGTGCTTCTTCCTCCTCCCTCTCCTCTTCTAAATCGCCCTCGCTCGAAAATACGTTCCTCATCTGAGCGAGTTTTGTCAAAAGAGCGCGCAATTGCTCTAACAGTCCGTCCCTTGGACACACGATACCAAAAATCTCTGGGTCGAATTTACCGGCCATAGTTTCACTTCTGGTAAATTCGTTGTACTTGAAGAACTGTCGTTTAACAAGAAAGTACAGATTATTGTCGATGTATCGAACGGCGGACGTTATAGCGGGTGGAATCCCCGGAAATATCGCGTGCAACGAGTTACGTCTGACAGCTATCATCGAGCAGTCGTCGATCTCGGCCACGATCTCGTCGTTATAAATCGCGAATGTTCGTCCCGCGTTAGTATTAACTACAGTGTTGATTTTCGCGTTAGGAGAAAGATTCATATCCCTCACTTTCCTCGGCCAACCCGGTACTAGCTCGAAACTCGGATATTCTATCATGTAAATCGTATCGTCTATGAACAATACGAGTTGGCCCGAGGGTCGTCGATATGCGCCCGCCAAACGCGTAAAATTATCGGGAAGAAAACGCAGATAGTCCGTCAGTAACAACGATCTGCCGTAAGATTTTTCATTTAAGTCGACCGACCATAAGTGGCGTCGATACGCAGATAGTCCGTCAGTAACAACGACCTGCCGTAAGATTTTCCATTTAAGTCGACCGACCATAAGTGGCGTCGATACGCCACGTACATTTTATTTTCTAACACCAACACCGCGTCGACGCGTCGCAACGCGTACAAATTCGCGGAATCCTCCGTGTCGCGCGTCGCGATCGTGATCGTCGCTACGGTCGTCGTCGCTGGTCTCGCAATTTCGCTCTTATTTTTTAAACCGTATAAATTCTGAATGGCAAGAAAATCCACCTCTCTCAATTGCACGGAAAAGGTCTTAGAGGGGACAAAGGCGTACATTATCGCATTTTTCTGAGGACTGTGATGTAATCCTAATGCGTGACCGATCTTGTGCGTCAAAGCGTATGTAGCAGATGAATCGTATCGTCAGAATTAGCGGTCAGCTCAATGTGCCACTTCTCCGCGTTATTCACGTGCACCTCCGACACTTCGGAAGATGGTAAAAAAGCGTGAGCTAGCACGTTTCCTGGTCCGTCCAGCAACGACGGACATATTCGGCTACCTCGCCGAGGATCTATGCACGTGTGAAAACCCTTCCGAAACGATATCACGATATCGGGATTCATCGATTCGCGCTCGAACGTCAGTGATGAATTCGCAGCCCACATCTCGAACACGACCTCGAACGTGATTCGTAGAATGCTCTCGCTCGCGAGTAAAAGTTCCAAGCGAGATGCGTCTTCGCCCATTTCTTCGGAGACTTGTCCAAGTCACTCGATATATCTTTGACGCCGCATCGCGGTTTACGCATCTGTTATATGTAGCTTCGTTAAGAACGCCATCATCAGGTATACGATAATACTCCTGGAAAATCGCAATCGCGTGTCTCAGAGCCAACGTCGCATTATCTGATATCGTTTGCACATTATCGCCGTCCAGGTATCCGTAGGTTTGCAAAAACCGAATCCTCGCTGTCGGCGGAATCGCGAGTCGCCGCGATAACAGCTATCACGGCGATCCCGCGCGCGGGCGTCATCGCGCGAGACGGGAATCGAATCGACACTGCGCGTCGCCGACCGAAATACGCGCGAACCGCTCAATCGATGTTGCCATCGGTCGCGAGAGGGCGGAGACCGACGCGATGAATCGAACCGAATCGCGAATCGGAAATTTCAACCGCTTAATTTCTATTCTCTATTGTGCGAGATTATTCTCGTCGAACGAGTTCAAATATACCTAGCGCGATTACGCCAATGAATGACGATTTCACTAAAGATCTTATACGCAATATCATTAAAAGTACATAATAGAGAACAAAAAATAAAAGCATGACAACGATAGAATAGCAATAGAATAGAAACAAATAAAGAACGATGAAATAAACGATAGACTAATCTTCTATCGCCGTTACGGTCAGACTGTAGTCACGCGTAGCGAACGCGAAAATGACGCATCGCACAACATTTACATTCCTAATGAAATATTCCTTCGTTATTAATACTCCTACGACAATTTCCTTCTCGCGCGACTCCCACTCTCGTCTCTCATACGTTCCCGATAATATTACGTCACCCTCGATATCACTAATTGAAGACTCTCGACGCGTCGCCGATCCGCCTCTCGTCCCCGCCATACGCAAACGAACGAGGAAAAAATCCGTCTCTCTCGCGGTCAGTTAATCGTCACAACAACGATACATATTAATGATGATTCGCATTGTTCTTTTTTTTTCTTTATTTCAGCATATCTTGTACATATATTCGTTGTTTTTATTACTCGGCATCATATTTGTACACATACTCTTACACATATATACATATTCGTATACATATTCTTATACATATATTCATATTAGTAATTAGTATACATATTAATATATACTCTTTTACATAGACATATTAGTACATATTCTTTTACATAGACATATACTCGCGCAAATTTGCGCTCTTCGCCACAATCAATACCCCTGACGATAATTCGCGCGAGCGTCATAGTGATACATCCCTACTCGCTGTCGCACTCGACGCTTCTCGCTTCCCCGCGCACTCCGGGCACTTTCCCCAGATCATCGGCGATTCGATCTATCAACTGTCGCATCAACTCCTTCTTCCGATCCGACATGGAGTTCAAAAATTGAACTCTCAATTTTACGTATTTCCACCAGTTTCTCCCATCGTTTCTTCTTCTTAACTATATCTTTGATGTTATACACGTACATTCTTCTTAACTATATCCTTGACGTTGTACACGTACATTCGAACCAATTTGCAATTTCGCCTTTCTCGCCCGGAGATCTCGCCTCGAGCTGTCGTCCACCCTTCAACTTTGTCACGTACTGAACGAATCGATTAGCCTCCTTGTCTCCAAATAGGGACGCGAACAACGCCTCTAAACCACTGTCACAACTCTCGTCATTCCTTTTCGTAGTATTCAGACGCGCAAGATACTTCTCATAGTCGCCGAGATCCCCCTTCGTCGTTTTCAAACGCGCCAGATACTCCCAGTAATCTCGTATCCAACTCGAGGAAGCCTCCCTCATTATCTCGATCTCTATAAGCGACGCACGCTCGTCCGGCGATGCGGAACTCTCGACCAAGCGAACCATGCTCTCCCCAGAACAGTACGAGTTCCACGGACTCTTTCGACTCCTAATATCAGGAATATTTATTTGTGCTTTAAACTTATTAATTTCGACTACATTTCTTTTGTAACAAAGTCTCTCACATGATACACAAACATATCGAGGAGTGTCCATGGAGCGCTTAGTTAAAGCTTTAAACGCGTTTTTATATTTATAAATAATATTCTCATCACTCAAAGTAGTATATACTGATGTCTGTATATACGATATACTGTTTCTTGTGCCAAAGTTATAATTTGATTTAATGTATTTAAATCAGCATGATGTTAAAGCTTTCTCTAAATTTAATATTTTTTCATAGAAATTTGTCATTTGATAAACTAACCATTTAAAATATCTGACCAATGAGGTGATAACAATTGAACAGGAAGAAACATCGCTTTGCAAAGAGTTGTATCAATGTAACAAATATGTGTGTGACCCAATTTTTATTTGTATTTGAATTCTCTTTTATTGTACATTTATGAATTTTCTGTAATAATTCCGGTATTCTCTTGAAAGTACATGTACTTATCATTCGGAGGAATATTTCATAACGATCAATTAGAATTGGATCATGAATTTTACATAATTCGTTACATAATCATGATTTTTTTGTTTGTCCTTTTATTAAAGGTAATACATTTGTATTTTGATCTTTGAATTCCGGAGATTATGATAAAGTAATATTACGATATATAGAATCGATAAAATAATTTTCAGACGAAGTTGTATGTCTCGATTTGCCACAAAATGCACCTAATTTATCACTAATTGTTTTACATTTAATAGCAAGACTCAAGCATACTTCTGATTTCTTTTTTAATAAAACTAATATTTTATACATATTGCGAACATAACTGTCTCGAATATGCATACATCAACGTACGATTTTTTTGGCTTCTAACCGTTTTTCAATGTGATTTTTAATATCAAGTTTGTTATAAATCTCCTCAATAGCTTTAGGATTATGAAACTTAATGTTATTTCGTGACCAAAACTTTTCATACTTTTTAATAATATTTTTAACAATATCGCGATTATTATTTTTAACAAAAGTGAATTTCAATTTCTTTTTTTCATAATATCGTTTATTATATAACTATTTCCGATCATATTTACTTCTTTTATTCTTTCTTTTATTAATTTACTTCTTTTTATTTATTTTGTTCATGCTGAATTTTTTAAATAATGTATTCGCTTTTTTGCACGATTATTTTCTAAATTTCTTTTGTATCAAAGCACTTGTTTAGCATGATTATTTTTTAAATCTCTTTTGTATCGAACTTGTTTAACACGATTATTTTCTAAGTTCTGCTCGTATCGATGACGTTTTACCATTCTTTCTCTCTCGCTCGCGTGTGACCAACTGGTTCTCGCTCTCTTTCTCGCTCGCGTGTGTACTGCCTCTCTTTCTTGCGTGTGATCCGTCACTTTCTCTCGCTCGCAGGTTGGTCATGTGATTCTCTCTCGCTTGCGAGCGGTTTATCCGCGATCAGCGTGTCTCCTTCGCGTCCATGCCTGTTCCGTTCCGTCCCGTCTTATTCTGTGCTTTATCCGCGTTTTGCGCCATTATCAAAGTTCCGCGTCTCGTTCTCTGCGTTTTCTTTCGTGTACGCTCTGTTTTATCCGCGTCCGCGTTGCGTTTTCATTCGCGTTGCGTCTTGTCATTCGTCTGCGTCGCGTCTTTTTAGTTTTTACTCTGCGTTCTGCGTGCGGTAGCTGCCCGCGATCTCCTGCGTATATCTTATACAAGACACCCTTCATACAAAGCAATCGGCGGCTCGGCCATCGAGTCTCCAGTCCTAGTGATGGAATAGTAAGCATTATTTTCAAAATCAGACCGAAAAGTGCAACTGCTTTTTCTTAATAATTGGTGTATAAACATATAAAGATATTTAATATTTGTTTTCTATAATATTTTAATATTACTGTATGTCAACTTATATATTGACATCTAAGACATGTTGTAATATTTCGTCATAGAATTGATATTGATATTTTGTGATGTTTCTATATTAATCATGCGTATGTGATATATAAATATATAAATATATTTTATACAAGCAGAAATAATTTCTCAATACAATTATAATTGCATATCAATATTTTTACGTGTTAACAATTTTCGTTGTTAAAACGACCCTTATGATACTTTTACTACTTGTTATATCATCATGTCTGAACGCGCGAAATCAGCTCTCTGATTATCAGTTTTAATCGCTAATTTAAAGCTGTTATAGCTTCGACATTTTCATATTAGAATTTTCGTCTCATTTTTACGAATAAGTCAAATATTTCAGTCGATAGTTATGGAATACCGTATATACTGAGCCTTATTATTTGAAATAAAATAAATAAATACAAATATATGTTTAATATCCAATA
>NW_011933329.1:91546-104559 GCF_000187915.1 Pogonomyrmex barbatus | reverse complement strand
GACAGCGAGACTTCCAGGCACCGACGGCAACATCGCGCCGGCCAGGGCCTGCGCCGCCAGCACAGAGGAGCGACCACCGCCCCACGGCCTCTGGGCGAGAACGACTAGTCGAGTTGTTCGACGCCCTCTCGACATCCTCCTCATCCGCCGACAGCCACGCGTCCGGGTCAGCGTCACGGACACCACCGCGCCAGAGCGCAGCTCAGCGGACTTGCCCGCCTACGCCAGGCCGTAGCATCAACTTCCCGGCCCGTAGGGACGCACGCAGCGAGCCATCCACCCCGCAACGGGCGAGGATCTCGCCACAAATTGCGGCACATCGCTGCCCGCCTGCTCAAGGCTTCATAGGGCTACGCCCTGAGCCCACCAGGAGTCCGTGGCGCCTCATTCCGTTGGACCTGGGGAATATTGTCCGGGGAACGCCCCGTCGAGACCACCGACAGGCTTCATTTCAAGCCGCCTTTCAAACCGAGGCCTCTCCATCCGTCGGAAACGCGCTGACGACCTGTGCCAGGACCACTCATCACGGCGGGGCTGGTGCCCGCGAGAGACGAACGCAGCGTTTCCGAGAGGAATCTCGCGACCCAGTCACTTCCGGAGGCACATCGTACACACGGGGAACACAGACCCTCGCGCCACGCTCCTGATGTTCACGACATCTTTCGTTGTACTTTAAATATATAGAATGTACTTTTAAGATTTGCCTTATTCTGGGAACCAGCACGAAAAATCTTCCTTTCCCCGTCGCCCATTCCGCTTCGCACACACGGGAGCAGACAGCGGACAGGTAGCGTCGGGGCTGAAGCAGATGCTCAACGACGACATTGGTGGACGCACGAACCACCACATTGGTGTATATTAAAAACACTCAATACCATAATACATTTAAATGTAAAATGTGGAAATTAAACATTCCATTTGGAAGTATTATTGCTTTGTCATGCGACAATGTATCTGTCATGACAGGTAAATATCTCTCATTTAAAAAAAAGTTAGAAGAATTTTGTACAAATTTATTAACATTTCTATGTCCATGCCATTCCGCGGCATTAGCTGCACATGCTGCATGTGCTAAAATATTGCGAAATATTGCGAGAAGTTTTTAAAAAAAATAGCAAATTATATTAATAGTAGTTCTAAGCGTGCTGCTATTTATGAAGAATTTACCGAATGTTTTTAGGAAACAAACCATAAAATTTTAAAATTATCCAAACGATGGCTATCTCATCATTCATGTATTATGAGACTTCTTGATTTTTGGGATACTACGAAGCTTTTTTTGACTGAAATGATTATAAGTGAAAAATCTAAATCGAAGACAATTTATTATCTGTGATGGAAAATCCGGATGTAAAAGCATATTTGTTATTTTTAAAGCATATTTTAAATTTTTAAATTCTTTTAATGCATTTTTTCAAGCTGTGGAAACAAGAATTCACTTATTGCAGCCAAAGTCATTGGAACTTTTAATAAGAATTTCCAAACATTTTTTGAAACCAGAGCTTGTAAAAAAATGTATGTAATGATTTTAAATTTTCTGAAAAAGAAAACCAAAAATTTGTAAATGATATAAATTTAGGATATGAATGTGAAGAATATCTCGAAAGTTTAATAAAAAAAAGACACGCAGACATAATTGGAAATGTTCGAGATAATTATTTGCAATTTTACGTAACTGCTGCCGAGGAAATTAGTAAGAGATTGCCCATTAAAGATAAATTTTTATGTAAATTAACAGTTTTGCAATTCAACACAGCATTATGTAGTATTGACAGAGAAACATCATTTAATGATATTTCTTTTATTGCTCAAACCCTCGGTGGCTTTGATGAAAATGCTTTAAAAAAAGAGTGGCATACTTTATATCTAGATTTTACAACAGAAAAAGAACATCCTTCAAAATTAAACTTTGATCAGATGTGGAAAGAAATTTTAAAACGTACATATCCCAATATGAAGTCTCTTTTGAATGCTGTTATCACTTCCAAATTCAAATGTCGAAGAATGTTCTCTTTGCTATCAGATTTAAAAACAAAAAAAAGAAATAAGCTTTCGTCTGCATGTATAAATACTAGTTGTATGTTAAAATCAGCATTAAAATCAAGAAAAGAAACAGTTTAGATATGGAGATAAATGAAAACCATTTGTCTCTCATGTCAGATAAATTATATTCTATTTGTCCTAAGAAAAAGAGCAGTTTAACACTATATGCTGCTGATAATGATATTGTTAGTACTTCGGTTACTAATATAATAATTACGTTCAAAATAAAATAAATAGTATTATTTATGGGCATTATTTATATAATACAATAAAGAGCTTTCCTCGCATTATAATATGTTTGTAAAACAAATTTTGTCTGTAATAGACATCATACTTATAAAAGTAAATGTGCAAAAAAATTGTCACTAATTGACATCATACTTATAAAAGCAAATGTGCAAAAAAATTGTCACTAATTGATATCACACTTGCAAAGCAAGCGTGTAAAAAATTGTTGTCACTAATTGACATCACACTTGCAAAAACAAGCGTGCAAAAACTATAAATGACAGATACAATAGAGCATATTATATAATATAATGTGATATGATATGGCTACAGGCGAAGATCCACGTTAAAAAAATCTTACGCGCCATTAGTGATACCTCATATAGGTGGTGTAGAAAATCTCCATTCAATATTGTTTGACAACGACACAAACATATATATGGTCCGTATATCCGTATATACGTTTGTGTATCGTAATGATATTGTAAATATATATGTATAGAAACTAAAGTTAAATATTATTATATGACATATTTTTTAAATATTTAAAATTTCTTATAGTACTTTTCATTATTTTTAATCATTTGTTGGAAAATCGATACATTTCTCGTACAATAAAATGTATGATTTTTCCTTTTTTGTCTTCACACGGATATTCCTTCTTTCAAATCATCGATTTAAAATGCATTTTTATATGGATTATTTACGTGGATTTACGTGGATTTACAGATTAAAAACTTTAAGTAATTTATATATCTTAATCATAAATATATTATATAATAGATATATAATAGATAATGTCTCATACAAAAAGACTGAAAAAAACATTTAAGGCATAGCAAGAAGCGAAAATCGAGAAGCGATCGCGTATCGCCCGATCTTCGTGCCGGCTCGAAGAAGGGGAGAGAAAACAGTATATCTGTCCTCTTCTGCTATCTGAAGTCAGTCGAAGCGCCGAGTTCACACGTACGCGATTTGCGCTTGTGTGCGTCCCCTCCACTACAGTTACGTGTTGCTAGCGTGGGCATTCTGGCATCACTGCGCAGCACCCGCCATCGCAGCACTCGCAGCCGTAGCACCTGTGGCCGCAGCACCCGCGCTGCAGCACTCGCGGCCGCAGCACTCGCGGCCGCAGCACTCGCGGCCGCAGCACTCGCGGCCGCAGCACTCGCGGCCGCAGCACTCGCGGCCGCAGCATCCGTCGTCGCAGCATCCGCCGCCACACACCTCGCAGTTCACATTGCTCATCCTCAAGGTAATTACAAATAATAATAATTATTTTCTAAATAATCAGAAGACACGATAATGACTCAGGTGTTTAAATGATAAACTATTTTTTAAGAAAAATTGTATTTTATGTTACAGAAAGATAAAGAGGATCACAGGCGGGGAGCTGATGAATAGAACTTCATGCGATTCTTGTATCAGCTGGCCTCCGCTGAATACCATTTTGGAAGAGGAGCAAAAAGAGGAAGAGGAGGAAGAGGCAGAGGAAGAGGAAAAGGACAAGATTAAAAAACATTTGAGAACATTATTCTTATGAATATATATTCTTTACATATAATATATAATATATATAATATATGTTATAGTAAAATATAATATATGCATTTTTCTTAACCTTATCCTTTACCGTTCAATTAATCCTAATTAATTTTAGCATTTTTTCTCCATTAGATAAAGCTAGTTATATTATACAAATATGCATATGAATATGTATATGATCTAAATTGAAGTGTTCATAAATAAAATGATAATTTATACATATTTCTATACTGATGTAAAGTTATATATTTTAACTACACTCTTAATTTATAAAATTTCATTCACTCATATCAGGTCCTTTTAGAGTATCGTTTATGTCTTTTAAACATTATTTTCTCGTACACACATATTAGATCTTTTAAGGTATTATTTAACATCTCTTTTGAACATTGATACTTTTTATGTAATTTTCATTTAAACCTGCAAAGAAACATTATATTATAATAAATAAATATCTTTTTCATAAAAATTATAAAATTTATCAATTCATTACACAATTATGTAAAATGATAATGTTAATATTAACATTTCAACTTGATTTCCTATTCTTTTGAACTTTATTCTTTGTCATTTAATTAATAATTAATTAATTTTAATTTTTCCAAAACTACAGTTAGACAAAGCTAGTTATTTTACATTATATAGATATGATATACATTATATGAATATGAATCTAGATAATATCAAATCAAAATGTTCATATAATAAAATAGTAACATTTATATTTTTATACTCATCTAAAACCATATTTTAATGTCGCCCTTAATTTAAAAGATTTCATTCACCCATACATATCAGACCCTTTTTAGAGTATTTATGTCTCTTTTAAACATCGTTTTCTTGTACATACATACTAGGTCCTTTTAAGGTATTATTTGACATCTCTTTTGAACATTGATAATTTTTAACTTTTAAATCTGCAAGAAGAAACTGTTGTAGCCAGATCTACAACCAATAATAAAGTAACAACCAATAATAAAAGTAGTCCGCATGGCAACCAAATTAGGTCGCATGAATCTCGAAAAGTTTTTCGAAAGACGACACAAATGTGTGACCGCCGAAATTGCGACCAGTCTTTCGAAAGACCGCAGAAATGCATCACGCGAGAACATTGCGAAAAAGCCTATCAGCAAATTCTTAAATTTGATGATCAAACCGAGCGTAATATTGATTAATCAATATCGCAACCGATCGACGCAATCGATCAGAATGCTGATCGGGCATCGATCAGACTATATAACCGGTTACACAAGGCGGAGTCGGAAGAGTCAAGAGTCAAATGTCAAGAATAATGTGTCGTTCGGAATCATTATTATAATTATCGCGCAAGATATTACAAGAGCGCGGCGAAGTTCACGCGAGCCGTACTATCAGCATCTCAGGTGACATACTCGGTCGTCGGCCGCCAGAGTAACGCGATACGCGCCGAGCCGCCCGCCGACGTTTAACCGTGTGTAAAGTAATAAAATAAGAAATACTAAACTCAAGAATTTGTGCATTTATTAAATAAACCAATTAAAATAAAGAAAGTGTGTTAGTGAATTCAAAAAGATTTCCTTCCATTCTTTTGATCCTGCTCGGAGTCCCAACTCCTTAGGCTTAACGAACCCGACTATCTCTAATATTATCGTTGTAGCCCATCCGGGGTACAACAAAATTTAAATAAAATAAATATATAAATATCTTAAAATAAATTAATAGTTAAAATAAATAAATATCTTTTTATAAACAAAATTGAAAAATTACAAAATTTATCAGTTAATTACACAACTACAGAAACAGTTACAAAGAATCAAAATCCAAGTTGAATAATGTTAATATTAATTGAAACATTTATATAAAATAATAATGTTAATATTAACATTTCAACTTGGCTTCTTATTCTTCTAAACTTATTTCTTTGTCATTCAATTAATAATTAATTAATTTTAGCATTTTTTTCCAACCACAGTTAGATAAAACTAGTTATTTTATATTATATAAATATGTATATAAATATGATCCAGAAACATCAAATTGAAATGTTCATATAATAAAATGGTAACATTTATATATATTTTTATATTTATTTAAAGCCATATTTTAACACCCTTAATTTAGAAGATTTTATTCATTCATACATATCATGTTCTTTTAGATTATTGTTTATGTCTCTTTTAAAACATTATTTTTTTGTATACACATATTAGATCCTTTTAGAGTATTATTTAACATCTCTTTTGATACATTGATAATTGTTGTAAATGTAACTTTTATTTAAACCTGCAAGAAGAAAAAAACGTTACAATGGATAAATATCCTTTTTTCATAAAAAGAAATAAAATAATTACAGAACTTACAGAAATAGAAAGAATTGAAATCCAAATTGAAACATTTATGTAAAATGGTTTTTCTGAACTTTATTCTTTGTCGTTCAATTAATAATTAAATAATTTTAGCATTTTTTCCCAACCACACTTAGATAAAATTAATTATTTTATATTATATAGATATGTATATGAATAAATATGTCTAGATAACATCAACTTGAAATGTTCATATAATAGAATGATAACATTTATATATATTTTTATACTAAAGCCATATTTTAATTTCACCGTTAATTTAGAAAATTTCATTCACCCATACATATCAGGTCCTTTCAGGATATCGTTTATTAAACATTAATAACAATAATGTAACTTTTATATTGTGGCGATCACCGCCACTCTGGCCCATCGACAAGCGCGCCGGCGCGCGCTGCCGCGCGCTGACACTGTGGGCCCGCGCACGGGAGTGATCCACGTGCTCGCCACGAGATGGCCAACCGTTTGATCATCCACTCGTGCGCGGAATCCGTCTTTGGCGCTATATAAGAGCGGCCGGCACCACCGTTTGGCACTACCCTCTCAGTGCGCACTGGAGCCCGCGCACGGCTTAAGCTAGCACTGAGGACTGACCGCTTGCGGTCATTATACGGCCCTTTTTACAAGGCTGGCGTTACCGACCACTATTGGTCGTATTCCCTCTTAGTGGCCGCGCACGCCATCGAGGATTTCCTCTACCCTCCGACGCGGCCGCGCACGCCGTGCCTCCTCTCGCCTGAGTTCTCTTCAGCGGCCGTACACGCCGTTGGACGTGACTCTTGGCACACCCGCCGAGAGGCAACCGATCGCGCCGCTTTCTCCGCCACCGGAGTACGCCGCCTCGGGACCAGGACACTGTCACCATGTCGGGAGCGCCTCTTCACCGCCGCCGATCTCGTAGCCGCATCCGCCCATGCCCGAGCAACCTGCTGGCAGTCATCACCGCGGGGAGACCTACCCCCGCTGCCGCCAGGATCAGCGCCGAGTGGACTTCTCACCGGCTAGGAGGACTGCGAGACACTCCAGCACCAACTCATCCCGGATCATCGGCGACTTCGCGCCAGCCAGAATCTGCGTCGCCTGCAGTAAGGGGCAACTAACGCCCCCCGGCCTCCTACAACGTCGCCTCGCAGACGGAGGCTCCGCAGCACGCTGGAGGCTTGCTGACGATTCGCGCCAGGACCACGCACCACGGCGGGGCTCGCGAAAGGCGAGCACAGCGCTTCTGCGAGGAGCCGCGTGATTCCGCCACACCAGGCCGCACGCCAACCACACGGGGCACGCAAACCCCCGCGTCACGCCCGTGATATATCCATTCTCTTTTTTATAGTTATACGTAGAAAATATATAATGAGTATTTAAAGATCGCCTCATTTAAATCTTGGGAACCTGCACGACAACCTTCATTTCCCTCTCGAACCTGCCGCCATTTTCCGCTTCGCCTGAGCGTGAACTGACGGGGCGTGCAGGGAGATACAACGAGTTGGTTTCGTCAAATCCGTTCAGACATCACAACTACCATCACAACAACTCGCATTGGCGACACGCCACATTGGTAACATCCCATAATATATTTTAACCTGCAAGAAGAAAAAACATTAAATAAATAAATATCTTTTTTCCATAAAAAGAAATAAAAGAATTATAAAATTTTTTCAACTTGGATTCCTATTCTTCTAAACATTAATCTTTATTATTCAATTAATGTTTATAAATTTTTATAAAAATCGTGATTAGTTAAAAAAGAATCTGAAGTTGAATTGAAATGTTCATGTAAAAATAAAATAATAAAATGAAAAATAGAACTTACCTGCAAAATATAGTAGACACAAACATGAGTTACACTCCGCAACAAATTATCACAAACTGTCAAACTCGCCGCGAACGTCAACATTCTTGGCCACTACTCGAACGTGCAGAAAAAGAGTAAGCATACTTGGGTCCTTGTGTGAAGCGTCACATGATATAAACATAGTTTTTTGCTGCATTTGTGAAAAATATATTGCTGCTCGTTTATCGAATATTTATCGACATGCAAATTCAGCAATGCATACACATAAATGTAAAAACGGTCTACGCTTTTCCCGCGCGGAGAGACGGTCAGTCGGTTGCCAGGAGGAGAAGCGAGGACGTTGGAGACAGAAAGTTGTTATTAAGTTGTTAGGCGATGATTATAACAAATAACGATGTTTTATTCAACTTAACAAGTGGTGCGATGGAATGCACCGAATCGTCGCGTCAATGTTCGTGGTCGTGGACGGGCGAGACGGCGATCGGCGCGCGGATAGCGCGTGGATACAAAATGAGATATCGCTCTGGGCGGTCGGCGCGATACTGGTCGCGGCGCGCAGTTCGGTGGCGGGTGGCGCGCGCGGCGGCGGCGGTGTCGCAAGTGTTCGTCGCGGACCTTTAAATCGGCGTTGATTGAAACATGCACGTGTCGCGGGCATTGTCATGAAGGTGGATATTCGCGAAGTCGTCGGATCGTTTAGATCGGAGAACGGGTGTGCCCGTTCCCTGCCGAGAGGGCTCGGCTGACGGGGGGTGCGCCCCTCGTCTGTCTGCGTGAATGCCGAGTGAATTCGGCCAGCCGGGGAGGACCCCAGCTGTGTGCGGAGAAGAAAGTGGCGGTGCCGAGTGTACTCGGCCGACCAGGGTGTACCCTGGTGCTCGGAGAGAGGGTATCGGGGAGAAATCTTGGAACGGCGGAGTCGGATCGAGCGAACTCGACGCGCTGGAGAGACCCCAGCAACTCTCGGCTTGCCGTGCGAGGTACGGAGACGGTTTTCGGCCAGACCAAGCGAACTTGGCGCGTTGCGGAGAGCCCCAACAAAACTTAGGCTTGCTACCAGTTTCGGATGCTCGCTTCCTTGAGACGGGCTCTCGGAAAACGAACTAGGAACAGGAGTCAATGAGGAGTGATTTCCTGTGGAGAGCGATGCCTTTTTATACCCGAGATCAACCTCGGTATTTTCGGTTGGATCGGTCAAATTGGTCGATCTCGAGGTTAGCATCCCTCTCCTCAGGAGCAGAAAAAAGGATCGGGTATAATTGGTTTTTTGGGGATTAGACGGAATAGGAGCGGGGGATGATTAAAGGTAGGAAAGGAATTCAGTGGGAAGGTAACGGCACGGTGCAGAGTGCGTTAGCGCTTGTTGGCGCGACGCGTGGCGCAGTGCGAGGAAATACCACGAAAACATGTATGTTTTCGTGGTATTCTCCGACGCTTCGGAGTTCGCGTATTGACAGATTAAAAAAGGAGGCATTACTGCCTCTTGCGGCCACTGCCGCACTCCGCCTGGTGTTCGGCGGATGATCGGTCGGGGGAAAATCGAAGGAGGAATGGAGCGGAGGGATGCGCTCCGTTACAAATGTAATAAAGGTATTATTAATACATGTGATGTTAATGAAGATGATGAAACATTTTTGATATTTAATGAGCGGAAAAAGTCAGCAGAGATTCAATATGCTGCATTGATTGCTGACAAAAATATTTCCCTTGACACTGCACAAATAATTTTTAATTTTTTTCAGAATGTAGAAAAAGATCTTATTAAACAGTATGAATATGGATCGTACAAAATGTACGAAAACAATTTCGAATGTTTTGTGCCCTGTGGAGACTGATCGTGTAGTAGAAAATATTAAAAATATGAAATTCTCAATTTTTATTGATGAAATATCAGATATCTCGAACGAAAAATGGATGACATTTTTCGTTCGACATGTCAATTCTGAAACTTTAGATGTTCACTCGCAGTTAGTCAAATTAATTGATGTCAATGCAAAAGATTGTAGTTCGGAAAAGTTATTTAATGTCTTTAAAATGGAAATGTGGAAGCTGCAAATTCCATTTTCAAATATTATTGCCTTATTATGCGACAATACGTCTGTAATGACAGGGAAACATTTATCATTTAAAAAAAACTTGAAGAAATGTCTAAAAATTTATTGACGCTTCCATGTCCATGTCATTCTGTTGCATTGGCTGCATATGTTGCATGTTCTAAAATACCTGAATTTTGTGAGGAATTTAAAAAAAAATTCCTTTTATCAATAGTAGTTCAAAGCGATCTTCCAATTTTCACGAGTTTTCCGAATGTTTTCAGGAATCGAGTCATAAAATTTTAAGATTATTCGATACGCACTGGCTTTCTCGTCACTCATGTGTTGAAAGAATTTTTTCTTCTTGGAATATTATTAAATATTTTTTAATTGACATGTCTGTAAGCGAAAAAAGTGAGAGCCGGGAGAGTATCTGTTGTTGTATATAACATATTGTATATAACATTGTGTAAAACATAGACATGAAAGCATATCTATTGTTCTTAAAGCATATTTTAAATTTATTTAATAATGCATTTAATGCATTTTTTCAAGCAGTGGAAACAAGAATATATTTATTGCATCCAAAATCTATGAATTTTCTATTCCAAATTTCTTAACATTTTTTAAAACCAGATCTTTTAAAAGATTTATTTACGATAAACTTTTCCGAAAGAATCATAAATCTCTTGAAGACATTAATTTAAAATCCGAATGTGAGGAATATCTAAATGAAATAGTGGAGAAAATATTGATGCAATTACAAATATTCGAAACAATTGTTTAGAATTTTTAATTACTGCTACTGAGAAAATTCGTAAAAGATTACCAATTGCAGACAGATTTATCTAAATTGTATTGAAAGTATTTCAACCACAAACAGCTTTATTTGATGTTGACAGAGAAACATCATTCAAAGATGTTTCTTTTATCATCAAAACCATTGGTGATTTTGATGAAGCTAATTTAAAAAAAAATGGTCGACATTATACTTAAATTTTAGTGATACAGAAAAATTAAATTAAATTTGTCAAAATTAAATTCGATGAAATGTGGAAGCAGATTTTGTAATGTCAGACGAATGTGATTAAATATCTCAACTTAACATTGCTTTTGAATGTCATCAGATCCCTTCCAAATTCAAATGCTGATTCTGAAAGAATTTTTTCACTTTTAACAGATATAAAAACAAAGAAACGAAGTTCACTTTCTTCAAGTATTGTTAATGATATTTGCGTACTTAAATCATCTTTGAAGACAAGAGAGGAATCTATTTTGAACATGAAGATTAATGAAAAACATTTATCTTTAATGTCAGATCAATTGTATGCTACTTCTCCCGATAAAAAAAGTAGTCTAACATTATTATATGCTGCAGATAAAGATATTGCTGATCCTTCTTCATCTAGCAATATGTCATAATGTCTGTAAGAGATATCATGTCTGTAAGGGATACCATATCTGTAAGAGATGATACTTTTAAAATTGTTTTGTTTGATAATTTTGTTTTGCAAATTTTATTATTTTTTATTTATATTAATATTTAAAATTATAAATTATGTTATGTTAAATTATATTATGTAATAATTATAAATTATTTAACTAATGTTAAAGATATTAATATTATTAAAAATAACGTAATTGTATTTTTATTTTTGAAAATGTTAATTATTGTAAGTAAAATATTATAATAAATATAAAATAAAATATAATATTTATATATTAATAAAATATAATAAAATATAATATAAAATTGTAAAATAATAATTAGATCGTACCAATCAGCGCCTTCTTGCATAATATGTGCTGCTTCGATTATCTACGTAGCGATCGCGGGCTGCTATATATATATATATATATATATATATATATATATATATATATATATATATTGTAAGAAGTTCTTAAGGCAATCGGTGGATGGCGCCAAGAATGCTGTTCGGCGACCAAAAAGAGCGCTCTCGATCAACCATGGCGCTGTTGTGCGATACTTCAAGAGGACCAATCAGATAAGGGCTAATGCAATCCGTATTAGCTTTAAGATCATCGAACGTGCTCCGATTGTGCGGAGTAACGAGCGAAGGGAAGGTGTAATAAGAAGGGAGGGTGTGCGTCACGGCGGGGCCCGACCATGAACCAGTCGTGAAAACTCGTAATTATTTTGCGAAAAAATACCTCAGCCAAGAATCGAACCTGGATCTCCTGCTTACCGGGCAGGCATCTTATCCTTTCAACTACCGAGGCTTTCTCCTCAGTTGGCGAATGGGACAGACGTGTCATCCGCGAGAGTTCAAGTCGAATAGTCGGAACCTAATCGTAGTCATAGTCGAGATATCGTATGAATCGATATTAGAATAATTGTTGTATTTCGGGCGGAGTCAGTGAAAGTATATACTCTTTATTATATTAATACTCTTTATTATATTAAATTACCTAAAAGTTATTGTGCCTGCTCCATTATCCATCATGTGCCGGTCACCTCTCTAAGTGCGTGTATTAATCGAACGGACACTATTTGTAATGACGGACACTAATTCCTGACAAACTGTTACTTTATTCAAAATAATTCAATAAATTATAATAAATTATAATAAATTCAAAATTTAATAAATTATAATAAATTAAAAAATAACAAGACAATCAAAAATTCAGAAGTGGGATCTGAATTCGCGTCCTCATTAAAAGAACGCTGTGTCGATCACGGGTACGGAGCAAGATGAACACGTGCACAGAACGTGATGCCGAGGATAAGGACGATGGAAAGAGCGACACTGAGGTAGCACCGCTGGAGCAACTCCAAAACGCTTTCGTCTCCCGCTGTCGGACGATCGAAAAACTCTTATTGAGACGATTATGTCTCATTTAGAGAAGATAGGACCGACGGAGCTAGCACGGAAAGAAAGAGGGGAAGCAGCCTCGTTGGAACATCCAGTAACGGCGACCGCGCTTCACCACGCGCTCGCGAGGATCACGGAAACTATTCTGCAACAACAGAGAGACATACAAAAAGCTCAAAACCAATTTATG
>NW_011933329.1:70787-85435 GCF_000187915.1 Pogonomyrmex barbatus | reverse complement strand
TGTTGTGTGTGTGTGTGTGTGTGTGTGTGTGTGTGTAAAATCGTACATATGTTTGTTGTTCATACATATCTTTATAAATTAGAAAAATTTTTGATGTGATTATGCAATGGGCAACAATGTTACATAATTTTATTTATATTAGGTACGTTACTGATAATCTAGGTTTTTTTTTAATAGGAGGATTTATAGTAAGTATACTACACCGGTTCTAACTCTTGAGATCCGAGGGGTGTGCAGGGGGGGGGGCGATGGGCGCAGGTTGAGGGGAGAGGGAAGTCAGAGGCGGCGATCCTTTGAACTGAGCCGCGGAGGGAGGAGGTAGATAAGATAGTAGAATTCAGTGAAGATGATATAAATAAATAGATAAACAAATAGATAAAGAAATAGATAAACAATTAGATAAAAATTGCGACTCGAAGGACATAACGTCACGGGGGAGAGGGATCCTTTGAAATAAGCCGCGGGTGGAATAGTATGATCCGGTAGTTATAAAAACAAATAGATAAACAAATTTGATATAAAACAAATAGAAAATTGCGACTCGAAGGACATGACGTCACGAGGGGGAGGAGTAGATAAGATAGTAGCTACAAAGGCGAAAGTGATATAAACAAATAAATAAATAAACAAATAGATAAACAAAGATACACAAATAGGTAAACAGATAAACAGGTAGCGAAGATAATATAAAGAAATTACACGTGGACATGATGTCCACTTGCCCTGTCCAGAGAGGGGGGGCCCGCCGCCGCCGCCGCCGCCGCCACCCCGCCCCGCCCGCCATATTTTCATCTTCTTTTTTCATTGCGCTGTCTCTATTGTATATCTATTATCTCTCTCTCGTATACCTGTCTCTCCCGTTAAGGCTCTCTCTTATTACGAATTCTTATGACTGTTTTTTTCAGCTAATTATTTTTATGATGAGAGGGAAGGAATGAAAAAAATATAAGTTTTTTTGCATATTATTTATATATCTTTATTTTTTAAATTTTGAATACATTTTTCACTTAAATGAAACTTTTTTTATTCACATTTTTTTCTTACACACTAAAAACTAAAGTTAACAGCTCGCAATCGACGAGTTGACGTCTATTGAAGATATTGCAATCGTATTTGGTACTTCCTCGGGATCTGTTACAACAGACGCGATGTTGGAGAATCGCATATACCTGACATCGATTGTATTGACGAATCTGACGAGTCGATCGAACGTTACATTGATACATTCGTCCAGATTAAACATTCGGCGTAACGTAAATTCGAGCATCGTTATGGATACGTTCAAAGATTCAAGACGTACGAGTGTAACATCGTTCATCAGGCAAACTCGGACGGTTAACGGTCCGACGCTAATAAAATTGTCTTTATAATCGTTTCGTAACAATTTATAAATATTCCATCGCTGCTCGCAAAGTCCCTTCCACGTTTCGAGAGACAGTACCAATTCCTGTCCCCGATGATCTCCCAGAGCGATCTCCACGTAGCTTGGTGGACCAACGTTGATTCCAATTTCCAAAAATTTGCAGTTCATGGTCGTCAGAATGTATCGTCAGAGTGTCAGAGTCTACTCAGTAGGCGCACCGCGCGACGCTCCACCGAAATGTTGGAAATTCAGAGTCAGGGCCGGCGCGCGTTCCTCAGGTCGATGCGCATTCCTCAGGCCGGCACGACTTGGTATCTAATCTTTGACGACTTTACGCACTATATTGTTTAAAATATGATAAAAGTTAACAAATAAATATTGTTTTACATACGTACGTACGTAAGTATGTATGTACGTATGTACGTATGTACATATGTACGTATGTACGTACTTTCTTTATCGCACTATAAACCGTGTCCAAGAGTTTCTTTGGGGATCGCGGGAGTTACATTAGCGGGTCGCATGCCGATAGTGCGATACTTGCGCGCGTTGTAATCTGACACGCGAGACGCGGTCGATCCACTTGTAAGTGACGTTGTGCGTAAACATCTTCCACATATCGTTCTTAAGCGTGCGACTGAATCGCTCGACGATCGATGCCTTCAGCGTATACGTGAAATAATGATTAACGTTGTGTTTTTTCAAGAGTTTCTGCACATCGGCATTGTAAAACTCCTTTCCCATATCCGTTTGCAAGTTTTTCTCGGGCATCTTCTCTTGAATTATCTTAGCGATAGCGTTAGCCATCTCGCTTCCGACCTTGCTCTTGAGCGGTATGGCCCAGGCATACTTGCTCAACGCATCGATAACGGTGAGTAGTGATGATCTCTGTTGAAACTCGAATACGAACGCATCTCGACGATATCAGCCTACCACAGATCGTATCCCCGAATTATGACACGTCTTCGCGAAAAATTTTTCCTTGCCAGCGTGCAATTCCTCAAAGAGTGGTCACCTCTCGGAGCTAACATTTTTTTCACGTCCATTGGATCTAATGTTTCGACGATGTTTAATAGTAAATAAGATATACGATTTAAAATTATTTTTTCCTCACTGACATCAATCGACTGGCTCGTTTCGTCGATACGCGATTAATTTATAATAATGCTTCGCGAAGTTCTTCGATGATCGACAGTATCTCGTTGTCGTGAGCGTTGTTACAAGCTCGGTGCGAAGCGTCGAATAATCGGAGTCGATCCACCAGCTCGTTGAGATCATCCCAATGTACATAATCGATCTTGTTGTCGTTTCTTCATGGTGAATGATGTATTGCCAATATCTGCACCCTTTTTATCGCTTTTCTTATATGTAGATACGAGCGGAGCAATGATGTTAATGTACTTGTATCTCTTGTTACCCATGATGGGATTATAGGCGCTATGGCCACATCTATGAGCATTCGTTGTTAATAGTATACTTTTATACGTTTGTTTGTCCTCTTCGATGAATATAGCCTCATCGGGAAGTCTCTTGAAGATCAATTCGTATAATCCTGGTGTACCTCACATTGTATCTCACATTGTCTATGATTATGGTTATCTTTGTCAACGTCAAACTTTTTGTCACCGAGCATCGTACCACTTTTGTCGAAATAAACACCGTATACATTATCGATCACTTTATCTATGTCGTCACCGAGAAGAAGGCCCACGTACTTTCGTCCCAACGGTCTTAGCTGACCATGAAGCATCTCGCGGCTTCCTCTTTGCGAACATTTTTTGTTTCGTACAAAGGACAGTATTTTCGGTGATTCTTTAGACGGTGATTCTTTAGACGATGATTTTTTCGGCGGCAGCAGTTCTTTCGATAGTTTCTTTCGGTGTAGATTCGTACGTGAATGAATCTGACATGGCGTTCAATTGTTTTGTACGTTGCTTTTTAGGCGGCGTTAATTTCAACCATTCAACATTCACCCAATACAAATCTCTGTTGTAGTGTTATCATCGTCATCGCTGTCTTCACGTTTCTTTTTCTTAATACCGATATCCTTTGCAACATTGGCTTCTTTTTTAATCAACTGAGATTCCTCGATGTTTTCAATAATCTGTTTCAAAGATTCGACGGATTCGATGGGCTCGAAACGTCTCTCCAACGCTACATCTTCAGCTATTTTATCAGTTTTCAAAGCGCGATATTTTTTGCGAATTGCTCGTTTTCGCAATCTGTTTCGCTATTTTTTCGCGATCTTTGGTGTTATCCATGTTGCCTGCTTGACGTATCGACATCGACTAATCGCGTTGGTACCGCGAACGTGTTAATTTTTCTGTATCGTCTATTGATAAGCGGACTGTCCTTATCTATCATTAGAAATCCGTACTCGCGCTGCCAACAATCGCGGCATGACGCACAGAATTCATCATACGACATGTCGGTATTCATGTGATCGTTGTAAACATGTTTCAAGTTGGTTTATCCTGTTTGAATAGGATCAGCAGGTTCGCATTGTCGCGTATCAGATGTTTAGATATCCTCGCGTACGTCTGACAGAGATAGAAGCAATCGACGTTCGAGTGACGGCCCATCGAGAAGAATTCTCTCACTGCATTTTGCTTATTGCATGCAATGTCATCGAAGACAAAGATCGAATTGGACATGCCTCTTTCGGTGGAATGACGTCATTGTTATTGGAGAATGTAAAGTAGCCGATTTCGTCGATCGATGTCAACAAAGTTTCGAGATATCGATATTTTGATTGTTGCAGCGATTTCGATTATACGTACACGTTCTCGAAACGTATACCGTGCGGACTCTCGAGCAAGCTTATGAGAACATTGGTTTTACCGCAATTCAACCGCAAATGATGGCGCGGTACTTGGTAGCATTTCACCATGCTTGCGCTCCGTCGCGATGTCCCCCATCATTCGCGCTTTCTCGTCGCAATTCGCAACGCGTATCGTCAGTGGTTGCCGCACGAATTTCATGTTCGCACTGCGTTATCTAGGCTTCGATCGAACGCCTATTTATAGGCGTGCGAAACCGCGAATCGCTCAGTTGCAAAAATGTATCTCGCGCTGTCGCATCCCTCCGATATTCGGGACTTGAACGCTGAGCAGTTGCAATATATACCGAAGGTCGTATTGTTATGCGTGTGCGATGAATATATCGACCATGTGTAGGACAAGTTTCCGGACCATAAAGAGGAATTTGGACGTTCGAATTTGTCGCTGTGTTGAGTATTATAACCAACCATGGCAACGTATATCGAAGATAAAGAATTGTAGCGTATGTCAGCAGCAGCAACGTCAAACGAAGGCTGCGTTGGAGGTCTGCTCAATCGATAAACGCGCTTCCTTTCGAGTTACATATTCCCGGCTATCAGTTTTGCGACTGGGGTATTCGGCTGAAAAATCGATTAGGTGAAACGGGCATAAATCCAATGGACGCGGCGTGCCGTGAACATGACATTGCGTATCCTTAGAGCAACGATCTCGCCGACAGACGAGGCGGACAAGGTATTCGCCGATAAAGCCTTAGGACGCGTTATCGCGAGAGATTCGACTCTGAGCGAGAAAGCTGCAACTGCAGCTACTTGGGCAGCGATGAAAGCCAAGATTAAGATCGGTATGGGTATGAAAGCGAAGAAAAAAGCCAGCAAAAAAAAAGAAATGAATACTTCCAACGGCGAAACAAGGTGGCGTGTTACCGATTCTGCCAATTTTGGGCATGCTCGGATCCTTGATCGGCGAAGCGGCCAGCGTGGCGAAAACGGTAAACGACAGGAAAGCCGCGTGACGTCAGCTCGAGGAACTGCAACGTCACAATCATGCGATTAGAAACACGCGGACAAGGACTATATCTCATTCCGTACAAACGCGAAAAAGGAAAAAAGAAAAAAACGCCAAAAAGACAATAAAAGTACCTACGGGCGTAATCACCAATGTACAATTGGATCAGTTGGCGATATGCGCGTATCGTACTTCAGAAGTATTTTCATGTGTAACGCGATTAGCGGCGCGCGTCGAAAGGAGAACAATATTGTAAATTTGGACGCGATGGATCCCGGTACTCATTGCGTAGCAAGAGAAACGATCACGTCGTGTACTTCGACAGTTTCGGTAATCTTCGACCGCCCGAGGAACTCGTGCGATATTTCCGAGACAGTGTTATGATAGAGTACAATCGGACGTTCTATCAGACGTACGATCAGAGCGTCTGCGGACAGCTGTGTCTGTGGTTTCTCCAAACGGTCGATGAATTTATAAAGTTCGACAAAATGTTGCGATGTTTCAGTATTCGTTGAACGCTTTTTCCAACATGTCGCTAACGCTTACGCTGAGCGGGAAGAGCAGCGTTCTTGCGGCAAACTACTTTCCAGTTATAAATTTGAGCGACGTTGATTACAAGCTTGGTTTAACAATGGAGATTTATCACGAATGTAAATGCTTCGAATAATACATTTTATTTTGGCAAAGACGACACAGAAATTACGATTCCCGAAGGGTCGTACGAACTGCAGGTCATAAATGAATTTTTGAGACGTGAGATTTTACGGAAACGATCGCAACGCGACGCGCCCGATGGTAACGCTGGTGACACCGCGCGGCGATGACGAGATTGGGGAATACCCGATAGTGTTCCGCGCAAATGACAATATGATGTGTTAAAAATTAAATGCGCCTACAGAATAAATTTAACAAGCCCAATAATATTAGATCGCTGTTGAGCTTCTCGAAGCGTATACCGCAACCGCGAAGGTGGCATAAATCGAACGTGTCGATCAACATAATGAACATAAATATTATCCGTGTAGTGCAACGTGATCGCGGACGCGTACAGCAACGACAAAAATGTGCACACGATACACGAATTTTCGCCGAGCGTGCCGCCAGGATATAAGATATCGGAAAGGCCGATGCAGCTCATTTACTTGCCAGTCATCGTACGGAGCATTACGAGCTAACAATACGCATTGTTAGCCAGAACGGACGATTGCTCGATTTCAGAGGAGAAGAGATCACCGTCAGATTGCATGTACGACAGTGATAAGCCAAGCGTGACATTTGAGATGCTCATGTTGAACGAAGTGAAGCATACGCAGAGAGATAACGCATCTTTTACAAAGAAAACATCGATTGATAATATTCACTTATCCGGCTGCATCAAGAAGTGAAAGAAACTCAATGCGTCAAACGTTAAATTTTTACAAGTTTTAGGATTCGCGCAACTTGTGAGATGACTGATATCCTAAACATCGAAGACGAGTCAATCTTCGACGATCGTATCGTCAAGATTGAGACTCACGCGTACAACCCGTTCGCCAATACAACGTTCGGGTATAGCGATGAGATAAGAATACAGCAACAAGATCTGTACACACTGCCATACGAAAACTTTCTGTATGTCGAGGGAAAACTAACGAAGAATAAAGTTGTCGACGGATCTGATGTGGTATTGGAAAATAATGTTGTCGCGTTTATGTTCGATGAAATTCGATACGAACTCGACGGCGTGGAGATTGATCGTAACAGAAACGGCATAACTAGCACGTTCAAACACTACGTAATGATGTCATCTGACAGAAGCGTGAAGACAAATTCTGAGAAATGCCGGCTGAGATGCGCGTACTAACGCGGATAGATATTTTAACTTTTGCATACCTCTCTACGCATTGTTGGGATTCTGCGAGGATTACAGACGCGTGGTAATCAACGCTCGTCACGAGTTGATACGATCGCGTAACGATAACAATTGCCTGATGGAGAATTCGGCGTTGGATCTCGTGGTCGACTTATTCAAGATAGAATGGCGAATGCCGTGTTATTGAGTGAGATAAAAAACTATCGATGCTGCACTTTGGAAAGCCGTCCGCTTTTCTACATAACGATTCATTCATAATCATCGATTGTTCTCGACAAAACGAATTGGTCAAGAGCGTAACCGTGGACGTGAGATTGGAATTTGAGATTAAGGAGAACGTACCGATAAATACTATCGCGTACTATCTCATTATACATGATCGCGTGGTTCAATACAATCCGTTGACCAATATTGTACGTAAGATCACATAATAGCATCGCTGGCTATGAGTGAGAGATAACAAAATCTATGATACATCAAAATCGATCGCAGAAAAATTATTCGTCATGGTCGTGCCAACATTCGTAAACCTGCAAGGTTTCCTCGTTGGAGGACAGTTTGTCGTAAAGGAGTTTGCTGCTCTCAGAGAACGGACCGTTCTCTCTCACATTTTCGCACCCCGTGGCATTTCCTCGCAAGTGCCGACAAGTCTCGCGCACGTTGGATGATACGTCATTATCATAGACTGCGATGGGACGACGAATGGTTCCATACAGCAAAGCTAAGAGTTTGATTATAAATGCTGTGCACGGAACGAAAGATGATGACAACGACGATGCTGTCATATATGTCAAGAGACATGAAAAACGACAATGTGGAACTTGCTTTTAGACGATGAGCGAGAGCGCGTGTATATCGAGATTCTGAATGCGGATTATGAAGACGTAGATTCTTTGAACAATCTGGACGCTGATAATACTATGCAATGTGAATATCACTATACTAATTGCTCTTTACAAAATGTATTCATACTGTTTAATTGGTGGTCAGATAATCATGAATAAAATAAATAAATCTGGTATACGAAATATGTTTTTTTATTTCTTTCCCTTACGTTGACGATTACTTCTAACATTCTAACGATCCAATACATTTTTTGTCTGATGTAACGTTCAATCGGCTAATCAAACTCGTCGCTCGCGATTATAACAACAGGGAGAAATGAAGAAGAACAACATCTAAGACGAATCTTATATTGATCGACTGAAATATAAACGAAACGTCTAGCACTTCAGATAAGCTCAGATTACATCCTATAAATTTTCATAGTTAGGCCGACTAGATGATCAGTAGACATTCAGTCTTATGAAGACTCAGAGAAAAGATTGCAAAGAAGACTCAGAGTTATATCAGAATAATATAACGAAATTATAAATTTTTAAGAACAAATAATCAGATAAATTTTAAAATTTTAATGTGAAAATAGAATAATAAATAGAAATGGAATATTAAGTTAAAAAATTAAAAACTATTTTTCTAAGAATGAAATTTCCGGTGGAAAAACAATCTCAACTGGATAGAGTTATTTTAGAAGAACACTCAGAACTAGAAGAGGCGCAAGAGTCGATAATGTACATAAGAGCAATTCATTAAGAAGTGATTTATCGGAAAAAGGAACAACCCTATCGATGTCTGTGTGAAAATTGTTACTTGGAACGACACCTAGAAAACATTGGAATTCATCATCATATTTTTGACGAAGTGAGAGAGTGGCACACATTATGTAAGGTTACGAAGACAATAAGGAACTAAAATAACACTAAAACAAATAACACTTTGAGTATCATAAATTTTTACTAATACTAAGATCGGTGGAACAATGTATGATATGTATAGTAGAGTTCATAAATAACGAAGAAGCATTTTATTGGATGGATGAAATTGACGTACTGAATTATGAAATAATTAGGAGATATTTGTAAAAATGTGTAGATGTGATATAGTTTAGATTAAACAATTTGATATTAAATATTTTATAAAGCATTATATATATATATATATTCTTCTAAAAAATGTGAATAAAAAAAGTTTCACGCTTAAATGAAAAATGTATTCAATTAGTTTAAAAATAAACATATATAATATACACAATATGTATCTTTTATTCCTTTTCTCCCGCCATAAAAATAATTAGCCAAAAGAAAAATAGTCATAAGATTCGTAATAAGAGAGAGCCGCAATGGGAGAGATAATAGGTATGCGAGAGAGAGAGATAGAGTAAATATACTATAGAGACAGCGCAATAAAAAGAGAAGATGAGAACATGGCCAGCGGGACAGGGTGATGGCGGGCTCGCCCTCCACCCTCTCTAACGTCATATCCACGTGCCCTGTCCATGCGCAATTTCTTTATATCATCTTCACCACCTGTTTATCTATTTGTTTACTTATTTGTGTACCTATTTGTTTATCTATTTGTTTATTTATTTGTTTATCTATTTGTTTATTTATTATTATTTATTTGTTTATTTATTTGTTTATCTATTTGTTTATTTATTTGTTTATATCACCTTCGCCTTTGTAGCTACTATCTTATCTATCTTCTCTCCTCGTGACGTCATGTCCTTCGAGTCGCAATTTTTTACCTTTGTTTATCTATTTGTTTACCTACTTATTTATCTATTTGTTTATATCATCTTCACCGAATCCTATTATCTTATCTACCCCCTGCCGTCCGCGGCTCAGTTCAAAGGACCGTCGCCTCTGACTTCCCCCTCTCCTCCACTCCGCGTCCATCGTTTCCCTCCGCACACCCGCACTCCCCTCGGAGCTCCTGAGTTAGAACCGGTGTAGTATACTTACTATTTTATATATAATATACTACACATTTTATATATAATATTTTATATTTTTATTTTTTTTCTATACAATAATTATTAATTATTGTGATATTCTTAGAGGGCACAGTGCGCTCTCGCCGCTGGTACCAACGAATACGACTGCTCCCATGGCCACGTCCTCTTCTGTAATCTGAAATAAAAGAAACATATAAAATATTTTATAATAATAATAGCAATAATAAAAAACATAAAAATGACATGTTAACAAAAGAATGTATTAAATATTATTTGTGTGTGTGTGTGTGTGTGTGTGTGTGTGTGTGTGTGTGTGTGTGTGTGTGTGTGTGTGTTCAAACGTATATATGTATATGTCTTACTATTTATCGGTTGCAATTCTTGTTGCGACGCTGTACTATGTGATTGTTGCTGTTATTGCCGTTATTGAGGTTGCTGTTGCAACGGCTGGACTTTTCTTGCAATTTATTCTTGCAGCTGCTTCAACTACTTTTGCAGGTCTATGATTATTTGTCGCTGTTGCTCCACAGTTTCTTCTGATGAAGTCTGTGGAGCAGACAGCGACAGCTCCCCCTTCAACAACATTTCTTCGTATTCCGAAATGATTATGAAAATATATATTTATTTAAGTTTCATTTGCTAAGATCTATTATTCTATTGCACTTCGCTCTCTTTTTGATGCTATGCATTCTATATATCAGCAAAAATTTGTAATTGTAAACATTGATAGGATATGATAGAATATTGATAGGATATATATCATTCACTTTTTGTTCTCTTGCGTTCTTAGCTAAGAAAACGGGAATAGTAAAAAGAAAACGATAAGTAATAAGTATTGATATATATTTGAAACATGAAATTATATTTTGAACAGTAATAAAATATATATTATATATACATCTATTTCTTAACTAAAAACACAGGAATACAAAAAAACAAAAAGTGAATGAATGTCGACATATTCTACCAATATTTACACTTACTAATTTTTACTATATAATACTATATACTATATACTATATACTATATACTATAAAATACATATATACGCAACTTTCACACATGTTTATAAATACGTAGTATGCATAGATATTGATGTATACATTAAGACTACATTTTAGGCAGGAAGGTACGTAAGTCAAAACGCCAAGCGCACATGGATGTGGCTCGTGTTCTGTGTGCATGCTTCGCGCTCTCCCCACTCCCACCCCACTATCGATGCTGCCGTGATGCAGGATGCCGTTTCTGGCAACTCTGTTCATGATTGAAATATCCAAAGTGAAACATACTAGATTTCAGTGAACTTTACCAGAAATATATAGCTCTTAACTTGTGAGACTGAGTGCATTGCCCGAGAAATCAGGTACAACTATGCGCGGCTTGATTATTGTTAATATTTTATTATAGATTGTGTGATATAAGTGACATAAATGGTATAAGTGACATAAATGATATAAGTGAATATAAATGACCGGAACATTGACACGTGGCAATAAATAATACGCAATATTCGTTTGCGAATTAGGTCGCATCCTTCGGATATTATCTATAATCTACTGTGACGGATTCACAGCGAATTATTTCGTCAATATCATCGCCGATTTGGCGATGGAACGGTTTGAAATTCGTGCTTTTGGATACCTTTTATGTTCCTTCTGCGGACATATATCGACATATATCTTCATATTAGATTTAGTCTGAAGTTGCTTTGAAATATTGGAGTTCTGATATTTATTATATCCATGACTTTCAATCGAAACTTGGTATGTTCCTTTTTATTTATTCCATTTTATTTCAATTATGATGCGGTATACTATGTCTTTTATAGTGAGTATAAGAGTTTATCAATTGTAATTATTATATTTTTTCCTTTGCAGCTTATTGATCTTACAAGAGGAGGGCGCGGACTTGAGATTACCAATTTTGAAAAGGTTACATATGTTAAAATATTCTACTAAAAAAATATTTGAGTAAAAGGATAGGACGCCATATTCAGTTGCTTTTGAGAAAAATCGATTTAAATTTATAGTTATAATTTATAGTTCCTTATATACCGGCCGCGTTAAACTCATTGTCGCCGAGATTGGGTAGCTCGAGTATTCGGCCCTGTACTACCAATCTATCGACCCGAGATTCCCGTTCGATTCCTGCCTATTATACTTTTTTTTTAATGTAGAAAATATTTATTTATTATATTATTATGTTAAATATGTATTATATTATTATGTAAAATAAAATTAATTTAATTAACAATTGTTTATATTTCAAATTTTCACTTTTAACTTCAATTAATAATTTACTTGAACCTAATTTTTATTCAATTAACAATCTTATTATTTTACGTGTTCTGTTCGATATAAAACTAATAAAATGTCACTTTTAACATAGTTTAATATAGTATATTTTAATTTTTTAAATGATTAATTTAATAAGGAATTTAAAAGTAATTTCGAGAAATGTGCCAAAACTTTTATTCATCTTTATCACCCTTAATATTTGCAGTTCGATTACAATTGTTTGGGTGATATTTATCATAAAAACAAGTGAACTATAATAATTATTTTAAATTATTAATTGAAGTTAAAAGTGAAAATTTTAAATATAAATAATTGTTAATTAAATTAATTTATTTTACATAATAATATAATACATATTTAACATAATAATATAATAAATAAATATTTTCTAGATTAAAAAAAAGTATAATAGGCAGGAATCGAACCCGATTGACAGATTGATAGTATAGGGCCAAACACCCGATCTCGACGATAATGAGTTTAATGCGACCGATATATAAGGAACGCTATAAATTTAAATCGATTTTTCTTGAAAACAACTGAATATGACGTCCTATCCTTTTATTTAAGTATTCTTCTAGTAGAGTACTTTAACATATTGTTACGATCGCGGTGTTCCGCTCGTCGTTTCGAGAAAATCAATATTAAAAGAATCGATATTTTAAAACAGAGGATCGTTCCCTGACGTGTCATTGATTGTTCTGTGTTACGCGCGGTTTTCTGATTGTTACGTGCAGATTTGAGGCGGACGGACGTGTGTCCGCGGTGTTGTAATTGTTTCGTTATTAATAAAGTTCTCAAGTTTTTATTAAGAAAGTTGTTATTCCGCGTGCGGCTCATCCGCATAACGCGACTCGCGATTTGTGACCGCCGCATGCGCGACAATATATAAGCTTTTTCAAAATCGGTGATCCCAAGTCCGCGCTTTCCTCTTGTTAGTGACTTATTTATTAGTCTTTTGTTGCTAATTTTGATTTTATTTATTCAACTATTTGCTGATAAAAAATTTTTTGTATATGCTATTCTTTAAACTTTTTGATTTTATTAACAATACATTTTCTCATTCTTGTTTATTTAATTTTCTTATGATACTGCATCACTGTTATATTTAATTGTTTTTATATTGATCATCAGATATTGATATATAGGGTGTCCCAAAACTCCCGCATTTGGAGTACACTACGTGATTTTTTATGTTAAAAAAAACAATTTTTTTCTTTAGCAAAATTGCGTGTGACGAGTAATATTTACAGTGGATCAGATTAAAAGTGACGAATGAGCGCGCGTATGTGCGTAGCGGTCAGGCCTGGCGTGCATTTCTCAGGCCGGCGCGGCGGTACTTAATCTTGACGACTTCACGTACTGTATTGTTTAAAATATAATACAAATTAACAAAATAAGTATTGTTTTCATTCTTTCCTTACGTAACGATTCAATAAAAAAAATGTCTGCTTTCGTAGCATTATCTGGAAATAAAAATAAATGTAAATTATATGATGTGTGAATTGAGCATTCTATTATTTTAATTATTTTTTTGTCGCGCAATTGCATATGACAATAAGAAAAATACTGAATTTAACGAATACTTATTAATTACGTGAATATATAATTACGAAAAGTCAAAAAAATTGATTTTTTCATAATAGTGTTTAAAATATTTAAATTTATAATTTAAAATATTTTGAGAGAGCTGGTTCTCTCTTTATTTTTCAGAAAAAATTAACAACAGATTATGCAAAAATATTTCTTTATAATATTACAATAATTACATAATCTCATAAAACTTTAATACGATTGTATCGATATTTTGAAACGTTTTCACATATTTCGTAAATGTGTAAAAATTATTTCTAATATCTTGTATCAGAGAAGTTAACAAAATTATAAAAGGTTAAAATTATTCAAATAAAAAAAGTATGAAAAATTATATTTGATAAAATAAATAATTTTGATAATTATGATCTAGACGTTAGGTAAATAATTGTTTAAAAAAATGTCAAAAATATTATAAAAATATTTTAAATATTTTGAAATAATCGTATTTAAAGTATTACATATTGCGTATATGCTCTGTAAAAAATTTTCCTTCATAAAAAACAATTTGAGTAAATTATTTATAATTGTTAAAAAGTTCAAAAGTTCAATTTCTCGTTATTAAGCGTTACATATTCCATTAAAAGAAAACATTCTATTGCTTACACGGTTAAAACAATAAAATAAAAAACACAATTCGTAAGCGTTTGATGTACTGAGATATTCGTAAGTTTATAATAATAATAGTTGTAGCTCTGAAAAGGGCTGATTAAAAGTTTAAATTTATAAAAGAGGTTCGAAGTGTAATTCTTTTATTTGTATTCAGGCATTGACTCTGTAAATAAAACTATTTTGCGTAAGCTGGAGCATTTCTGGCATGATTCGACGTATATTTAATCAAATCTTCCAAATCTTCCAAAATAAAAATAATTAAAAATAAATTAAACAAAAAAGAAATTAACGAATAATTAAAATTAACGAAAAATTTAATGAAGTCTAAATAATTCGTTAAATCAGTATTTTT
>NW_011933329.1:30144-48202 GCF_000187915.1 Pogonomyrmex barbatus | reverse complement strand
GCACGAGTTCAGTGGAACGCACTCTTACTAGTAGTATCAAAGAAATTAGACGCATCTGGAGAGCGAAAACTACAAATAGTTGTGGATTTTCGGAAATTGAATGACTTAACAATTGGCGATTCTTTCCCGCTCCCGAATATCACTGACATACTAGACCAACTAGGAAACGCGAAATACTTACAACATTGGATTAGCATCGGGATACCATCAAATACCCCACTAGCATGAGGAACACAAACAAAAACAGCATTCTCCACACCTTACGGGCACTACGAATTTAATAGAATGCCTTTTGGATTAAAAAATGCGCCTGCAACATTCCAGAGACTTATGAATTCCGTACTAACCGGATTACAAGGCCTCAAATGCCTAGTATATCTAGATGACATCGTAATATATGGACCAAATTTGAAAGAGCATAACAAAAGACTAATTGAAGTATTCAAAAAACTAAGAGACTACAATCTGAAACTACAACCGAATAAATGTGAATTCTTAAGAAAGGAAGTGACATACTTAGGACACATTATCTCCGAAAACGGTATAATACCGGATCCTGCGAAAATAACGGCCGTAGCAAACTTTCCAATACCAAAACGGGTAAAAGATGTGCAATCCTTCATAGGATTAGCCGGGTATTGTAGAAGATTCATTCTAGAATTCTAGAATTTTTCGAAGATAGCAAAACCACTGACAAAACTAACAAAAAAGGATGAGAAGTTCGCTTGGACAGCAGAACAACAGAACGCATTCGAAATATTAAAAGAAAAGTTAATGACCACACCAGTTCTAGCTTACCCGGACTTCACTAAACAATTTATAGTAACGACAGACGCATCCGGATACGCCATCGGAGCAGTATTGTCGCAAGGGCCAGTAGGCCAAGACCGACCAATTGCATACGCAAGCAGAATTCTGAATAAAGCGGAACAAAACTATAATACAACGGAGAAAGAATTGCTAGCCATAGTATGGGCCGTCAAACACTTTCGACCGTACCTCTATGGAACAAAATTTCAAATAATTACAGACCACAAGCCATTGATCTGGCTATTTAGTATAACAGACCCTGGTTCATGATTAATCAGATGGAGGCTCAAATTGGAAGAGTACGACTATGAGGTAATACACAAGGCAGGTAAAGGCAATACAAATGCTGACGCGCTCAGCAGAAACCCGATCGCGCCTGACACACAGATAAACAGCATCGAGCGCGACAAGGAAGAACGCGAATATAACAAAGAAGACAAGGAGCAAATAATGCACGAATATCATAATGCCCCCCTCGGAGGACATCAAGGCGTAACACATACCGTAAATCGAATACGACTAATGCACAACTGGCACGGACTAATACGAGATGTGGAAGAATACATCGCCAAATGTGAATATTGCCAGAAAAACAAACTAAGCAAGAAAACCAAAATGCCTCTAGTACTGACCGACACAGCAGAAAGACCGTTTCAAAAATGCGCCCTGGACATCGTAGGACCACTCACGGTCACCATGAAAGGAAATAAATACCTACTAACATTTCAAGACGACTTAACAAAATTTAGTAAAGCAATATCGATATCAGACCAGGAAGCAAACACGATTGCCAAAGAGTTCACCACAGAAATAATATGCGAATTCGGAATACCGGAGACAGTACTGATAGATCAAGGAACGAACTTCGTCAGTGAAATGTTCAAGGATGTATGCACTCTCCTAAAAATAACGAAAATTCAAACAACCGCATACCATCCTAAAAGCAACGGAGCCCTGGAGAGATCGCACAGGATTCTGATCGAATACTTAAGGCACTATATAAACGAGGATCAAACCAATTGGGATGAATGGATCCCATACGCGATGTTCACGTACAATACGACACCGCATACAGCAACGGGCTATACACCGTTCGAATTGATGTACGGGCACCGAGCAACATTACCTACGGCTCTGGCAGCGCCGCCGAAACCATATTATACATACGATAACTACGCGCAAGAATTAAGAGAACAACTCAGAGCCACACAGAAAGTAGCAAAAGAACATATTCGCGAAGCAGAACAAAAAGCAAAAAACTATGCAGATAAAAATACGAATACTAAAACCTTTAAAGTAAGAGATAAGGTCCTCCTGCATGACGAAGCAGTGCGCAGAGGACGATCGAAGAAATTAGAAGCACCATGGATAGGTCCATATCAAATAATCGAGAAAACCTCTGATGTTAATTACAAAATTAAACAGAAACGAAAAATTACGACGGTGCACGCGAATCGACTCAAACTATTCATCGAAGATTAGCAAACAACGCATACGAATAATTACCCGCAAAAAGCAAAAAGCAAAAGCAGTAAAATAAGGACATTAACAATAATGACAGCATAAAATAGAGTTAGTAAAAAGAAAAATACAGGACTCACCAGTCACGCAGGACAGTGACGAACCGCTGCCCGGTGGCAACGCAAACCTGCACCCGCAACGAGTCGCGGGGGTAGAGCTCCTCGCAGACGGGCGGAGGGGGCACAGGAGACCTCTCAACGCAGATCGCTTGAATACGGGGACGATACTCCCCCGTCCAGACGACCGTGGACGGCCACCTGGATGACATCCTCAAGGTTACCCGTTGGGCCGCCAGGCGGTATGACCGCCGCACGCACTCGCCGCACACATGATGGGAACATGTTCCCGACCACACCTAGTGCACTGCATAATGGAAAATAAACTAAGAAATAAACAAAAAACCGTCCACGACGCGCGACAGACCACGGTCGACCGAACAAAATAATTTATAATATTAAACGTAGCACACAAAAAAATGCACGACGAGGATTCACGGAAAAGTAACCTGATCCCTAAACTTGCAGGATGCTCCTTATGTGGAGAAGAGCAGGACAAGCGACACCTGACTCTCGGCATACTCTTGACTGGAAATTGTTCTCACACCAGCCAGGAATCTACTATGAGGAAATCGGCCAGCTGAGACAGGCTGAATCGGCATGGAGATTAGTGATAAAACTGAGCGCAAAAGAATTAGAGATCAGACACCAACAATTGCAAGACTATATGGAGGAAACCGCAATACAGTGTCGAAAGAATAGGCAACGCCCAGTTAGGTTGCCGAAACATTATGAGGATAATAGAAAGAAAAAACACCAAACTGATCACGCTGTTGACACAAGTAGAAACGCTATACAAAACGACTGACAAACGACGAGAACTGCTAGATCGCGGTCGGGTCGGTCAAATATTATTCGGTCAGCAAAATATTATTCGGAACGATGGACGCCGACGATCAGAAACTAATAGACGAGCAACTGCAAACGTTACGAACAAACGGCAAGGTACTGCAGCACGCAGTAGCAAATCAAATAAAAGTAATCAACGCCACAATAGCGCACTTGGATGAATTAGAAAATACTCTAAATTATAATGAAAATCTGATAATGAGTGCGACAAAACGATTAGAACAACGGTTGACCGAGTCCACACTACAGGCAGACGTAGACGAACACTTACTAATCCTGACAACGATAATGAACGATTTAACGAAGGACACGGAAAATGTAATAGACTATCTGACATACGGGAAAAACGGAATGATACCGACATGACTACTACCCATCAAACATATAATAACAGCCCTCAAAGAAGCGGCTACACAATTAACCATAGGATTACACTTTCCTTTTAAAATCCAGATTGAGCACTGGCAGACCATACACACATACATCACTTTTAGCGCGTATTCAGATGGTCCATACATATACACAATCTTGCGATTTCCGGTAGTAGCATACCCTACATTTAAACTAGTTAAAGCAATACCGTTACCAGTACACGATCATGCGAATGTATTCGCCTACATAAAAATAAACCATCCCTTGCTAGCTATAGATAAAGAGAATCACCACTACAAATTACTAGAGGAAGTAGAGTTAGAATGCTGCATACGAGAAACAAACACATACACATGCGAACAGAACTTCGCGACATATTATGCGGAAACGACAGCACCATGCGAGGTGCAAATATATACACATACACCGGAACAGCTCAATTACTGCGAAAAGAACCATATGATATCTAACACACCGTTGTGGATAGCATTGACGGAGGAGCAAGCGGCTCTACTCCACGGCACACAAGCAAGAAATTAGCATTAAGTGCGAAAAACAAATAGAAGAGCAAATTATATTAGAAGAAACCGGAAAAATAAAACTAAAAGATAATTGCAAACTAATCACACCAAACGTAATATTAAAAGCACGAAAAATTGTGGAAATAAAATATATTCAAAACTACCTCCCCGAGTACAATATAACATTAAAAATAAAAAATAAAGACACCAATAAGAATAAGCTAGCGAAAACCGACACGTTACGACAAATAATTAAGAACCCCGTAGATTTAACCAAGTTAAGCATAAGTCTAGAAGAAATAAGAGAAACTCTAGAAGATAGCGATTATAACTTACTCAAAAATAAATACTGTATACTCTATGGGAACAGGCACTTGCGTAGTAATAATAACTATAATAGGATTAATAACATGGCGCACAAACAAAAACAAAAATAAAAAGCAAAAGAAAAGCGAGACCGCACAGAGGCGCCGCGACGATGCTATGTTATATTAGTCATAAGCACACGATTATATTACAGTTACGCGACAACATATGTACAACTAACAAGTAAGATCACCTTCCATCGAAGGGGGAGAGGGATGCCGCGAGCGCCAAGTAAGGGACACATGGAAGCCGAACCCTCCATGGTTCCCTTCCATCAAAAGGGGAGGGATGTCGCGAGCGCCGAGAAAGCAATCACGCTCACCGCTGACAAAACGGATTGCGGCAAGCGATACTTTATCCGACGAATTATTATTTTACCAAGCGATAGCGATTACCAACGCTACCGTGCTAATCGCGCAAATATTGTGTAATCGTTCCACGGGAAGCAACTGTTAACCGGGTTGCGCGGCCCTTACGCGGAAAACCGCCGCGCGACCCAGAAATATACCGCGAACGCTGACGAACATGTTGATGACACGGCAAGGACCGGCCGTCTGGAACAGGATAAAAACGGGAGACCGATACTAGAAGAGGTCTCGTCGAGATCCGCCGTGCCGTCACGTCTGTCGCGGTCCGAATTAAAAAGGACAATCTGTATCAAGTGTTAATAAAATTTATTGATTATCAAACAAAGTGGTGAGCGCCTCCTTCCCGCCGATTCCTTGACCGATCCACCGAAACGACCCGCACAACACTTTATTGACTAAATAAGTATACGAGATAAAAAAAGGTATAGCTAACCGAAATAAGGATAGTATAATAAAACAAAGGTTGTATAATTGAATATATAGACTTAAAAATTTTTTTAGATTGCTGGGAAGGTATCCACGATTCGGGCCTCTTTCTCGATTCGTGCCTCCCCTAGAGATACCAATGCGTCACGAAGGTTCGTGACCCCCCAGTCGTCCTCGTGCGGCAAGACTAATTTGACCATTGCGGCCCCATTTTCCAATGGACGTACGATATTAATATATCCACTGCGTCCTTCGGCTAGGATTCAGCACAGAGCTCTAGTTTTCTTGGACCAAAATCTAGTTGGTTTAGCCGGTCCTGTGTAGGCTAGTCCACAGGTAAGAGCCTGCCAGCTTAACTCTTGGCAACGTCCTTCCAGGCGGAAGATTTGATGGAATGGTCTCCACACCTGGCGTCCTATGTCTCTGAGATCGATCCGGGCGGTCCTCTGAGCCGGGTTGACTCCCGTAATCAATCCCCTTTGCCATACGTCGCCGTCTTTTATGGCAACAGGCTTGTCTTCCTCTATGTCGTTGGGCCAGCAAATGAGTTCTTTGGATTTGCGGTTCATTCGGAAATTAAGTTCTTCCGATAGATCTTGCAGAGCTGATTCTCCATTTTTTAACCGCATCCAAAACAGGAGCGGAGATTCTATTCGTAGAATCTTACACTCGAGACGCCCGCGAGTCAAACGGCTGGTATCGATGGCTTCCATTCTTCTCTTCTCCCTTTTATTTTTACTTTCTTCACTTCTAAAAAGTTTATATAATTGTTAGGTGGTTAAAAAGGGGGAATAGTAGATAGGAGAAGGAAAGAAAAGAGGTTGTTTTGTTGTTATTATTTTTTTAGTTCGAACGAAGATCCTGATTTTTCCTCTGGTGGTAATAAAGGGTATACTTAGTTTTCGGGGGTCTTACTATACAGGTCAGACTCTGGTGCACTGGCCTGCTCGGGTTTTTGAACCCTTTTTGTCCCCAACAGTAATAAAAGATGAGTAATAGAGTCCCAGATGGCGCCCAGTAGATGTATGGACTATCCATATACGGTATGCAAAGCGTAACCACGTACGATCGTGTCTATTATTAGTTTTATGATTCTCCCGGTGAGGTATATTCCAATTACCCCGGCACTGATATTGCCGAAAATTAAGAATTTATTCCAAAATTCTTTCCATGCGGATGCAGCGATTTTTGTTATGGATGCTTCGTCTATTAGATTTGAGAGTGATTCCCCGTTCAGGGAGATTGGTTATCCCATCATCCGCCTGGCTACCGTTGAGCACCGCCGGTCGCTCAGCAGGGAACAATATGTGGTCGTGTAGATCATTGAGATCACTTTCGGTGTATATTCCGCTTGTAGCGAGCGATCCAGGGCTAACATATTTCCACGTAGGTTTGGTCATAGGTTTCATAATTGTGGGCGGTAATGATTCCACAGCTTTAGGCATGAGTTTATACCATGAGTCCCCTAGGTGATACATAGTAGGTGCGAAAGAGTTACAATTTATCTGAGTTCCTTGTTGCAATAGTACATGGGTTTGCGGCGTTAAGTAATAGGTTTCGTTTCCCCGAATGACTGGTAGTTGATTGTAACAATTATCAGTTCTTGTGATTTTTACTTACACGGGTACGCATTTTACGATATGTATTACTTCTCCGGCTAATAGGGCCATATATCCAGGTCCTTTCATTAGGTAATAAGCAAAGATATCGTGTGTTTGAGTGGCTATAGCTAAAGCGTTTTTTAACATTCCCTGCTCTAGTTCACATTGTTGCAAAAGGATATTTCTGTATAATTGATTTATCTGCGTACGGATGTGCTTTTCAATGTATACGAATTTGGAATTCATGTAGGTGAATATGTCGAGGTTAGAGACACGCGTTCGTTGTTTGAAAATCGTTACGCCACGCGAGATTTCGAAGATGATTAATTTGGGATGTTCGGTTCGAGTGAGTGTATAGCCGCATGTTGCGTATTTTCCTTTGCTAGTCAAGGCAAAAGTTGTATCTTGTGCAGTTAATGAATAGACTATTAGTTGTTGTTCATTTACGTTATCTATTATTTTGTCTGCAATCCCACTGTACAATACTCCATAATTGTTGAATTTACAAGTGTCGGCGGGCACTGGATCCCAATAGGTTTCACCTCCCTCTATATCTGTGCAATGGGTGGTAGTGAGTTCACAGGCCACTCCGGATCTGAGTAGCACTCGATTACTATTTATTCGTACGTCGGCTATATATTCTTGTAGTGAGATTTTTATGCTGGCGAGTACCACGACGTCAGTCTACGTGCCGTACGGATTCGAATACGTGCTCCCTTTGCACGATCCATCGGCGTCTACGTGTCCTGCCAATGTTACTGGTCGGGCAGTGGTATGATTCGGTTTTAATCCAGTGATATATCCGTTATGTAACTGATAAGTTCCATAAGAATGCATTCGTTGGCATACTTCGCGCGATGTTTCCTCTATATATGAATATTTGTCATTTAACACATCCATGGAGTGGGAAAACATTCCGCATTTTTTTATTAATCTATCTATTTCGACTTTACGTTGAATAACTTTACTGACTCGAATTCATTTATTTGTAGAAGTTGTATATAGACATTAGTTGAATTTACGTTCTGTGGCGGGATGTCGCATTCTTCGATATTTAGTAGAGATAAGGTTGTTAGATTTGTTGAGGGCGAGCCGCAGTCATAGCCTATTATCCCATGCGTTTTATGAAACCGGATTGTTAAAATTGCTATTATTACTGCCCAGCAATTATGGAGATCCATCTGAAAATGATTATGTTTTTTTTTCTTGTTATTTATCGGGAGGTAATTTAATATGCGAAATTCGTAAACGGTTAGGGTGGACGATTCGACTATTTTTCTTTATTCTAATTTTTACGTTAGTTTTATTTAATATTTCTAGTACTTCGTGTGGTTCGGTATACTGATCCCTAAATTTACCTGGTTTAGGTCCCTTTAATAGAAAAACGTAATTCCCAGGTTTAAAGATTTGAGGGTTGATTTTTTTGTCATAATATTTCTTTGATTTCTTTATGTTTCGCATCGATGATATTTTCACGCGCGTTCCCTCGAAGGTTATGGAGTAGAGTGACTAAGGTTACCAAATAGTCATCGTAACTAGTTAATTTATCTTCTGGTGCTAGAAATTTTTCCGAAGGTATTCTTGCAATTTTTCCAAATATTAATTCATATGGAGTATGTTTTGTAGCTTCGTGTACGCAGGTGTTATAATTAAACATTGCGAGGCTAACCCATCGGTCCCATTGTTCTTGTTCGTTTGCATATTGTTTAAGATACTCTCTTAGTGCGTGATGCGATCGCTCTAGAGATCCATTGGATTGAGGATGGAAGGCGGTTGTACAAAACTTACGAATTCTAAAAAGTTTTGCAATCTTTCTCATTAAGCGCTGACAAAATTTCTTCCCTGATCGGTTAGTATTGCTTTGGGTGCTCCGAATATACAAATGAATTTATTAACAAAAGCCTCGGCTATTCAGAGGTTTGATTTGGTAGGGGGATTCCCATGCTGAATTTAGTCAATTGATCTTGCAGTGTTAAAATGTATTCGTTTCCTCTCTCGGTTTTTTGTAAAGGCCCGACAATATCCATTGCTACTTTGTCGAAGGCTGTTCCCGGAATATCGGTAATTATCATGGGTTGTTTCATTTTAACGCGTACTAACTTTTTCAATTGACATTGTAAGCATTGCTGAATATACCGTTGGACAGATTTCATATTTTCCCAATAGTAATTATGCTTAATTCTGTTATACGTTTTAGTAACGCCTCTATGTCCACCTGTAGGTGAGCAATGTGTTTCGCCTATTATAGAAGGGCGAAGATCTTTCGAAGGATATTTTACTAATCCGTTACAAATAATTAGTTTAGTTAATGAGTCGAGAAAGGTCGTTTATATTTGTGTCTTAATATTGCTCCAAGGAATATTGCAAATAAAATCCGTTTTAGCAATGCTAATAGTTTCTAATTTTAATTCCTCTGTTATTTTTCGTAATTCCATCAGAGTTTGCGTTATATAATTTAAAATCATTGTTGGCCCTTCTCTCGACCCTTCCTCAATGGGTAAGGCCACATGAAAATAGTTTTTGCGTTTTACAACCTGCGGTCTACACAGAGCGAGTTTATTGAGGGTAGGCAATTCGTTGCGCTCGAGTAATTTTCATGCTCCAGAATCCAATGGGTTTCCCTCGATATCGACAAAATATGATATGTTATCTTTCCGCAAAAATAATAATTCGCGGGAATCGCGAAACATTGTTTTTCATTAGCTTATGGTCAATGATAGTTGGTTTAAGTTTATCTATACTATTAAGCTCTTCATTTTCTTCATTAATTATTTCGCTTTCTCCTTCATCGTCAGTGTTTTCGTCACTCTCTTTTTCCTTGTCGCTTTTGTTGGCTTGATCCGCAATTTCTTTGGGTTGCATTGAATTTAAGTGTTTATTTCGTTCATTTATCGTTTGGCTGCGAGTGAGCATTCTTCTGACTCTCGGTGGATCGTGTATTAATGCTTTCTCTGTCTGTTGCACTGGTAATTCGTCCAGTTTTTCTTGTGTAAAGGGTATGGAATCCGTATTATCCTTAAACAGATGGTCGTCAGATAGTAAATTTTCTGTTTGCTCGTTGCATCTGAAAGATATAACTCGAAGTTTTCGTCCTCTTCTATTTCTTCCTCCTCGTCGGATTCTTCTAACATTTTAGAAATTATTTCTGCATCCTTTGCTTCGTTGGGATTTAAAGTTTTCCGGTCAATAATTGCCTTGCAGTTCACTTCTTCAAAATTCACCGGATTCCTGGATAACGCATCGGCATTTATGTTAGTTTTTCCTGCTTTGTATACGACATCGTAATCGTATTCGGCTAATTTTAATCTCCATCGTAATATTCTCATGTTGGTATCTTGAGCGTTTTTAGACCATAATAAAGGTTTATGATCTGTGACTAAAGTAAATTTTCGGCCGTATAAATATGGGCGGAAATGTTTAACACAATATAATATAATCAGCGCTTCCTTTTCGTATGTATCGTATTTTAATTCATTATCAGTTAGAGTTCGTGACGCATACGCGACTGGTCGGTCCTTATTTATTTCACCTTGCGACAATATTCCTCCTACGGCTACTCCGGAAGCGTCGATGGTTAGGATAAAAGGACCTTGAAAAATCAAGATATTGCAACACGGGTTCTTCACATAATCTTTGTTTTAATTTTTCGAATGATTTTTCTTGTTCTTGTGTCCACTCGAAACGTACGTCATTTTTTAATAAATTTGTCAAGGGTTTTGCTAATTTAGAAAAATTAGAGATAAATCGTCTGTAATATCCCGCTAGTCCTAGAAATTGTTTAATATTTTTGGGTGTCTTGGGTCTAGGAAATCGTCGTACAGCCTCTAATTTTTTTGGGTCGGGTTTAACTCCGTTTTTGCCTATAACGTGTCCCAAATAAGTTACTTCGGATTTTAAAAATTCACATTTGTCGGGCTGTAATTTTAAATTTGCTTCGCGTAGTTTATCTATTAAAAGATTATATTTTTCTCTCATGCTCTTCTAATGATGACGCGTAGATAACTATCGTCCATATAAACAATAGTCCTTTCCTTGTAATCCTGATAAAACTAAATCCATTAATCGTTGGAAGGTAGCAGGAGCATTTTTTTAATCCAAATGGTATTCTATCAAATTCATAATGCCCAAAAGGTGCGAAAGTTGTGAAAGCGGTTTTATGGCTATCTGCTGGATCCATTTTTATTTGATGAAATCCTGAGGCTAGATCGCATACCGAAAAATATCGAGCTCCTCCCAATTGATCTAAGATATCGACTATATTTGGTAGTGGATACGCATCTCCGATAGTTTTGTCATTTAATGCCCGGAAATCTAATACCATTCTCCATCGTTTATTTCCTTGGGAATCCTCTTTCTTGGGTACAATCTATATGGGCGTATTGTAAGGCGACTGTGAAGGTTTTACTATGCCCCCCTCTAGCAGTTCTTCTACTTGTTTGTTTATTTCCTCTTTGTGAATTTATGGAAATCTATACTGACGGGTTAATCGGCTGATCATCTGTTATGGATATTTTATGTCGTAGAACATTAGTTGCTGTCAGTTTTTCCTCAGGTATATGAAACCTGTCTTGACTATTAATTATAAGATTTATCACATTCTCCTTTTCATAATTATTCAAGTGCTCTAGTCGTAATAGTTCTATAATTTTTGTGAGTCTATCCTTTCGGTTTTCTTCCGATAGTATTAAGCATTCGGTAGCTCTGTTTTCCTTGTTATTTTGTATTCCTTGTATAACTTTCTCCTTATGTTTTGATTTGCGCTTACGTATACATTCGTCTACTATCTCTTGAGATTGATTTTGTCTTAATTTAAAAATTCTCGAAGACGGTTTTTTATTTTTTATTCCTAATTTGCCAAGGTTTATTTCACTCGACTTATTTATTTGTATTCTTTCCATAAGCTCTTTGGCGGTAATATGAGAGGTTTCATTTTTTTCATTTGTTTTTTCTGAGAACATCCCAACTCTCGGGAATTTATCACCTTTTAACGAGACTGAGGCACTAGTATTGTCGTTTTCATTTAGGCAGAATCGTGTTGGATTACGTAGTGAGGTTTGGTAACTTCCTTCCTCGTAACCGATGGAGCTGGAAAATGCTCGAAAAGTGCGGAAACTTCCATCGGCAATTCCAGAATTAACTCTTGAAGTGATTCGACAATTTTCACTTCCAAGGAACTCAGAATTTTTTAAATTTTCGGACGAGGTTTGGTAACTTCCCTCTCCGAGGATTTTGGAATGGAAGGATATCTCAGAGGAGGTTTGGTAACTTCCCTCTCGCTGAGTATCAAAATTAAGATTTTTCCTTTTATTTCCTCTCATTTTAATTTCATTTTTATTTTTGACCTTTACATTTTTATTAATTTTATCTCTATTTATGGAAATTTTAATTTCTTTATTATTTATATTTCCGTCCTCTTTTGTCTTTGCATTCTCTCTTTCATTCTCATTTTTATTTTCATTTTTATTTTCGTTAACAATTTCAATGTCATTTATATTCATAATCTCGTTTTCCTCTCTACTTATTAAATTTTCGTTTAACAATTCTTTTTTATGGTCAATATGTTTGGTCTCTCTTGAAAAGGAATTCGGGTGTGAAGTCGTTAATTCTTCGTGATAATCTAACGTCTTTATTCTGGTTTCACACAGGTCGACCATCTCATTCAGAGGTCTAAGATTTATGGTCGGCACTCTGACTTCTACTTCTTCGTCCCGCGTGTTTATGATATTTAAATATGCTTTCTCCGAGACATTTTCCACGATCGTGTCCCCTAGATAGATTCCATAAGTTATCTTCAATTTCGGTATATATCCAATTTTGACATTAGGGTTGCCAACTCTTACATAAAATAACGATTCTGATCTGGGTGATACCACTATAATTTCTGGTGACAGAAAAGGTACTTGGATACCGGATACATCTATACATCCTTGTGCATAATCAATTTTCGATGATGTTTGTTTAAAGAAATCGTTGTCTAATATACCAGCTTGCGGTATCGGAAAGTCGTCGGGTACTATGTGGAAATTTACTAAGGTGTCGAAAAGGCTTAGCGTAGTTTCGCCAAGAGTAAAGACTGGATAATCGTTTATTCCGTTTAATTTTAGAATGTTACAATAATTAATGCGTACCCCTTCAGGTATAAAATTTTTCTTAATTATATTAGGTCCGGAACCGGTGTCTAACATAAGAGTTATGTGAGGGACTGTTTTTTGTATTTCTACCTGAACGGTCGGTACGCGACTGTGTTTATCGAGGTTTACCGCTACTGAGCGAGCGTTCGGAGCGTTTTTTATTGAGGCGCCGAAGATGTCGACGGGCGTGAAATCCGTTCGGTCCCCTGTTGCACGCCCGGCTTCGAGGGGCCGTTGGAGTTTACCGAATCTTTTGCCATTCTTCGATTATTACTTGCGATGCGCAACTCACAGTTTTTGAGGAGATGCCCTTGCGTTTTGCAATATCGGCAAAATGGTGTGTTATTATTGCTTGTAGTTCGATCCATTCTGGATCTGCAATCCCTAGCAGTGTGCCCTGCGTTATTACAATTTTGGCAAATAATTCTTGCCTTATTTTCTGTCGTGCGCAATTCGTTTTGCTTTTTCCAGCAGTTATTAGCTGAGTGTCCCTGTCTATCGCACTGGCAAATCAAGAGAGGCTTGTTTTGATTAGTACTACGGCATGACTTTGCGTTATGACCGGTTTTAGAGCACAATTGACAGACAATTGTATTCTCTCGTATCACGTTAACAGTTCGCCGTGATTGCGGGTCGCGCATTCGACATTTACTAGCATCGTGACCATGTTTTTTACAAATTTGACATATTAGTATTTCATAATTCTGCTGTGAGTTTTGAATGAATTTTCTACAGTTACTGGCTAAATGTCCGTCTTTATAACAAATTTGGCAAGTTTCGCGTTGTAAGCTAATATTTTGCATTTTTGCGATATTATCACGCCGTAAATCTGACATTGCGCGTAATTCTCTTTCTATGCGTATCGTGTCGGCTACGGTTGCTTTAACATCCATCTGTGAATTTCTTAATATTCTTTGTTCGATCTCCGGTTTTAACCCCTTGATAAAGCATTTACACATGTCCTTTTCTAATGAATCTTTAATATTCTGTTTGGGAAGAAAAGGTCCCGAACTTCGATATGCTTCGAGTATTTGTTTCCCCAAAATCTTCACTCTATTCGCGTATGTTATTACGTCGTTCCCTTGATAGACACATCCCAATTCCCCTTGTAGTTGATAAACATTTTTCGAAGGACCGTAAATTTGTTTTAAATATTTAGTGATTTGGGCAACGTTGTTAAAGTCTTGATCCTGAATAGTTCGACGTGTTTCTCCGATTATACGCGTTCTAATGATTTTAGCAAATTGAGGCTCAGCCTCATCGGGAAGCATAGATTTCGCCTCCTCGCAACCCTCGATAAAATAATTCAATGGAATATTTTGTCCATCAAAGTATGAAATGGCATCGACGGCGTATTTTAGCGTAGCGAAAGGATTATTTTATCCCATTTTTAAAGATTCTAGGTTTTTTGCTTTTTCGTCAAAATTATCAGAATTATTACTAGCTGATGACGTTTCGCGTGTGGAAATGTTAGATTCAAATGTTTCGCAAACAGTTTCGAATCGCTCCTCCGCTATCGAAGTGTCCTCCAGAGAAAAACTGACGTGTTTGGAAGCGAGGAATTTAGATGGAGTGGATGTGTGTACCGTTTTCGACGCGCCTGGTTTGGGTTTACCGCCACACTCTAAATCGAGTTTATAAAGTTCATCTACTTCGGACTTATTCGAACTTGACCTCGTACTCATTCCCGTTAAAGATCGCACTTTTTATATCCCGGACGAGCCCCCAATTTTTATTCTAGCTCTGTTACGTCCGTGTTCTGGACGAAAGATAATATCTCTCGTCAGGAGGAGGAGAACTCGGGTGGACGCACGGAACCTCTCCTGTTCTCGCGGAACGATGCCGATCCGCGAGTCGAACGCACGTTAAGGGGGCAGTGATCGGGTCAGCGTCAGCGACGTTATTACCCTTGCCTGCGCCCGTGCTATCGGTGGTCCGTTTTAGGTCAAAGAACCGAATCTCTTTGACCAGGGATGGAGCTAGTGCGATCCTCAGGGAGCCGGGAACGGCGCGGGGTCAAGTTTTAGGGTAAAAAAAATTATTTAAGACGGAATTCTGATTAACTAATTTAATAATAAATAATAAAAATGAATTACAATGTTCTGTTCGTGCACATCAAAAAGGGTTGAGGTATTCGTTACAAAAGAAAAATTTCATACATAAAAATATAAAAAATGACCGCGGACAAAAGGAAGATCTGGATTTATATATCCAATTGTTCTAATTGGGGTAAAAAGTTGATAATCGCGAGCATGTCTGTGGGATCGGGTTGCAGGTGTGGTGGGGGATTAGGGTGCGCGGTGCGGAAAACCTTGATTGGGACGAGGTAGGGAAGAGGATCACGGGAAATATACATAGGGATCACGGTATCAGTGATTTTGTGTTTGGAGATCTGGTCCCAAAATTGCTTCGGGTTTAAACTTTCTTTGGATGAAGAAGGTGCCAGGAGGTGGATGGGTGGGAGAGCGAGGAAATTGACGGACGAGGTTAAAGAACTTCTCCACGTCGAAGTTCTCTGGAGTGGCACTGGTTTTCGAATTCGGCCGCGGAGCGGAGGGCGGAGGCGTATTGATGCAGCGAGATGTTGGCTAGCCCCGGCTCTACTTTTATTAATTGCTCCGCGAGTTCTTCGGCGTGGCAGGTTTCGCGACGAATCCGCTTATTCGATTTCTCCCGACGGTGTCGCAATGCCCGTTTCGTTCGTCCATTCCGGATGGCATTTGTTTGGTTCACTATATAAAAGAGAGTCAGATGAAAGAGAAATTGAGGAATCGAGATAAGGCAGCTTCACCGAATCAATCGGCGGCTTGCCAGGTTGGAATGTTGTGGAATCGGAGGAGGCAGCTTCACCGAGTTAATCGGCGGCTTGCCAGGTTAGAAGGTTGTGGAATAGAATGTTGTGGAATCGGTGGAGGCAGCTTCACCGAGTTAATCGGCGGCTTGCCAATTTGGAATGTTGGAGTGTTGAGATAAATAAGTAGAGGTCGCGAACCAAACGCCAGTTACCGCGGGGGAAGAATGATAAAGTTGGACTACTTTTGTTGTAGCGGCCGCTGATGGTCAAGAAAATGCAATGGCCAGGCTGGATCGTTGAATCACACGAAAATATAAGAATCGCGCACAGATTCTAATTGACAATTTCGGATGGTCCCGACCGTGAATGTAGCGATGAGAAGCAGGAAGAAGAGATCGATCCGCTCCAAGTCGCGGTTTTTAAAGGGTTCCGGAGGGGTGGGAATATCTGGGAACGTGATGGATTTCCGTGTTGGCTTGTCGAATGATAGTTTAGGAAAATTGTGAATATAGAGGAAGGAGGGGAGCGGTGAATTGTGGTTGTTTTTATATTTCCAGATTTTCCAGCGAATGATAGAATTAGTTAATAAAAATTTTCCCGCTAGTTCACACCCTCAATCGTTCATTGATGTGCCCGCCAACGGCCACTAATCGTTTCTTCTTGACTGGCGTTTTTTTTTGTGTTTCCTCACCAATTTGGGGAGTGTCACCCCCGAACGATCCAACGCGTTTCCTATCCGTTAGGAATTTGTTTTTGTTAATATTAATTTTTATTGGTAAGTCATAAACTTGTCGGCGCCGACAAGACTGTTTACCAAGAATTTTTTTTGATAGTGAGACATATCTCGAGAGAAAGTTTGTTTATTTAGGGTTTCTTTAGATCGTTCGAAGTGCTCCATTTATGGGTTAGCAGCCGTTAATTTTTTTCTTCCCGAAAGAGAAGAATTCGTGAAGTCTCCCGGACGTATCACTTAAGTATTACGATATTATTAATAATATTAATAATATTAAGTTTGTATATAATAATATATATGATTTAAATTTCTTACCATTATTATCTTCAACTAAAATTGATTCTAATGGTGGATGTACAATTACAGGTTCATCGTCATCAAAAGAATAATTCCAGAGAAATTCGCCATGTTGCCTTTGCACTGTTCTACACTATAACGTTCTTTATTGCCTATTTGCACTCCTCGCTTGCATTCAGTCGCTGCAATTCAGTTTTAATTCAGTTCAGTTCAGTTCTAGTACAGCACTAGTACGGGAATAAAAAAACAAACCCAATGATCGCGTACTCGCGTGTCGTCCGCTGCAAATGGTTTCTCGCAAATGTGACAATGCGTGGCGCCATGGTAAGCTCCACTGTTCTCTCGAATGTTTCTACTGACATTTGCGGATAACAAAATTTTTATTCAATGCGCTAAGTCTTTGAGTTGTCGAACGAATCACGCAACGCAACGAAACGCGACGAAATCGATACGCTGATAACATATCGTATGAGCATCGTACGTAATATCCGATGCTATAAATACCTTATGCTGCTAATAGATGTACGACGCGTCTACCTTCTTCGGTTGCATTTGCTGTAATACGCACTCCAAGTCTGCGTACACGATGAATGGGAATTGTTCCTTATTCATGTAGTTCTTAAATGTGAGCCACTTATTTTTTTATTTCTTCGCTCGGCAATCGAATGGCGCAGTCGTTCATCTGTTCGCAATCCATTGTATGCGATTGCAATTTTTCAGATGAACTGAAATAGTGTAGACAGCTGCAAAAAAGGAAAACATGATTTTATTAGTATTTAATAAACAATTATAAAATATTATACTATTTTTTTTGTTAAAATGTATATATGTATATATTCTGGTCGCAAAAGAATTTCTTGTATTTCTTCTTGTTTATTTGCGAGCTCATGACGCGGGACAGATTCTTGATGTACGCAAAGTACCCCGCGTTGTCATCGCGCGGATCTTGAACGTACAGTAAATTTGTGTTTCTCCATCTTCTCATTTGTCAGCTGTATCGGGAGAATCTCCTTTTCTTCCTCGAAGCTGTAAACGTTAATGGAGATGGAGTTGTGAATTTCGAATTTTTTTATTTGGTTCAATGTCATTGGAAACTCAATATCTTAGAGATTTAAGACTGATGTAATGTGAGTACGACGATTCCCGATCTTTATGTCTCTTGGCCAGATGCAGAGTTACGACCACACGAAACATTGTCTTCGGATCGTACGTT
>NW_011933329.1:8910-19421 GCF_000187915.1 Pogonomyrmex barbatus | reverse complement strand
TTACTTCGGGAGGAACCGCCCTCCTACGGGGCTAGTGTGAGACTCAGCACACCTGGCCACTACCCACTAAAAACTACCTCAGTGCAAATCCTCAATGGATTCTAAAGGGATGAACCCCGGAACACCGGAGGTATATTTTCAAGACTTATCCCAGTCTATATACTGGACCCTAGTGCGGAACTAAGATATAAAAGTTAATATACTAATCCCCCTATTTGTTTCAGGTACTTCTAGAGGACTCCAGGACATCTGCAGGATGCAGCAACGCGAGAATGACAGCGGAGGATCACCAACGCCAGTAACGATCCGGATCAGGGACCCAGAATAAAGTAAGAAAGCATCCCGATGAGTAAAGACTCATCCGAACTGTTAGGAATCAAGGGAGCATGCGAGATAAGTATCGGCTTCTCGCGGGAAAGAACTGAATTGATTGGCCATGCGGGCGACTATCAACCGGCGTCCGATAGGATACATTGCGCGACATAAGTATCGCCGGATCAATCCACACTCATCTCCTGTCGCACTCTCTCCGACTCCTCCTTATCACCATTTCCGCAAAGGTAGCGACAGCATTCCAATCTTCGTTACTCGATAACATTGTAGGAATGATTATATCCCAGCTAAGGTCGCCATCCAACACGGATCGCAATTCGTCTCTGCTATCGGACTATGCATCACAATATATGAATCTTGTCATCCAAATAATTGCAAATAATTGATTACAACGAGAATAGTTCAGTTTTCCTATCTTTTTCAGATAGAAACTGAAGCATCCATGACCAGTCAACAGCTGGGTCAGTCTGAAGGAAACATTGTCGTGTCTCCGTAGTCACTCCTTTAAATGTGATAAGATTATACCCTATAAGATGGGTCGTAATGATCTATACTCCTCAGCATCTGTTCGATCATCGTTAACTGAGCATTCTCTCTCACTACATTGCAAACGCAATCTGATAACAGACTTACGCATCTGAATATCAAATATTGTCTGATACATGCGCTCCCTGCTCTTGGCCAGAATCTCGAAAGGAGGAATTCCAGCTAGCAGCAGGGAGACAACAAAGAAAATAATGACGCGGAAATAACGCATATAGCCAACTTGCGCTGAATTCTATGCATCAGTTTTGGGTTCTTATTGACACATGATCAGTAGCCCTAACGGGGGCACTATACAACATAATAGAGTGAACTACACTCACGTAAAGTTTCCTCTTAGCCGATCTAGGCCCGCGTAAATTCGGCATTAACATATTTAAAGCAGAGAAAGTTCTTTCTGCTTTAGAAGCTATCATAATACTCGTTCAATAAGTCAGATAAATTTTTGCGAGATAGCGCTACAACGAACTGTATAGTATATGATTAGGAAGTAACACTATTCAAACTGCCTCATACCAAGTTTCAGCCAAAAGCGACGCTTAGTTTACATGAGGCAGACGTTGGAAGTGAGCATGGCAGCAGTTGTTGTAAAAATGGCGAAAGACGATTTCCGTGCAGTGATTAAACATTTTTATTTAAAGAAGTGGACGACTGCGCAGATTAAAGCCGAATTGGACGAAGTTTACGGGGACTCTGTATCAGCATTGAAGATCGTTTATTTTGGGTTAATGAATTCAAAAGAAGCCGGACATCAACTAAAAATGAAGCACGCCCTGGACGTTCAATTGAAGTCACTACGCCAGAAATGATTGAAAAAAATCCATCGTATCGTCATGGAAGATCGCCGAATGAAGAATGCGTGACATAGCTGAGATTGTAGGCATCTCAGTAGATAGGGTGCATAATATCCTGCACAAAGAATTAGAAATGAAAAAGCTTTGTGCACGATGCCGCGATTGCTGACCATCGATCAAAAACGCATGCGAAAAGACATTTCGCAGCAGTGTTTATCGATGCTTAAGCGCAATCCACAAGACTTTTGGCGTCGATTCGTGACCGTAGATTTGGATCTATCACTATACATCTGAGTCAAAACAATAGTCGAAGCAGTGGACAACGCCTGGTGAATGTGCGCCGAAGAAGGCGAAAACTGTTTTGGCCAGAAAGATAATGGCCACTGTTTTTTGGGATTCCCAAGGAATTATCTTCATTGACTACTTATAGAAGAGTCAAAGTCACAGAAGCATATTATTATACACTTCTGAATCATTTGTACGAAGAGCTGCAAACGGCGGAGATTGGCACGCAAAAAAGTCATCTTTCACCATGACAATGCTCCGGCTCACACCTCCACAATCGCAATGGCAAAATTCCATAAATTAAGATTCGAATTGCTACCCCATTCACTCTATTCTCCTGATTTGGCCCTTTGTAACTTCTTTCTATTCCCAAATCTCAAGATCTGGCTCGGAGGAAAAAAATTTTCGTCTGATAAGGTCATCGTTATTGTGGATACGTATTTTGAAGGCCTCGAGACTTCCTACTTTTCCGAAGAGATAAAAAAATTGGAACACCGCTAGACTATCACACATTAGCTCTATTAGTAATTGTTTCGTGTGTTCTGGAGCCCAAGATCAAGATATCATCAATAAAACAAATAACGCCAACATCATTAGAAAAACCTATTGTAAGTATTGAATCATACGTGATATTCCATAAAAGTAGATTGAGAACCGAGCTTTGAAGGAAAACATTGGGTATAAATTAGATATACCACTTTTAACAGTAATAATGTTCCTACTAGATAGATAGCTACCAATTATTTTAACTAAATAGTCAGGTACCTTTTTATCGTATAGCGCCTCTATTATACGTGGCCATGGCAACGAATTGAAGGCATTCTTAATATCTAAGCTAATTGCAAGACAAAAACTGCCAAAACTAATGTATTCAATTACATTCAACTATGTTCTTCATCTGTAGGACAGCATCAGAAGTGGATCTGCCTACTCGGAAGCCATATTGTTGATGACTCAATCCGTGCAATGGATCCGAATCCAAGTGAATAATGACTCTTTTAGCAATCACTCTTTCGAGTAATTTGCCTGCATCATCAAACAGGCAATGAAGGACTATCATTGATTTTAAATGGCTTACATAGTAGGATAAGTCTCGCACGCTTTCAGATATCGAGGAAGATCCTAAATCGCGCAAATAGTTTGTAAAGCATTTTGCAAATACTCCCTGAGTAGCCACCGACATTCTATGCAGTATGGGTGCTAACAGACCATCCACTAGAAGCTTTATGAAAGCACGACTTACTAATAGTGGAAAGTACTTCATCTTCCCCGACATCTGGAATATCTTCCAAGTTAAGATTATTCCTTAATCTTGTAACGGTACGTCCCTGCGCGCTCGGATCTTATCCCTGGGCACGGACGCGGGAACGTGCGCTCGGTTATCGCTCGTCGGATACCGGGTTCGGGAGATGTGTTGCGGCCGTCGGGCTTTTAATTTAATTACAATAAATTCGTGACGCCTCTCGCTTTACGCAGTCGTTCTTTGCCGTTTTCTTTGCCGGTCGCTTTGCGATGTAACACGATTCGATTACGGATATGCCGGACGCCGGGAGTCGGTATGTGTGTTGCCAGGCAACCGGGTCCGCGCGTGTGCGTTGCTAGGCAACCGTTGACGCTAGCCGTGACACACGGGACGGATGTCGCGGGAAAGTCCGAGAACGCTCCGACTTTCGAGATGAGATGGAGCGACAATATTGAGAACTCTCGGTATTGTCGGGAGGAGGAAAATCTGAGAACACTCCGATTTTTCCCCAGAAGGGAGATACAAGAATATCGAGAACGCTCGGTATTCGTTGCGGAGCGAGAAAACTGAGAACACTCCGAATTCTCGAGAAGGGATAGAATAGGAATACGGAAAACGCTCGGTATTTGTTGAATCTTCTCTCGCTGTTCTGGTCGGGACGGATAGGTCGGAGGAGCGAATAGGACTGGTCTCTTCTTAAAATTTGTCGGATATTTATACCCGTATCCGCTCCACGTGTCACCGTTTAGTTGGTTATCGTTTTGTTAAGAAACAATAGCTGTCACGTTGTCGATGCGTGACAGCTCGCCGGCGCGCGTGTGTCGGTCGGTCGCGGTCGGGAGTGTTCGGGCGGCCTTGGATGGCGCGGGCCGCATTAGCGCGCGCTAGCATCTTTGATGCTTCGTTACAATCTAAAACGATGATCACGTAGGGAATAAAAACTCAACAATCATCTATTTTCTCGAACGATAAATAATCTACAGCATTTGATCTCGCGACCAGATTGTTTTTAATTTAGTAGGGCCTGCCCCACAGATCGTTGTCAATAGAACTGATAAGTTCATCCCAAGCCAATTTTTGAGCATTGAAAATAGCTTTTTTAAGATTTAATTTAGCATCACGATAATCTTCACGAATAACATTGTAATCAGCTGGACGGATTCGCTTATTTTTAGCTCTAGTCTATTTACGCCTAAATCGAATGCAAAATTTTTTTCTAAAGACAACTATATTATCATTCCACCAATAAGCGGCTTTATATCTACGTACACTAGATTATAGAATTATTACAATTGCTTCAAGAAGTTTATCAACAAATACATACTCATTGGTATGAACAACATCTATAGCTGACAATCTACAAGTAAGGGAAGTTTTAAATTTATCCTCATCTATTTTGTTAGGATTCCATCCCTTACGATGGCACAATACTACATTATGGAAGCGCTTGAACTAAGGCAGACGCCAATAAATGTATCTGTGGTCAATAAGGTTTCCTCACAAAAGATCACCGTCCATCTCATCGAAAGATGATTAACACTATTCGATATCATAGTTAAATTTATAATAGATTCATCCATCTTTCTAACACAGGTAGAGAGTTAGCATTATTATTCATGTAATAATTAAGAGACCCAACGAGTTAATTTTTGAGCATAAGGTCTCTTTGTGAAGAAATCCTGTCAAATCAACAGGTCGAATGTGAATTAAAATCACCAGCAATAATTAAAGATATACTAAGATTTCTAATTACTTTGTAAAGATTGTCAAGGAATACTCTAAACTCATTAAGAGATTTCGCTGGAGAAATATAACAACTAATTATAGCTATATCATTGATATTGTTGCGGTGTTCCGCTAGGCGCTGTCCCCGAGGAATCAATCAATATAATCAATGAGAGTTTTAAATGAGGATCGGCCCTTGGCAACGCGTCGTTCTCCGGTTGTTTTTGTGATTTTCATGACCAGATTCCGCGGTGGTCGGACGCGTTTCTATGCCGATGTATCATTGGCTTAATAAAGAGCGTGTTTTTCTTAAAATAGTATTCTCCTTTCTGGAAGCGCTCCACCGAGTATCCGCGATCGCGAGAAGCAACGTTGCGAACGTTGCGAACGCAATAATTTTGGGGTTCGTCCGGGATCGAATTTTTGTTTCGATCCGCGCGCGCGCGCGCGCGCGCGTGTGTGTGTGTGTGTGTGTGTGTGTGTGTGATAATGGCGAAGCGACAGACGAAAGAGACGAGGACCGGACAAGAAGAAGCGACAGGACGGAGAGTGGTTTCTGCTAGAAAGAGGGCCTGTACTCGAGTGGAAGGAGGCATCTCCGAACTTGGAGGAGATTCTTCATTTGACGCTAGAGGAGCTTCGCTCTCTGAGAGAGGAGTGCGCTCGACGGGAGACGGAAACATCTTCGATGTCCGGTCTGCAAGAAGAGATTCCGCTATCGTCCGATATCAGGCCAGTCGTTTTCAAATTTTAATTTTGGTTGCGAAATAAAATTAAAGCCCGATACGTATGACGGGAATGTTCCATTGCGTGAATTTCTTACACAATTTGATTTGATTGCGCGGGCTAATGGTTGGGGTAATTCCAAGAAAGCCGTTGTGTTGGCGTCCTGCCTCAGGGAGAAAGCGCGTTTAATTTTGGAGGGAGAAACGGAGCTGGAAAATTCTCAACTCGATAGTTTGGTTGCGCGATTAGAGTTGCGTTTCGGGGAGAATTTTTCTATTCAAAATTATTACCTTCAATTTATAAATCGAAAATAGAAACCAGGAGAGGAAATAGCTGCGTTAGGCTCAGAATTAGAGCGACTTTCTCGCTTATCCGGAATGTTCTCCCGATATGCGAGACAAAATCGTCTGTTCCCAATTTATTGTGGCTTTATCGGATGAGAACATTAAACAAATTTTTCGATTGGAGGGACTCACGTCCTTGAGGCTTGTTGTTGAGAGAGCAATGGCAATTAAAATTATAAGAAAAAATAGTTTTGGGAGAAAGGTCTATAGTGAACAAGTGGGAGTAAAGAATTTTTCTATTTCTAACGGGAGAAACTTTAGTGAGGAAAGAAATAAAGTTTTCGAAAAACGAAATCAGCGGAAAGTGAATTATAAGGGATCAAAAAGTTATGTGGAGAGGAATAAATTTCCTCGCAAAGAAAAAGAATGCTGGCAATGTGGTAAACAGGGACACTTTCGCTCGGAGTGTCCAACCCTTTTGGAATCGCAAAAGGGAAATTAAGTTTCGTTGAGCTTACGGGGACGAGTTCAACGAAGAAGGGTAATGCCCCAAGTAGCAAATGTTTTAAAAGAAATTGTGAAAAGAATGAAAGTTTTGTTTTGCGGTTTGCTAAATGAGAAAGATTGTTTATTTAAGTTAGATATGGGCTTCGATGTTACACTCGTAAATAATGGTTTTGCAGGTAAAGGAAAGTGATTTGCGACCTACTTGGGAGGAAGTTTCTTCAAGAGGTTTATTTGCCAAGATTTATTGACATCAATGGCATGCCTTGGAAGTTCAGAATGGGATTTTGCATAAGAGATGGGAGGCTCCTAATTTGAAAAACAGTTTTCTTCAGTTGATAGTCCCGCGAGGCAAAGTGAAGCAGATTTTAGAAGAAGCACATGATACTCCTTCTGGAGGGCATTTCGGGACCAATAAAACGCTAGAAAAGATCCGGAAGCGTTTTTATTAAGAGACTCAACCTGTAGGAAGGATGTTGAGGAATGGTGCAGAATCTGTGTAGGATTTGTATTGCAAAAGGGAATGCTACGGATAAAGGGAAATCTCCTTTGCAGATCTTTAATTCGAGAGCTCCTTTTGAGAAAATTCAAATGACATTTTAGGACATTTTAGGTCCGTTACCCGTTTCTTTTTCAGACAATAAGTATATCCTAGTTGTTGTGGATTGTTTTACTAAATGGGTAGAGGCTTTTCCTCTGAAGAATATGAGAGCTACTACGATAGCAGAAATTTTTGTTAATCAGGTTGTTTCTAGATATGATGTTCCGTTGGAACTTCATATCCCCGATCAGGGGAGAAATTTTAAATCACAACTTTTTCAAGAATTAATGAGAATTTTGGGAATCAGGAAAACGAAGACGACCGCTCTTCATCCTCAGTCTGATGGTCAAGTTGAAAAGCAACATCAGACAATTTTACAGTATTTGTCGAAGTTTATTGAAGAGAATCAAAAGGATTGGAATCGTTGGGTTCCCATATTTCTTCTTGCCTATAGGACCTCTAAACATGAGGCTACAGGCGTAACTCCTTCGGAATTATTTTGCGGAAGAGATCTTATCTTGCCGATGGATTTGCTAAGAGATACTCCTCCGAGTTATGGTTTTTCTAAGTCAACGGAGGAATACGTTCGGGATTTGCGGCAGAAACTGGATGAAATTCATCAGGGAGTAAGAGAGAGATTGGAATCAAGGTCTTTGAAGATCAAATGCCGCTATGATCATAAGGCTAGGCATCCCGTTTTTAAGGAGGAACAAAAGGTTTGGTTATTTAATTCTCACCGTAAGAAGGATAAGTCTCCCAAGTTGCAGTGCGATTGGGAAGGGCCCTATGAAGTTATCAAAAAGTTGAGTGACGTAGTTTTCTGTATTTCCCGTTTAGAAGGTCAAGCAAGCAAGCCGATAGGTTAGCTTCTTTTAAGGAAAGGAAGAATTTTAGAAAGGTTTTCGGAGCCGGTAAGTTTCTTTTGTTGAGTTTTGATTGTTCAGTCCCGTTCTTCCTAGTAGCGATTAAAGTCCGGTTCTTGCGGAATAAAGGGGAATTAAAAATATTAGTTGTACCTTTAATAAGTTACTTTTCTGTTTTCTTTTCTTTTTCTTCAAGTTTTCAATTTTTGGAGAGACGTTGAGGAAAGATCCGGAGCCTATTTAACAGGCAGAAACTTCGAACCGAACATCGAACTGAAGAAGTTTTTTTTTAAAAGAAAAAGAAGTCTGCCTTGCCCCCGGTTTTCCGAGTCATGGTTTTTCCGGAGGACGTAGGACAAATGCCAAGGCAGGGGTTCAGTGAGTCTTTCTTAAAGACGAAGGATCCATGACGAATACCCCCACTTTGCCCAAAGAATAAAAGAGAGAAGCGCAAGATGAAGAGTCAAGAGAGAAGCGCGCAAAATTTCAAGAACAAGATTCTTCTGAAGAGTAGATAAGACTGGGACTAGAAGTAGCGGCGCCCGGTAATCTGAGGCAGCAGCCCAGGATAGGGCAGGAAGTCGCCAAGTGCCCGGAAGTCTTCTCCAAGAAGAAGTTCTTGAACAAAGAAGAATTGTCGGGACGACAATTTTATGAAGGAGGGGAGGGGGCAGTGTTGCTGCCGTGCGGTGTTCCGCTCGGCGTTGCCCCCGAAGAATCAATCAATATAATCAATGAGAGTTTTAAGTGAGGATCGGCCCTTGGCAACGCGTCGTTCTCCGATTGTTTTTGTGATTTTTACGGCCAGATTCCGCGGCGGTCGGACGCGTTTCTGTGCCGGTGTATCGTTGGCTTAATAAAGAGCGTATCTTTCTTAAAATAGTGTTCTCCTTTCCGGAAGCGCTCCACCGAGTACCACGATCGCGAGAAGCAACGCCGTGAACGCGACAATATATATTGCACTAAAACCATCATCAGTATTAGCTCTACTAAAAATAAGACTAACATCATTATTAAGAATAAGGATTACAGCACTAGGCAAACCAAACGTCACCTTCCGTTTAATATGATTCTGCGATAACAGTTACACTGACACCGCGACGTCTCATATTGTGGAATAATACATCCTGTGTCTTCTTTGTATGTTTAAGATTAATTTGGATGACCTTATTCATCGGTATCCATTGGTGGAGCTTGAACTTCCTCCGAAGTTATAAGCCTCTTGACAATTTTCAGTTTATTAAGATATGTAATTGCCACGCAGGAATTGCTATCCAATCTATGGCTGGACTGAAGGCCAGATTCATAGCACAGCACACAGTTTCATTATTACAACCTAGTTTCATTACTACAATCCTTAAGTGAGTGACTTCAAACCGCAATTGTAACAGGCACTTGCACGGACAATTGAGTTTTTGCATTTGACAGTAATATGATCAAATTCAAGACACCTAAAACATTGAGTAGGCTCTCACACATCAAATCCACTTTGACGTTGGTCCATCCAATTTGTATCTTTCCGTTTTTATCAAATTTCAGAGCCGAGGATAAGAAACATCTAATCCAAGCAACATCTAACCGGTTAGACAACTTCCGCGGTTCACTAGGAATGACATCAGATTTATTAGTCACCATAATGAGACACAGCATCAATAAGTTCCTGTTTGATAATAGAACTGTCGAACTGTCCTGTGACCTTCAGGCTAGCCATTTTAATAGGTTTTCTGATCTTAACACTCAGACTAAGAACCTCTTTCATTTTAGCGAGAGCATCCGCTGTAGTCTTACAATTAGGGCCGAAGACCTCAACTAAAACCGCTCCAGACTGGGTATACTTCGTATTCGTTTTCTGTATATCCAAATTATTTAGAACAACCAAATTTTTAACTTTCTATAACGCTTCATTATTCCTTTCATCAGAATCTACATTGATCATCACGGCCGCAGTTCTAGGAGGACTCCTCTTATCTCCAGCCGGAATTCCGGGTCTAGTTTTCACAACCATAGAAGTCGAGCTATCCTTTTTTCCTGCCTCTTTATTTCTTCTCAACTCCTTTTTTCCGGAGGATCCCCAGACTAGGTAGAGGGAGGAGAGAAAGTGAATTTCTCTGATCTTTCTCCTTTAACTCCTTATTCCTTTTCTTATCTCTCTTTCTTGTCTTCCTATTAACAACCGTCACTCCGACTCCGTGTCTGTAGTAGTATTAGATTGAAAAACTGACTTCAATTGAGAAAACTCAACACTATCCATAGATTTTCCGGAAACTCTTCTATTCTTTGCGGTAAGTATGCTATTAACTTTACTAATACCTACCTTTTTATTTAGAGGTGGAACAATTCCAGAGCGAAAAGGAATGTCACGGTCAGCGCGTCCATAAATGCACGAGGGTCCTTGTAAGAAGAAAAGTCCATAAACTCTTTTTGAGCCAACAAAAATTCGATGAGCACATTTTTATATGAGCAAATTTCACTAATTTTTCTAACTAATTTCACTAACATTGCTTTTCTTTTTAAGAGGACTCCTTGGAGGAGAAGGTACTTTCGAAGAAGTAGAAGGAGTTAGCAATTTTTCATAATATTCTCTAATTCTTTTATTTTTAGCTTTGAGAAACTTATTATTTTCTTTTCTCCACGCTTTTTCGGTTCGGTATAAAATACTTGTATAATCTT
>NW_011933328.1:241675-254762 GCF_000187915.1 Pogonomyrmex barbatus | reverse complement strand
AAAAACAAATAAATAAATAATATTCATTAATCAGATCTATCATATTTTATACCAAAATTTTGTATTTATTTATATTATCATTTCAGTAGCAAGTTTCATCTCAATACCGAGAGGTTAAACGACATCGAACAGGATCACCAAGTGGATGGGTGACTGGTTTTAGAAACATGCGGTGATAGGAGATAAAAGATGTGTTTCGTCAATTTCTCTCATTTTTTTTCATTTTTTAATTTTTTTCCATTTATTTTCCGTAAGGGATGTCACGTATATTATAAATTTTCAGTATTAGCAGTCAATATCGGAACGCAACCGTAATTTTGTCGACATTTTGCTATCTGGAATATATTGAGGATATACTTCAGACAAGCTAATTACATATTATAGATATATTCAGTATATCTCCATAATTACCAGCGAAAATCTACGGGATAAAGTAATGCGGACATAGTAAATTATTAGTATATACTCGATATATCATATACGTATCTCGAATATCATGCGAATATTGTAATATACTTTTGCAATATCTTACAAACATCATCGATCTATATGGCTGTCTGGGTATATTGTAAAAGAAAAATAAAGATGAAAAGAAAAATAAGGAGGAGCAAATAGAGAAGGGATAAATATCAGATAAGTAACTAATATTCTTATAAAATGAAAAATAATTTATTTATATACACACTATGACTATAGATGTTGTTGATTCTTTTTTTCGATTAATTTTTTGTTCTAGGTTCAAGATTGGAAACGAAATGCTTCTTCAAAGAAATCAAGGATCGATTTTCTTTGATAATTTATTCAAAATTAATCTAAATTATCTTAGAAGTGCCCGAGTGTCAATGTGATTATTTAGCGATGACCTATATCAGCCTGATCACTCTTTTGACCCTTCCCTAATAGCACTCGTCTATTCTGAGAACATTCCACAGGATATCATACAAGTATATTCGAAATATTCTCCGAACATTCGAAATACATACTGCGATATATTGTGGAATGTACTTAGACCGTTACTACCGCTCACTAATCCGTAGTATGTACTGAGAATATCCCGCAGTATGGTCATAGGATGAAAATGATTTAAAAACAATATATCATGTAGGGCATGCATAAGGGTATTCCAGACAGCCAGATCGCGATATTATAGATCGAAAATCTATAATATACGTGACATCTTTTGTGTCACGTATATTATAGATACTCTCCATAAGGAAAATAAATGAAAAAAATATAAAAAAATAAGAAAAAGTAATAAAATATATTTTATCTTGTATCATTGCATGTTTTTAAAACGGTCACCCATCCTACTTGGAAATCCTATACTTGTATGATATCTTGTTCGATGTTACTTAACTTCTATAATGAGATGAAATCTACAACTGAAATGATGATATAAGTGAACACAGAATTGTGACATAAAATATGATCCGGTTAATGAATGTTACTCTATTGTTATATAAATAGTCTTAATTTTAAAATCTCAATTGCATATGTAATTCTTGTGAATAATTTAATTATATGTAAAGAAAAATAAAATATAGTCAAGCATATGAAATAAATTGTAATTAATATATTAATTATTTAAAGATTACAATTCATGATGTTAAAAAAAGCAACGATGCGTTCATTATAATTATGAACTTTTTTAAATAAAAATTCTGCGAGATAATGTGAAAAATGGTAATCGTGTGTCATAGCGAGGAATGTGTGATCGCATCTTTCGCCACAATCTCTCTATATTTTGTGTATGAGTACCACTTTCAGGATCAACAAAATTAATTGTATGATTGACTGTCACACTGCGTGTAATTTTCATTACGTATGCTCGCCATTTATCGATATGGATAATAGAGCTAGCTGCGACATAATTTTTGAAAATTGGTAAAAGAGTTTTGACAGATCGATTTGTTACAGGCAAAACAAATACATTCTATTGCGTTCAATTCCGTCAAAAACCCACTGTCCTCTAATTATACGACCGGTATTGTATTTTCTTTTGCCTATTTTAGCTTCATCCAGTTCTACTATTTTACCTAGTCCACCAATTTATTTTTGTTCTTTCTCAAGCCATTGTTGTGAAGTAACTAACAATAATTTAATGTATTACTTAATAGCAAACATAAATAAATAATAAGCAATATTTTACTTACTTCTCGACAAAAATTTTTCCAATTGACAACAGTATAATCGTTAAGTTCCAATTCGTTTTTTAGAAATCTATGTCATGATGGCTGTAAAAAATAACCGATAAATCGATAAATTGGATAGGAAGATTTAAATGTGCCCGCTCAAATCATGTTCCATGCACTTATTTTGAAATTACTACTCTCTGTTGTTTTCGATTTTTAATAACCTTATAATATTTATTTGTACACTGAAAAATATGATTTTCAGCAATATTTGTTAATATTAGTACATTTCGGCATCTCGGACATGTCACTTCACTCCGTACAACTTTTTTTTCACATAGAAAATTCCACAAACAATCAAAATTGTATGTTATATTAATAAATTCATGTAAATGCATATATAATACAATATGTAATTGTCTTACACGTATTAAAGTTCTTTAAGTGCTTGACTGGCTAATATATATTGTCGGTATGATGGTGATATCGGTACGATACTGATGATGATCGTAACACTACTGATCTGTGAAAATCGTTGATATCTGTAAACAGGATATCTGTAAGTGTACAATAACAAACATGTCCTTCAACATTGAATCGTAACTGTTGTTTATTTCTACCGACATTTTTCACAGATCAGTAGTATCAGTAGTTTGGTATTCAAATTTATATATTTTTTTATATGGTTTGAAATTTAATTTTTATCAGTGTATCAACATATAGATTTGAATTGAACTTCGTGCAGAAATAAACAAAAAAAAAAAGCGACGCGCGGAAGCGACGCATGGTTGATTGAGACATATAAACAGTTGGTCAAAAATAAGGTAAATTATATTCAACAATAATAAAAATTATTAATAAATAAAAATGTAAAAATTAAAATATTTTCGAAATGAATACTATATTGTAAATTTAATTTTCCTTATTTTTTAATACAATTTCATGAATTCATTATTTTTTAAAATAATTTTTAATATTAGCTGTTTCAGATAGATGTAAGACATTCAATGTCCAAACCCGCAATGATAGTTATAATTTCATACATAACTTTTTTTAAAATATATAATAAAAGAATTATTACATAATAATTAAACAATTAATAATTATATTAAAACAATCAATTAAATATATAAAATAATTGAAAGATATTTATTAGATTCAGAAAAAATTAACGGAGACCGACTGGATTTGAACTCACGATCCCTCGTCTACCAATCCGACACTTAGTCTGCACGATCACGACGGCTCCTCCATGTTGACTCTTTATATTCTGAATCTCTTTCATGACCACTTACGGTCGTCTAATTCTTACATAATTTTCAATAATTTCAATAATTTTCAATAATTAATCAGAACGAGATGGAAGAAAGAAAAACGCGACACCGTGGTCTCTCACTCGCACTAGCGTCGCGTGTGTGAGACAGTGAAGGGACAACGAAATCGGTATCACGTATCCGATTATGCTTTCTCTCTCGATCTGTGTGTCTTGCGTTAAGGATGCAACATTGAATTGCCCCCACTATTTTTTTCTCTTCGCTCCGCATCTCCTTCGCGCTCCGCGAAGACACGGACGTACGCGCTTCGTGTGTATATGTAGCGGCCGCACGCCGAGCGCAGGACATCATTCCTGCCGATACACTTCTTGCACTAGTTCTGGGGATCAATCATGTAACTTTACGTGAAATTTTTCACTTTTTATTTTTCACTTTTTACTTTTCATTTTTCATACCTTGACACCTTGACATTTCACGTGAAACTTTTCACGTACAGCGATATTATGTATGTAGTTTGGATGCTATGTATGTAGCATAGAAAGTGAAATCATGAAACATAGTTTCATAGGTTTTATAGCTAATGAAAATTATTTTATTGGTACAATATTATATACATCTTTTAATAACCAATTGTATATGTACTACGTACACTTAACTTATTCTAACGCAACCCTAATCTTCTCTAATTCCGAAGCATATTTATTAATTCTCTAGATTTCTGCCTTTCCGCCACTAAGGTACATGGCGAAAAAGTTCACGTGAAAAATTTCATATTTTCACGTTTGAGAGAGTTACATAATCCCGCAAAATTATACATGATCGTATGTTCACGTGAAACTTTTCACTTCTCACGTTTCCGCCCTAGGGGAAAAGTTATATGATCGACTCCCTGGAATAAAAAACAATCTATATGCGCGCATTTATCTATAGTTTATATCACGTATATTATACAAAATGTGCGCATATGCGCTTTCGACGGAATCCAGTCAGTACATGGGTGCATTCGTTTACGCAGTATTTTGTGCATCCACTGCTTTCTCATCTGCTTGTCACGTGATCGAAATTTACCAAACGGATAACTGCGTGAATAATTGCACGGATCGTACCTTCCAATAGAAATTGAGCCGATTGTTTAAATAATAAATAAAGAGACAATTTTATACGTAAATTGTCTCTTTATAAATATTCAAATAATTAAAATGTAATAAAACTTTTTTATTGTATAAAAGATAATATTTTATTGATATTAAATTTAATTGATGTAAATAATGGATATTATAAAAAACATTTAATCTATGAATTTTACTTAAAAGTTAGATATTAATTTTTTGTGAATTATATTTTATTATTCTTATTTTTTCTTATATCTTCTTATTTTTATTCTTATTTTTTCTTATTTTATTCTTATTTTTTATTCTTATTTTTATTTTATCTTATTTTTATTTTAATTATATCTTATTATTCTTATTTTATTTTAATATTTTATTTTAATTATTATTTTAATATTTTATTTTAATTATTATTTTAATATTTTATTTTAATTATATCTTATTATTCTTATTTTACTTGGATCAATTATTTGTTTCTGACCCTTTTCGCTTCTTATTCTAATAAAATTCATTTTGGTGTTCGTTTACACAGTACTACAAGCAGAGCATCCAAATCAGGAGGTCGATCATGTAACTTTTCCCCTAGGACGGAAACGTGAAAAGTGAAAATTTCACGTGAACTTACGATTTTGCGGGATCATGTAACTCTCTCAAACGTGAAAATGTGAAATTTTTCACGTGAACTTTTTCGCCATGTACCTTGGTGGCGGAAAGACGGAAATCTAGGGAATTAATAAATATGCTTCGGAATTAGAGAAGATTAGGGCTGCGTTAGGATTAAGTGTACGTAGTACATAGGGGGTCAATCATGTAACTTTACGTGAAATTTTTCACTTTTCATTTTTCACTTTTTACTTTTCATTTTTCATACCTTGACATTTCACGTGAAATTTTTCACATACAGCGATTATGTATGTAGCTTGGATGCGTGGAAAGTGAAATCATGAAACATAGTTTTCATAGGTTTTATAGCTAATGAAAATTATTTTATTGATACAGTATTATATACATCTTTTAATAACCAATTATATACCAATTGTACTACGTATACTTAATCCTAACGCAGACCTAATCTTCTCTAATTCCGAAGCATATTTATTAATTCCCTAGATTTCCGCCTTTCCGCCACCAAGGTACATGGCGAAAAAATTCACGTGAAAAATTTCACATTTTCATGTTTGAAAGAGTTATATGATCGTAAGTTCACATGAAACTTTTCACTTTTCACATTTCCACCCTAGGGGAAAGTTACATGATTGACCCCCTGGACTTCCGAGATAGCTGCACAGATGAGATATACATCCCTGCGTAAACGAACTGCGCTGCAGTCATTTTCTCAGACGGAGTAAACGAACGACATTTGCGGTAGTGACTGCATAAACGAATGCATTCTATTACTGTGTTTCGTAGCTGAAAAGTACCATTTATTTTCACATTTTGAAGATGGTTAGTCACTTTGGAGAAGTAATATTCCCATCATCTCGAGCATTTTGGGATGATGAGGACGAGTATGAACCAGCTAATTTTCAACATTCTTCGTAAGTTGAAATTACGACATGCTAAGGCACTGATACATTGTTGCATATTGTTGCAATTATTTTAATTCGATTACCTCTATCTTGCATTATTGTTATACACAAAATAATACGAAGTGATGATGATTTCAGGAAGTTATACATTCGCTGGTTGAAAAATAAACCAGAACATATACAAAAGTTCATTGTAATAGAAGGAGATCCATTAATTCGTAATATTAATACTATTTTAAATCAGTGTTTATTCTCTCTCCTTTCCCAACTTGCATACCATAAATTACTAAATAATTGTTTTGTTTCAGCTCTTGTGGTTCAATACTTGTATTCTAAAACAGAAGCATGTATCATAGAAGATGAAAATCAAAAAAAAGTTTCAGTTATTTATCATATTGACAAACAAAAATATATGTGTATGATTTTACCACAATTTGATACAAGAAATGCTGGAAAACTTATAAACCAGGCAGATACTTTATTAACTATATTCATTTATTAACCTTCCATTGTATATTTTGTAAATTTAATAAATGTGCATTTATTTTTTTACAGATATCAGATATAATACAAATTTCAGAAAATATGATTTCGATAATATGTCTTCATATATCACAGTTTCAGAATACAAACATTCCAGAGATTCCTTCGTTTTTAAGAACATTAGTTACCAAAAATGAGAATTTTAAAAAATGGGAGACTGAATTGTTGGAACAACCAAATATTGTGTTTGGAGTTGGTGCAGGAGGTTGGTATTTATTCATAATATATACAATAACGATGTAACCTAAGTATAAAAAATATTCTCCAAAAGTGGAATCATTTTTCTGTTTGTTTCAGTTTTATCTTATGCTGAACTCATGGGCATGTCAGCCAAGTTATATGTTTTTTATATTGATAGTCTTGTGTTAGATTCTAAATGTGCAGAACCAATTATCCAAATTTTAACTAATGAAATATCTTGTACATTGCAGCAACCAAAATTTATTGAAAATTCCTTTAGTAAAGGAAATCTTTATATGTGAAATGTTTATCTTCTTTGTAAAGCAAACGTGAATTAATTACATATAAATTAAATATCAATTGATATATGGAAATGATAAAAAAAGTTTAAAATTATATATGTAAAATATAAAGCTATATCTATAAGTATTTGTGCATGCACGCACAAAAATTTGTTTTCATTATTTCAACATTCATCTTTAATTAAGATAAAATACAGATACAGTTTAAACTAAATATATTAATTGCTTTCAATTATGGTTGTGGTGGATAATAGGTACGTGGTGGTGCTGCTGGTGGAATTGGATTAGTCGCTGGAAAGTAGGATGCGTTTGTCGGATAGGAATATGGTTGGAAAGCAGTTTGGTTGGTAGTTGGTGCCGATGGTGGTGTAGGGCGAATAGTAGCAGATGATCCAATATGATGCATTGTTGATACAATATGATTCATTGTATTCACAGGAGGAGGAGGAACCGAAACATTCGTAGGTGGAAATGCCGGTGGATAATTTGTATTGTTGGAGGTAAAATTCGTCGAGTACGTGGGAAAATGAGCCGTTGACGTGTCTAGTGGTTTTATTGTATCTGAAATGTCTGTAGCTGGACATCCATTTGCAGAAGCAGTTGATTCGGTGTTCTTAGATGATTTTCCAGGTGTCACTGTAATATTTAATGATTTCTTGTTATTTCAGTGTTTAAATACTCTAATATATATATCTAATATATGATGTTAAAAATTTATCCGAAACATGATTATATATATCATTATTATTATTACTTACCGTTTGGTGTATTAGATGCAGATTCTATAGCAGTAGCAATAATAGGTCGTTCTCTGCACATTTCGCTGGATGGTATCATAGGTGGTGAATCTGGTGGTTTTGTACTAGCTTGCGAATATAAATCCAATACTTGATGACAAATATCTAGAAATATATGTGATATATCATGGGATATTGTAACAAATCAATAGCAAAGACACTTGTAGCACTTGTGATATTTACAGATGAAAATTGTACAAGTTTACCTTCTAAAAGATCCATAGTTACATCTTCAACAAACATATCCCACCAGCGTAAATGTTTTGGTTGTCTTCCAACCCAATCTACTACTTCAAACTTGCTTAATTTTCCTGCCAAGTACATTAGAGCAACAGCTATGATCTCTGGCTCCCATTGTAGTGACAAAGTGGTACATAAACTATAAAAAAAGAATATAATGTAACAGGCTTCCCACGCGACATACCAAATATTAATATGAAGAAATTAATACAGTTGGGGTTAATACCACATACCTATCGTTAACAAATGTCCAAGCCATTTGAACCATCTTTTGCAGCTTGTTTTTATCGCCTACAAAGTACCACAGAACAAAATCGTCTTCACTAGCATTTTTGGTCCTTACTATTTAGTAATCTTTTATATAGCTTTACATGTATAATATTTAAATTACCTTTCAGACATTTTGCATATTTTAATAAATAACTATATGGATGTTCCACTTGTAGATCAAATTTGATAGTTTGCAATAAAATTCTTTCCAATATTAAAACCTCTTCCTGAAAAAGACAATTCGGTATACATAAACATGTATATTAAAGTATATATGCCTCCAGAAAAAATAACTTACTTTAGGATCTTCCCCAAATGTCATAAATTTCTGTTCTGACACTAAAGTTTTAGCAGTCCTTATGATATCTTTACATTTTTTCGGCGTTTCTTCAACTTTACCAGCTAAGAGTAAACAGCAGCAAGCTGTTACCTATATATTGCAACAATACAATATACATTATAATAATACATATAAAATATTTGTAATTTTTATATTACATATACATGCGTACATACATCAAACACATACATATACCACACATACCACACATACACACACATATCCATTTATCATACTTACATATCGTGGAAAATTTTTGAATGAATGGAACATGTAGAACCGATGAAAATAAATAACACCCGTTGCCATCGTATTGTAACCTAAATCCATTTTTGTACCAGTATCGATAATAAAACGCGCGCCTTCCTTTCGGTATCTACATTCTGTCTCATAATCGATACCATCCTGAATAGACGGCGTATTGCGTAGTTCCTTCTTTTCGTAATACCAGCACGGCATGTTTAAACCACTTTAAATATAGTATTTAAATGTTAATATTATACTTAAATTATACGGTACACACATCTCTTGGCACATTAAAATTACTTAAAATAATCGAAAATTACTTAAAACATGATGCCATTCCGAGTTTATTAACCATAACTTACAGTCTATTTTACAAACTTAACTCCAACATTTTATGTATTTGTAAACTTAAATTTCAACATTTACACTTACTTGACATATTTTGATTTCAGAGGCTGGCAACTCTTTTATAACAATAATTAATTATTATAATGTAATAAGAGTTCAAATTACATCAACAAATTCCTCTTCTTTCTATTTTGCTTTTCTCTACCTTGCTGCTCTTACTCTTGCCCTGTTTGCTCCTTCACTCTATCCTCTGGCCTGATTCAGGCTGCGTTCCGATATTCAGTACTGCCGCCAGTACTGAAAATCAATAATATACGTAACATGAACTATATATTTTCAGTACTGGCAGTGAATATCGGAACTCAACTTTGGAAACATCACCTAAGGTCTTGTGTCCACGATGCTAGAAATCGGCCCGAGATCTCGGATGAAAAGAGAATTCCTGGCCAACTAACCAATCGCATTAGTTAGTTGGCCGAATTATTTAAACGCAATTGATCAATTCTTTTTTCATCCGAGACTTCGAGTCGATTTCTAGCACCATGGACACAAGGCATAAGTGACTTCATAAGCCTGGGCATCGACCACGTATTTTTCAGTGACATAGTTCACTTTTAGATTTTCACCGGTGGCCATCTCATGGTTTCACCGTTCGTCATTTTCACTGCGATCATGCAGCGAAAAAAATTAGTGACATAACTAGAAGTAGTGAGACCTATTCACATCAAAATATTAATAAAAAACTACCCTGAAGGCAACTTCTCGACTGTAAATATAACCTTAATTTAACAAAATAAAGAGGTACGAACTTAAGAATAGATATTCCTATCTGTGCAAAGAAGGTAAATACATCAACGGCAATAAGGAAAACAATTACTAATAATTGTAAGTTGCAACAATTTATTAATTTATTTGAAATGTATAAACTTTCATTTAAAAAATTTTTCTATTTCAGTGTCTGTATTTCAAACAAAAACATAAGATTGACTTTTCATGCTGACGCTCGATGTTCATTTTTAGCACAGTATAAAAAAGAACAATAGGATAACTTCTTAGCGGCACCTTTGATCTGAATGCTACACGACCATGTTGTTGGTTGTGCGCGGGCTACAATTTAAATTGATATGCGTTAGCTAAAGTAAACATATTAGATATATTATAATTGTGAAATAATTGTAATTGTAAATACAACGATTTAGAGAATAAGTTTGTTTAATTTTTAACCTTTAATTTAGTTCCACACACCCATATGTCTGTATTTTGCATAATTACTTTTTAAAAATTTATATAAATTAAATTTATATGGAATAATGGAAAGGTAATTATTATTAAAAATATTCTGCTTATCTTGTGCTCAAAATTATAATTATGAAGAAATAATATTATTCAGGAATAAAAAAAAAATTCTCTAATTATTATTTTTATTTTTTTTTATTATTATTTCAAACATCTTGCACAATGATTATTTTAATTCTTGAACTTCACTGATTTAATAGTTAAAATTATTCTCTGATTAATAATTATAGTTGTTATTCAATCTTAAATATTTTAAATTGTTTTTTTTATATTTACGCATTGATTTATGATATATTGAGCAGTATTGGAATACAGTATAAACAGTAGTGCAACTCTCCGTCAATGCCTTTGATGTTGCGTATGTTAAAATAAACTGCACATGCGTGAGCGACGTATGTAACCAATCAAGACACGGATATTCCGCTTCACTTCTTCTTTTTATTATAACTTTATTTCTCTTTCTAACTTGACATCAGTGTATGTTAGAATAGAAATGTACATAGGCGCATGAAATTTATTTCTTGATATTTATTTCATTATATATTCTCCAACGAAATATACATACAGAAATAAAGTTAAATTTTAAATATAAAAAAAATAATTTTAGATAAATTTTATCAATTTGTATTGCTATATTATATTATGTATTGTCGTATTACACAAATAAAATTATACATGGCTTTTCTAAAAATAAAAGTTAATTAACGAAGTTAATAATGATTGTTAATAACGATTAACAATTTATATCTGAAACAAAAAAAAGTACAAATTATTTAAAAAAGCATACATATAAATTTATTATATAAAACTAATTTATTATATGATAATGTATATGCAAATATGCAAATTAAAAAAATAAAAGAAAAAATACATTAAACAATATGTTAAACACATTGTGAATAATATAAATAATATATAGTAATTGTTAATAAATTTTTTAAAAAATATCGTTAGTATATCTTCATGTTAATTCTATAAAATGTATAAAATATATAAAACAAGTATTATAATGTAAATAATGAATGAATGAAATAAGTAAATAATGAATAGAAATAAAGTTCATAAATCATAGACAAAATATAGATTTAAAATATGAAGAAACAAATATTGACAAATATTAATTTAATTAAAAGTATGTCATATTAAAAGATACAATAATACAATAAACATAAAATTTAAATGCAGATGCAATGTTAAACAAATTAAGATGCCTTAACTTCTAATATTCATAAATTAATGTTTTATTTATTTCTTCCATACAACTCATCAATCATTAGTTCGCATCTCAGCTAGTCGATTCATCTCGGTACGAACCAAGGAAAAAACAGTAAAAAAAGAAATTTAACAATTAAAGTTAAAATTTTAATTTTGTTATAACACCTACGAGATGCATGTTTCCACTACGTTAAAGCTTGTATAGGCATCTCATGCTAACAAACGGAGAAATTACAGGGAAAAGTGAGACGGAATATCCGTGCCCTGATTGGTTATATGCCTCGCTCGCGCATGTGCAGTTCATTTTTACATACGCTAAAATCAGGAGAGTTGCGCTACTGTATATACTGTAATTGGAGCGCGACTGACTGCTAAAAGCCGCCATATTGTTGATTGTGTAAAACGATCATGCGCGAGAGACAATTATTAGTACGCTTTTTGACAGAATGAGCCTGCTGTTTCTTCTTATACTGTGCCCCAGTGGTTAGTGATTGACCGCAAGTTTCTTGTTGTTGATTTGTTGATTAAAGTCAAGTGATAAAGTTTTTTTTGGATGAACTAAACGCTCATGTAACGAATTAATAAAATAACAAGTGTTGACAAAAATATTTGCAATTCTAAAAATAAACAACTTTAAATATAATGCCCTTGGCAACTCTAACGGCTCCTTGGACCGAGCATCGTACAAATGAAAAGGTAAAATTCTTAATTTCTTTCTCGAGTCGCAACATTCTTGGAAATCTTTCGTGAAACGGTAAATTCCAAATGTGTAGGAAATAGTGTAGGAAGTATAGATTAGCCTTAAGGTTAATTTGACAATGAAGATTCGGGAATATGTAGTTGTCAATTCTGTCGCGGATTGTAAACAAAAATTTCTATAGTCAAATTCCGATCGATTTTATTAATTTTTCTGATTTCTCCATATGCTTTTGCTTCATTTTATTCAAGATCTTACAATATATTTTTATTTTCCTTTTTGCATTTCTTTAGCAAAGTACAGAAATTCTTCCGGCTGAAAATCAGGAAGAAACAATGATTACTCCAGGAAATTTCATTGAAAGATCAAACGGTTGCTCTGAATCTCATGAGATTGAAGTACGTGATATGGTAAGAGATGGTTATGAGAAAGCAGAACCTTCTCATTTTTGAATTATTGAAAGTTCTTGGTCAAGGATCTTTTGGCAAGGTAGGACGTACATTGCTCTATATATATATATATATATATATATATATATATAGTAGTATATATATATATATATATATATA
>NW_011933328.1:216029-228420 GCF_000187915.1 Pogonomyrmex barbatus | reverse complement strand
TCTTCTTCTTCTTCTTTGAAAGAGCGACTGGAGCGAGAGAGGGACATATAGGCGTGTTGTATGTATTTTCGTAGATTCTTAAAATAAACTCTGTTTCTCTCTCTAGAAAGTCGCTTTACCGCCAATTCATTAGTGCGACATCGGTATATCGCAAATAAAGGACCTTTTTTCATGATCGATAGTTGAGGGTGACAGGGAGACGTAGCTTCTATTATGCTCAATTAATCAAACTCGAGACTGTGCTGCGAATGAAACAGCTGTTGATCGAATCATCACGATCAAGTCCGGTATCGTCACGTGAGACAATATACGATGATGTATATGTTAAGCCAATCAGATGTAAAGTTCTCTATAATTAACTTTGCTGTACGCGAAGTTTAGACCGAAAGGAAGACAAAGCTAGCGGGAATGAAATGTGCCGAGCTATGTCATGAGCTTTCACTCACTCGCGTAAGATAGCGAGATAATACGAGGATGTTTTATTCTTCAAAAAACTTTTACGTTTTTGTTGGCGACAGGATCCTCTTGGCGAAATACAGTTCCGTGAGAAACACGACAGTGCAAGAAAATAAACCAAACATAAGTCCGACGAATGTGAGAGAATAATGTTCCATAGTCAGTTTAATTCTTCTCTCGCTCTTGTCTATCTTTCTTTTCTGCTCGGCTACGTACGACGGATAAGCCATGCGCTCGTACCATAAATGAACGAGACCTGCTTCTCGCATTCGTAGCAATAATCCATTGATTCTCTCCCGGTATGGGGAATGAGGTCTCATTACGTAGGATAATAAATAGGTGATCGGGCATTCCTCGACGATGTGGAGCAGTTCATTGCCGTCCACGTCATAATATTTGGACATGTCCCCCAACTTAACCGACGCATAACGGGTGATGGCGATCACCTTTCTGCCAAAGGCCACGACGTCATTAGTAGATTCATTAGAGACAAATATTTCAATCTTACTCCGCAATTTATTGTCCAGAGTTGTATTTCCCGTGAACGAGTTCTCTTTCAGATTATAGTACTTTGTAATGATAGTGAGATTCGAGTTGGCGACGTCTTCTAAAGTATTCAATTCGGGGTAATGAAAGGGATCGCTCAAGCTAGACATGAGACAACTTTGATAGAGACCGGTAACGATAAGTCCGAAGAAAAGCGTGCCGATCAAGAAAGCTCTTTGAGCGGTCGTACTGCCGGCATCACCGTCTTCTTTCAACGGATAGCATGAAGCTTCGACAAGGTCGAAACATGATGAAGCGTAAGGATGTATTCCTGGCAGTAAATTTGATCGTCGCGAAAGTATGTACCCCGTTGTTCTCGTTAGGGGAAGGAGAATGATCTCCTGCCGACGAAACGATACGCTGTAATATTTGATGAAGAACCATAGGACGGACACAAGAATATTATATACTGCGAGGGCCATCCATAGATCAGGCGCGAACGACATTATTGGCATATACGATTTAGGTACGAAACCAGCCGTAGGCGCGATCAAGCACAACTTGTCTTCGTAAACGCTAGTCGTGAATTCGTAACTTCGATATTCCTTATATCGATGAGCAAAGAAACTGTTGATAATCATTTCCGACTCGCCGTTCTCGATGTATTGGAGAGTACTATGAAAGGGGTCAGTGAAATTAACAATACGAAACACGTTAATACGAAACCGAGTCCCCATAGCTCGTTCCAACAACGACATTACGTATGCATCCAGTCCACTAAACTTAGAGTTCTTCGTATCTTGATCGAATGTAATCTTCATCATCAAAGATGAGAAGACGATCACGCGTATAGGATATCCGTTCAAATCTTCAAAATTAGTGTAGAGCTCGTCGTTGTCTTCTTGATTCATTAAACAGATCTTTCGTACGACGCCATACTCGTTTTGACGATTTTTTTCGAACGGCAAATATCTGCTCAAACATTGAAAGTTATCTTCTATCGAAATAATGATAATTCTAAAGACGTTGTAGTTTCTCCAAATCGTCTGAAAAGTTTCCTGCAGCAAAGTCGTATTTGGAGTCGTGACAATTACTACGTATTGATTGGTAGCCTTCCAGATATGGCTTTGTTCGTGCACAAAGGAATTCAAAATATTCATATTATCGACGACGAAGATCCATGTAAGATCTACGCGATTCTGCCATGGCGATTTTCGTGAGAAATCGTTTATCGTGATCTTGTAACTAATGATAGATTCACTCGCTACATACTTGGATAAAAAATCTACAAAACTAGATCGAGCGTTGAAATAGACGAGAGAAAATATCGACGAATAGAATTGTTGCTTGCCTCGAACGTAATTCAAAATAATTTTCAAATTTTCACTTTCCGTCGATCTCAACATGTAGTCTTTCGGAGCAATCTTATGTGTGTCCGTTGTAATCTGTGCCACTGTTAATATTGAAAATGGCATGAATAAATAAAATAATATTATCGATAACATTGTGATTGATAAAAGCCGTTTTTTAAAAGTTTCGACCTGTATCGATACACGATACACGAACACGGTTTCACAGAATTCATTTCATGATGAACAGTCTGTAGTAAACATTAGAAAGAGAGGCATGAGTTTTATATAGATATCAAGGTCAGCATATATAGTTAAAGAGCAATACATACATTTATAGTTGGAGGAAGACTGTCGCGCTACAGTAGATAGAAATCGTGGACGTGATGTCTAGATAAAAGCATCGAGAATTAATCGCAGCACAAGAGCATCGTTAGCATTGTTCCAAGTAGAATTTTATTACATTTTGACGAGCCCATTTGTACGTATGTACATACGTGCCATCATACATCTACTAATCATCTCGATTAATTTTTGATATTTTGTAGATCGTGCGAAATTGAGAGGACGTCGTAAATCATTCGTTATAATAATGATTCGTTATAATAACGACGAAAAGATATTGGAAAAAAAGAAAAGATTGAAATTCACAAGGTGACAGCGCTGTGATCAAACAGTACTGATCAACAAGTCTTTCGAGAAGTTTCTTTAGGAAGTTTGAAATTTACCTACATCTCTTCTCTTCTTTCTTGCTTATTAAAAGGCAAGTTCTCTGTCAAGCAGCGCACTAAAGGAAACAATGTCATTGTAGACGGACATCTACTCAAGTACATCCAAATATATTTATCAAGAGTATTCTTCCTCAGCGAGAATGACCGAAATTGATAACAGTGTCGAAACTTGTACTTTCTCTGTAAAGTATTAAAATAATATTGTTATTATTACTTGTACCATGATCCGAAAAGCGAATTTATTTTCAAATAATAATAGCTAGCGATCGTTCTTCATATTATAATTCGCATATGCGGATTTATTGGTGCGTGTTGATGCGGAAACACACACAATTTAAAAAAAAAAGAGAAATTTATTACCGCGTTTCATAAAAATCAAAGTACGCTAAATTCCAAAAAAATGAGTACCCGAAGAACGGAATGTTTAATATCGTTCGTTCGTTGTTGTGACCCATTTGTTATAGTTACGCAACTCGCTTAGTTTGATCATCTAATACAGAAACGTCATCGTTACCGTCTTATACCTTTTCTCTGTTCCCATTATTTACTTTGGGTAAATTAAGTAAACGTTTACTTTCCTTCGCAAACAAGTCAAGTTTCCGATGTATCATTAAGTTAAAAGCTTAGTTATACGACGCAATGATTCTTACGTATACAAATACGAATGTCAATTTTTGTCTGCGAACGAAAGTACTCCACACACATTTCTCCTCTTTCATTTTCGCACAATATTTACTATTATCTTACAATAAAATCGACAGAAAATAACGAGAAGAGAACTAATATAATTGCAAATTATTACGATTGTGTCAAATATTATATATGATTACGTATATCATAAAAACAAAATGTTATTGGCAATTTATCGTTTTTTTGCATTTATTGTGTGGAACCTTTTTATAGTTTTATATCAACAATAGGGTGATAATTGATTTTTATTGAAATTTGTAAAAATATCTCAAATGAGCCATCACACAGAACAAAAAAAATGCGATTAAGGATCGATCTTGCAACATTATATAATAAATCAGAGACATAACAAGTGATGAAAAAATCCATCTTTTTAGCCTCATCCAGAAGAGCGCGGCACATTCATGTCCCTGTTTATTATAAAAGTTATACTTTTGAGCGAAGTACGAGCATGATCAAAGATAAACGTGTTCAAAATGATGTGACACGATAGTATCTCGTTCGAGAGAAGGATCAATAAGAGTAGCGATAAGGGTGAGTGATGTATGATTTGATTGTATACAACGAACGAGAATATTTGTATGAAGAAAACTCTTGGGGAATGACCCAATCGTCATTGTTAAATCGTATAAATAAGGGAATGCTCATGCCAAGTTTCACAAAAAAGGTACGTTGACATATTTCTTTTTCCGATAAAAAATTGGTAAAATTCTCTCTTATCAGGTAAATTTAAGTGATTCTTAATTGCAGATGATTCATGAACTTGCTCTCGTGACATTTTTTTTGCGTACAGTATCGAATAGCGATTGTCAATGGCATAACGCTATTGAATTTTGGAGCAACGTCGTCTGCTCTATAGAAAATGTTAAAACCGTAAATTTTCATGGTGTATTCGATAGTGGAAGGAATTCTATCTTTCTCGATCAATGTTTTCAGACTTTTGTAAAGGATATCACGCACAAATGCCAGGCAACGATTGCATCAAAGATTTATATGCTTCGCGATTCGGAGAATCTTACATCTTTCATAACTAATAATGACATAACTCAAAGGGTTGTAGAACGATCGTCGATCTGCAAGATTACATCGGGTGGCAAGATTCCTTCTCAAGCAATCAAGTCGTTGATAGCTAGAAGGACTCAAATACGAAGCGGCAGAGTCTCTGGCAAAAATACGTGGAACATACATATAATTCTCGCGAGAGATATCCACTCTTTCAATCAAATTTCGAAGGATGCGTCTACATTTCCGTGGAATCCACAGGATCGATTTATAGCGTTAATCGCTCTTCCAGAGGAAAACAATAGTTTGTCCAATCCAGAGCTCGATGATATCTTAAAAACGTTGTGGTTCAAACGTAAAGTGCAAAAGATTTTAGTCTCCAACGTTATTCTTGTAAATGACACCATTCAAATTAATCAAACTATGCACACTTACAATCCGTTCGCCAAAGTCAACGATTCTGGTTCGTAGATCTTAGCATCGTAAGACCAAAGATTCTATCAGCCATGCTGCAATTGTATAATTATTGATGTATTCATACTACCTATACTATCTTTTCTGTATATATCTATAAAGATCTATCTGTATATTTCTGCATTTGATTTCAGTATGGGGTAAGGTCGAAATTATAACTGTAAAGACAGTAAAAGAAGCGTCAAACGTATTGTCGCATTTAACATATCATCGCACAAAAAATATGAATGGATACGAGTTAAAAGTAGGTTACTTCAAGCAAGGCCAGACAATCGCAAAACCTATAATATCTCGATCGAATTTACATTACAATTATGCCGACGTTTTTAAAGGATTTGACGAGATAATGTTAAATACAATAGCTCAAGACATGAATTTTAAAGTGACGCATATACATCCAACGGATAACAAATCATATGGTCATCAATTGCCCAATGGAACGTACGTCGGTGCTATAGGTATTTACGTAGTGATATTTAAAACTATTCTCGAGTTCCCCTTTTTTTTTCGTCTCTTTTGAATATCTGATAATACACAACCAGCTTACACAGGCGACGTAGTGCATGGTAGAACGGACATCTGCTTCGTATCTTTTTTCGTAAAGAAATACAGCATCAAGCTCAAGGAAGATGTTGAGTTCACCACGTACGTGGACTTTGACAGATTGTGTGTAGTTGTCCCAAAAGCAACCAAGATACCTAAAGGAATACGAATATATCATTTTTTTCCGCTCTCGATTTGGATATGTTCAATGTTAACGCACATTTTCACGTATCTAACATGGTACTTTCTACAAGTTTTTACTCCAAAAAGGTACAGTATTTATAACTAGATCTGTTAGCAATGCCAATTATTTACCTGCGTGAAAAGTGAAAAAATATGTTAGCGTTTACTTTCAGAACAGAAAGGATAAGTTTTCGCACAACAATATATCGATCGTTTCTACTCAATGCCGGTTGTCCTCAAAAATTGCCAAATACAAGCGCGGAAAGAATATTGCTGTCGGGCATTCTTCTCGCTAACGTTACTTTAGTAGGAATCTTTGGTGGTATTCTGTACAACAGTTTCGCGCATGACATGTATTATCCAGATATCCATAATCTTCACGATCTCGACGTTTCGGGATTGCCAATATTGTTAACTTCCATCAGTTTGATCGATCTCTTCGGATGCAACAACAATGTCGATTCGACACCACTCATGGAAAACCTGCGAAAAAAGCTGCAATACGGTCCACACGCTGTAAGTATTGCGGCTCATCACCGCAACGTTTCCGCATTAGCTAGGGAACGTTATTTTCCCATTATCAATGAGGAATTGTTCGACGTAGATGGACCATTGCTACATCTCGTTGAAGAATGTCCAGGTATGAAGAACACGTAACAAATATTTGTATAAAAATTCTTGTATACATAGATATTCATATACATACACAAATTACATATGTGTATACTGTGCGTGCATCCTAGGTAAATTCTACTTGTCATATTTGTTGCCCAAGAATTCGATTTTAAATGAAAAGATAAATGCACTAATCAATCAACTGAATCAAGCTGGCTTACCATCATTGTGGAATCAACACATCATTCATGCCTTCATTGTTCAAAAGCGGTTATTGACTAAAGAAAAATTAGCTCGAGATAGAAAGGAAATAGATGGCTTCGTACCATTTAATCTATCTGATATGCAGTCATCCTTTTACATGCTACTAATAGGATTATTGATATCCACGATAGTATTTTTTCACGAGAAGGGTTGGCTTAAAGTATCGTTACTGCATTAGAAAACCAAGCTGTAAATCTACATATTAGAATATCGTGGTATAATTATCGAGTATTATGGTTTGTACCATATTTTCTTTTTCAATTTTTTTTCCTCAAGTTTTTATACAAAAAATTAAAGTTGTTAGTATAATATGAATAAACAAACTTGAATGAGTGAGAGAGAGAGAGAGAAGGGAGAGAGAGAGAGAGAGAGAGAGAGAGAGAGAGAGAGAGAGAGAGAGAGAGAGAGAGAGAGAGAGAGAGAGAGAGTACTACTAATAACCGTAAGTAAGTTAATAAATAGTAATAACTAAGTTATCTCTCTCTTTCTTTTTTGTTTTTCGATCTTTTCTCTCGCAATTAATCGTTATATTTCCTTCGATTAAGATAGATTAATCAAATGACTTGTTATTAAATAACTGAAAGCAGCAATTCTAAAATAATATTAATGACATTTTCATTTTTCTATTTGGGGAATAAGAAGAAAAATAAAAATAAACAAAAGATTCGGGAAATTGTCATTTCTGGAACAATATTTTAATATCTATCTGCTATTTAGCAAAAGATAATCGTGTAGACCAGATACGATTTATAACAATTTATATAATTGATGATGATATGAAAAAAATTTTTTTACAATATCCTGTCCTTTCTTCAATTACCCTTAGTTATTCAATCACAATTCAATCACATTAACGCTTAACAACGAATCAAATGCAATTCGAAGCGAGCACACTTATTTCGAATATGTATCCCACACAACACAACAAGTTTCCGGGCAGCTCCCGAAGAACTCATAAAATTTTTGACTTCATTTTGAACTTCATTTTACTTTCCAAAGAACTCGCACGGAGCTCCCGGAAGCTCCTATATCCGCTTTTGAAAGCTTCTTGGAAGCTTCATTTAAGTTCGCAGGGAACTTCATTTAGGCTTACCAGGAGCATGGAAATTATATTTTAGGAGTTTTCTGCTAGAATCAAAAATAGTTCCTGGGAAGCTTTCATTTAAATTATTCGGGAATTTCATACATCCACTATTTCGAGCTTCTTGTTTCTAAAACGGCTCACTCCCATATTTGGGATCCTGCTCCATGCTGCTTCACACTTCTATATTAGAATGAAACCCGTTACTGAAACGATGATATAAATGAATACAGAATTGTGACATAAAATATGATAGATCCGGTCCCAATTAATGAATGTTACTATATTGTCGTATAAACAGTTTCAATTTTAAAATCTCGATTACATATATAATTCTTGTAGATAATTTAATTACATATATAAAACTTATATTATGTTTAATGAGAACCATTTTTATTATGAAAATTGTTTATAAATTGTTGAATATATTTTGTTTATTTGTTTATGAATTTGTCAATAATTGTAAAAATATGGGAAATATTTTTCTTATTTATATATTATAGTTAATTAAGAAAGCTAGTAATTAATAATGTTATTTCATTATTTATTCATTAAAAATGACGATTCATTAAATGACAATATATTTATGATAATATTTCGTGACAATTACGTTTATTTTACGTCGTTTTTTAGTACACTGACAAAAAATGATCTTAAATCATCGTCATAATGACATCATCTTGTTACTTGGGATACATAGATTTTATATGAATAATCTTAGTATATTCGATATGATCACAGTACATTCAATATAAATACAGAATATTCGTATGATATCATGTGCTGCTAGAATATATTCGGTATATTCTGAAGATGAGCTTAAGAATATACGAGAAATGATATATTATCAAGATGTCATATGAATGTTCTCTAGTATATTAGACAATAGTACGTATGACCACAGTACTTTTAGTACGAGTGTAGAATATTCGAATGATATCATGTGCTATTAGGGATAATATCAATTCCCTGGGACCCTATTAAGTCAAATTTTGTAAGCTCGCCGAAAGCTCAACAATTTGAACTCCCTGCGAGCTTATTTAGTTAGTAAAATTTTGTAAGCTCCTCGAAAGCTCAACAATTTGAACTCCCTTGGAACTATATCTGAGCTTTGTGCTATATGGGATATGTATGAATACACACGCATACACTATTATCATAATAGCACATGATATCATTTGAATATTCTACACTCGTACTGAAAGCATTGTGATCATACGTACTATTGCCAGAGAACATTCATATGACATCTTGATGGTATATCATTTCTTATATCTTTTTAAGTTCATTTTCAGAATATATCAAATATATTCTAGCAGCACATATATCACACGAATATTCTGTATTTATACTGAATGTACTGTAATCATATCGAATATAGTAAGATTATTCGTATAAAATCTATGTAGAGTATCATTTGTCGTATCCCAAGTAGCAAGATGATATCATTATGACGATGATTTAAGATCATTTTTCTTCATTCGATGTCAGTGTACTAAAAAAACGACACAAAATAAACATAACATTTGTCACAAAATATTATATATCGTCATAAATATATTATCATTTAATTGTCATTTTTAAATCATTTTTAATGAATAAATAATGAAATAACATTATTAATTACTATCTTTCTTAATTAACTATGATACATAAATAAAAAAAATATTTCCCATATTTAATACAATTATTGACAAATTCATAAACAAATAAACAAAATATATTCAACAATTTATAAACAATTTTTATAATAAAAATGATTCTTATTAAACATAATATAGATTCACGGAATATCTCGAATATACTTATATGATATCTCGTGACATTTTGGAACATTTTCAGAATAGACGAATGTTATTAGGGAAAGATTCCAATTTCGAACCATGATCGGTATAACGGACATTCACTTGAATTCAAACATTAAAAATAACATCAACGGACATCCTGACAACAACCCGCTTTTATTTAAATATTAAAAAAAAATACAAATTAATTATTCTATAGCTATTAATTATCCAGATAGTCATATAGATCGTGACGATGTTTATAAAATATCGCAAAAGTATATTGCAATATTTGCATGATATTCGAGATACGTACATGATATATCGGGTATATACTAATAATTTATTATGTCCGCGTTACTATTACCTTATGCCATAGATTTTCGCTAATTTGTGAAAATATATTGAATATATATAGATATATTATAGAGTACTATAGAGTACTATAGAATACTATAGAATATGTAATATGTATAATATGTATTAGTTTGTCTGAAATATATCCCAGGTATCAATATATCCCAGGTAGCAAGATGTCGACAAAATTACGGTTGCGTTCCGATAATGACTGCTAGTACCGAAAATCTATAATATACATGACACTCCTTATGGAAAATAAAAAATAAAAAAAAATGAGAGAAATTGATGAAACATCTTCTTTCTTCTATAACTGTATGTTTCTAAAGCCGGTCACTCATCCACTTGAAGATCCTATTCGATGTTGCTTAACCTCAGGATGAAATCTCCTACTGAAATGATAATATAAATGCAGAATCTTGGTATAAAATTGATCCAGTTAATCAATGTTACTTATTATATAAATAGTCTCAATTTTAAAATCTCGATTGCATATATAATTCTTGTAGATAATTTAATTACATATATAGAGCCGTGAACCTATATTACGTTTAACAAGAATCATTTTTATTATGAAAATTGTTTATAAATTGTTGAATATACTTTGTTTATTTGTTTATAAATTTATCAATAATTGTATTAAATATGGGAAATATTTTTCTTATTTATTAGGTGTACAAAAAAGTTCTGAGCTTTAGATTTCATACAACCGAAATAACAATTTAAATTTTATATATCTTCCCGCCCTTTTTAAAGCGTTGACATTTGGCCTTCTAAAATGCCATACGGTTTGGCGTTTGATGCACATAACCTCAAAAATCAGTAGTGTTCACGATGGCAATAACAAAAGAGCATATTCGATTTTCCATTCACTTCGCGTTTCATCTGAAGAAAAATGCTACTGAAGCCACTGCAATGATTTGTGCTGGAGAGAACGCTGTAAGTCATGCTACATGTAAAAAATGGTATCAAAAATTTCGCCAAGGAGATTTCAGTCTTGAAGATGAACCGCGTGCTGGACGCCCTCAAAAGATTGAAACGGACGAATTGCAAGCACTGCTGGATATAAACTCTGCGCAAACTGAAAAGGAGCTTGCAGAACAGCTTGGCGTTACGCAGCAAACCATTTCCGTACGTTTACATACGATGGGAAAGGTTCGGAAGGAAGGCAGATGGGTTTCCGCATGAATTGTCCGAAGACAACAAAAATCGTCGGCGTAACACTGCACTCACTTTGCTTTCAAAGTTCCGGAAAAAAGATTTTCTGCATAAAATCATTACAGACGATGAAAAGTGGATTATTTAACCCTACCAAGTGTATGCATAAGTTTTTTCCGGTTTAACTAAGAGATGTCGCCAGCGAAAAGTACGCAGCGTATTAATTTGACACATACATCATTTTGTTCGTCTGACATTTAAAACTACAAACACACACAAGTTGAGTCTGCCAAAAACTAGCGTCTTTGTTTTATCGTTCAGTGATCATGTCGAGTTTTGTGCCTGAAAAAGAACATTTGCGGCACGCATTGCTTTTTTTATTTAATCAAAAGAAAAAGGCTGTTGAAAGTTATCGTTTGCTGGTAGAAACATATGGTGAACACGCTCCATCGATTAGAACATGTGAGACATAGTTTCGACAATTTAAAAGTGGTGATTTCAATGTGAAAGACAGTGAGCGCTCTGGTAGACCACAAAAATGCGAAGACGAGCAATTGCAGGAGTTATTGGATGATGACCCAACTCAAACTCAACGGCAATTAGCAGAAGCATTACACGTATCACAAGAAACAATCAGCAGACATTTACGAGCAATGGGAAAGATCAATAAACTCGGTAAATGGGTCCCACACGATTTGAATGAACGTCAAATGGAAAATCGCAAAGTCATTTGTGAAATGCTGCTTCAACGCCACGAAAGGAAATCATTTTTGTATCGAATTGTGACGGGTGACGAAAAATGGATTTATTTTGAAAACCCGTAGCGGAAAAAATCGTGGCTTTCACCTGGCGAAGCCGGTCCATCAACACCAAGGCCAAATCGCTTCGGCAAGAAGACCATGCTCTGTGTCTGGTGGGACCAGAGCGGTATTGTGTATTATGAACTCTTGAAGCCCGGCGAAACCGTTAATACACGCTATCGCCAACAAATGATTAATTTAAACCACGCATTAATCGAAAGACGACCGGAATGGGCCAGAAGACATGGCAAAGTGATTTTGTTACACGACAATGCGCCGTCTTACACAGCAAAACCAGTGAAAGACACCTTGAAATCGCTTGGATGGGACATCCTTCCGCACCCGCCGTACTTCCCAGACCTGACGTCATCTGACTATCACCTCTTCGCATCAATGGGGCACGCGCTCGCAGAGCAGC
>NW_011933328.1:163406-181491 GCF_000187915.1 Pogonomyrmex barbatus | reverse complement strand
TGACAGTCGATCATAATCCTTTGTTGTGCCTCTCCGGATGCAACACGAGAGTGCGTGTCAGAAGGGGAAAGGGGGGGGGTCGACAACCACTCATTAGTTTTCAATAAACTTTATTTTAACCGACTTGGATGTTCGCTAATTTCGAGACCCCACTACTATCGTTTCATACTTCCTCACAATCCTATGCGTCGGTCCTCGTGCATCCGCGCCTCTGATTCCAAGCCCGCGCCTGATACTCTCATCGTTCTTTTATCGGTCCGCTGTTACGCAGTCTCGGCACGTCCTCGTGTCGAAACGTTGTTTGGTGCGTCAGCGTTTCGACACGTGTTGTCGGAGTCAGCGTCCTTACTGAATTGCACGTCGGTTGCAATCGGCGCGTTCGTGCATTATCCTTTATTATTTTTAATTCATATTTTAATTACATATTTCAATTCTCGGGTTAATCAGAACCCTTGGGCTACGTTACGCATCGCAATTATTGAGTTGACCTGGCGCGTTTACATAGACTTGCACCTCGCATGGTGCGTTTGTGTTAATATGATAGATATGATAGGGAAATCTCGTTCGCATGTGTACAGTTGTCCGTCTTGTATATATGTTTGTAGTTCGTCTGGCAATATATAGTGATGATTTTCTTTATCTATCACTACTATCAGGTGGTGAATTTTTATGAATGTAAAAGTATCGTGGTTGCGTACCGGTAATAATACAGTTCTTATTAAATGTTGGAAACGCGATTACCGGGAAACGAATAATCATGTAAATGTCCGGTTTATTATAATACGCGCTTATTGTTATATATTTTTCGATCGTACGCCAGTTTTCCACCCGTATCGTAAATGGAAAATGATCTTCGGTCAATTAAGTCGCTGCTTCTCTGTTATAATTGTTTTCGACGGTAATAGCCGCGCGTGTACTATCCCGTTTTTAGTCAGTGATAAATAATCGATTATGTTTTCTACATCTTTTGTAAGGTCTGTCATTATTGTCTGTAGTATTAGTAAGTTTTTGTCCATGTCCTCGCGTTGCGTATATTTCGCAAGCTGCAATTCCATCCGTGCCGTGACATTCCGCAGTATATTTTCATTGTAATTAACCGTTTTTTCCAATGCATCCATGTGCCTTATTGTAGCGTTGATAATTTTGATCTGAATTTTCGTCGCGTGTTGTCTGTTGGCCTTCTTGCAGCATTTGTATTTGCTCATTGAGGTGCTCCTCATCCTCGGCATTCATGATGCCGAATAACGTTTTGCTTATCGCGCCAATCACATTTATCAATCCTCGTTTGCCGTCTCTAGTATAGTAGATAGTAGATAGTTCTCAGTCGCGTTAACAACTGTGTTAATTTTACATTGTCCTTTTGTATTATTTGCATTATGTTTGAACAAATAAACTGGACGGATCCAATGATGCTCTTGCATCGGTCGCTGGTTTGATCCAGGTATTAGGTGTACAAAAAAGTTCTGAGCTTTAGATTTCATACAACCGAAATAACAATTTAAATTTTATATATCTTCCCGCCCTTTTGCCCCCGCCTTTTGGTTTTAAAGCGTAGACATTTGGCCTTCTAAAATGCCATATGGTTTGGCGTTTGATGCACATAACCTAAAAAATCAGTAGTGTTCACGATGGCAATAACAAAAGAGCATATTCGATTTTCCATCCACTTCGCGTTTCATCTGAAGAAAAATACTGCTGAAGCCACTGCAATGATTTGTGCTGCATGTGGAGAGAACGCTGTAAGTCATACATGTAAAAGATGGTATCAAAAATTTCGCCAAGGAAATTTCAGTCATGAAGATGAACCGCGTGCTGGACGCCCTCAAAAGATTGAAACGGACGAATTGCAAGCACTGCTGGATATAAACTCTGCGCAAACTGAAAAGGAGCTTGCAGAACAGCTTGGCGTTACGCAGCAAACTATTTCCATACGTTTACATACGATGGGAAAGGTTCGGAAGGAAGGCAGATGGGTTTCCGCATGAATTGTCCAAAGACAACAAAAATCGTCGGCGTGACACTGCACTCACTTTGCTTTCAAAGTTCCGGAAAAAAGATTTTCTGCATAAAATCATTATAGGCGATGAAAAGTGGATTCTTTAATCCTAAACGTAGAAAATCATGGGTTGACCTTTCAACATCGACGCCAAAGCCCAATATCCACGTTTTGCTCTGTATCTGGTGGGATTGGAAAGGTATGTTGTATTATGAGTTGTTACAACCGGGTGAAACAATCACAGCAGACCGCTACCAACAACAATTGACCAATTTAAGCGATGCATTAGAAGAAAAGAGGCCATTTACTGGCCAAGGACGTCATAAAATGATCTTGCTTCATGACAATGCTCGACCACATGTTGCGAAAGCGACTCAGGACCATATCTTTGCGTTAGGCTAGGAACTTCTCCCGCACGCGGCGTATAGCCCAGACATGGCGCCTTCCGACTACCTATTCCGGTCGCTGCAGCATCATTTGGCTGATACACATTTCGTGAGATTTGAAGAGATACGAAAATGCATTGATGACTTTATCGCTTCGAAGCCGGTGAGCTTCTATCGTCAAGGAATTCGCAAGCTAGCCCGAAAGATGGCAAAAGATCGTTGATGCAAATGGGAAATATTTCGCTGATTTAATATTTTTTTGTTTGTTTTTGAATAAAGATTGAATTTTACAAAAAAAAAACTCAGAACTTTTTTGTACACCTAATATTTTTCCATCTGTTGCGTTCTTTTTTCTAACGCGTTGATATCCAGTTTAATTATTAATTTCCAGGTCGTTTGCACCTGGTTCATCGATCTTGTTTCTTCGAAATAGATGCCTAGCGTGTTTTGAAATTTTTTCAGTACGTATGACGGTGCGGCGTTCGCCTCGGCGCTGCATAAGTGCCATTGTATGGCCATTATTCTGAAAAGTTCGGGAATCATATTACACTTCCTTATTCTATTTAGTTTTCTTATGTTGTTTGGTTCACGCCAGTTCACTAATAGCTTTCGCATCGGACATGTGGGAGTGTTGCCATCGTAACATTAAGATAAGCGTATTTCATTATCTCTCCCTTTTGTGTGTGTCGCTTGTGCATTTTTCCTTCTTTTCTCTCTCTTCTCTTTTCCTTTGCATAGTACAGCATGGTTTATTATAATTTCGGTCTGCGTTCCTCGAAACGAAACAGTTTTTTGTCATCCGTACGCCGGGAATCGTGTTATCTGTATTCCCCTGCGTACGGAGCGTCCTGCGAGGAGCACCGAGATTTGGATTGCTTTTCGGTGAATCCTACCCGTGCATTTTTTTCTGCGGAGTGCATATAGTAAATTATTTAATTCAGTCTGACATTGTCCGTAGCTGCGCACAATCCAGTTCTCGAAAGTTTCCTAAAGTGCGCCAGTAGTTAATTAAAGTGAAACGGTCATTATGCGGTATGCAATGTGCGAGGGGGAGTTCATCCCTGTAGTGTGGCATGAGTGCGTTCGCGTCTCATGGGTAGTGGCCTAGCACGTAGCCGAAGAGACGCGAATGTGGATCGAGGCGAGATTCCCTCGTGATCCCCTACAGATCCGGGGAATCCGTTTGTGCCGTTACTGGGCGGCAAATTGTTCGCGTGCTGCGCCGCAATTGATATGTTTTCAATTTTTATTTATTAACCTTATTACTATTAATATATATATAATTTTTGCTTTTACTAATGCTTTATTAATGCTTTTCCTCGCGAGTGTTTCGTCGTGCGCGTCCGTTTTCTAATTTTCGACAAATAGTTTGAGTCAGTTCGCGTGTATCGTCACGACTCTTTGTTTTAGTTTGATTTTATAATTCATGTCTGAAATTTTTTCGATTACTTGGTACGGACCTATCCATGGTGCTTCTAATTTCTTTATCCGTCCTCGCACTGCTTCGTCATGCAGGAGGACTTTATCACCCACTTTGAAGGTTGTTAACATTTTGTCGGCATAGTTTTTGTTTTGCCTCGCGGATGTGTTTCTTCGCCAGTTTCTGTGTGGCTCGGAGTCATTCCTTCAACTCTTGCGTAGTTATCGTATATGTAATACGGTTTCGGCGGTGCCATTAATGCCGTAGGCTTGCCCGTACAGTAGTTCGAACAGCGTATACTCCGTCGTAGTATGCGTGTCGTGTTGTAAGTAAACATCGTGTATGGAATCCATTCATCCCAATTAGTTTGGTCTTCATCTATGTAATGTCTCAAATATTCGGCTATTCTATATGATCTCTCTAGAGCTCCATTACTTTCTGAGTGGTATGCGATAGTTTGAATTTTCGTTATTTTTAAGAGGGTGCATACATTCTTAAACATCTCGCTGACGAAATTCGTACCTTGATCCGTTAATATTTTCTGATATTCCGAATTCACAGATTATCTTTGTAGTAAATGCTTTGGCGATTGTTTTTGCTTCCTGGTATCGGTATTGCTTTGCTGAATATTGTTAGATCATTCTGAAATGTTAACAGATATTTATTTCCTTGCGTGATGACCGTGAGTGGTCCCACGGTCCAGGGCGCATTTTTTGAACGGTTTCTCTTAGTCTGTTAGTATTAGAGGCATTTTAATTTTTCTACTTAACTTATTCTTCTGGCAATACTCGCATTTTGCGATGTAATCTTCCACGTTTCTTGTTAGTCCATGCTAATTGTGTATTAATTTTATTCTGTTTATTGTGCGTATAGTACCTTGATGTCCCCCGAGGGGAGCATTATGATATTCGTATATTATCTGCTTCTTCTCTTCCTTGCTGTATTCGTGCTCTTCCTTGTCACGCTCGACGCTGTTTATCTATGTCGCGCGTAATCGGATTTCTGCTAAGCGCGTCAGCGTTTATATTGCCTTTGCCGGCTTTATGTACTACTTCATAGTCATATTCCTCCAATTTGAGTCTCCATTTAATTAATCGCGAGCCCGAAATCTGTTATGCCAAATAACCAGATCAATGGCTTGTGATCCGTAACTATTTGGAATTTTGTTCCGTATAGATACGGTCGAAAATATTTGGCTGTCTATACTATGGCTAGAAATTCTTTTTCCGTCGTATTGTAATTCTGTTCCGCTTTATTTAGAATTCTGCTCGTGTAAACAATTGGTCGGTCTTGGCCCACTGACTCTTGCGATAATACCGCTCCGATAGCATAACCAGATGTGTCTGTTGTTAATATAAATTGATTTATAAAGTCGGGGTAACTCAGAACTGGCGCGATCGTCAGCCTCTCCTTTAATGTTTCAAATGCGTTTTGTTGTTCTGCCGCTTAATTAAATTTTTCATCTTTTCTAGTTAATTTCGTTAGCGGTTTTGCGATCTTCGAAAAATTTTCGATAAATCTATAATATTCAGCTAATCCTATGAAGGACTGTACATCCCTCACTTTCTTGGAAAGTTTGTTACAGCTTGTTATTTTTGATAGATCCGGGATACCGTTTTCCGAAATAATGTGACCTAAATATGTCACCTCTTTTCTTAGAAATTCGCATTTGCTCGGCTGTAGTTTGAGATTATGAGATTCTCAATTTTTGGAACACTTCGATTAGTCGCTTATTATGCTCCTTTAGTTTAGTCCGACGATGTCATCTAAATATACATCTTATGCCCTGTATTCCCGCTAACACCGAATTCATTAATCGCTGAAACGTGGCGGGCGCATTTTTTAACCCGAAAGGTATTCGGTTAAATTCGTGATGCCCGTACGGCGTGGAGAAAGCCGTTTTGTTTTTATCTTTGTCGTGCATTACTATTTGATGGTAACCCAACGCAAGGTCTAGCGTCGAGAAGTATTTCGCATTCCCGAGCTAGTCGAGAATGTCCGTGATATTCGGTAACGGAAACGAGTCTCCTATTGTTAAATTATTTAGTTTCCGAAAATCTACGACAATGCGTAGTTTAGATATTCCGGACGCATCGGCCTTTTTTGGAATGACCAATATTGGTGCGTTCCACTGACTTGTGCTTGGTCGAATAATTTTTTCCTCGAGCATTTTCGTTATCTGCTTATTCACCTTCGCCTTATGCTTCTCGGGCAGGCAGTACGGTCGGACGTTGACCGCGCTATACGTGTGCGTGGTGATCTCATGTTGCACCGCGGTCGTGTGAAAGTGAGTCACCTACCAAATGAAATATACCACCGTAGTCATTACATATTTGCTCCAGCGTTTCTTTTTCTTCAATGTTAAGGTGATTTGTGCGTAATTGTTCTCGCACTCGTTTTCTTCTTTCGTTTATAGTCTCGGTGTCCTTTTTCACGTATTGAGCATTTCAGCACTCCCTGTCTCTATCTCTTCTAAGTTTACCATCGGTGAGCTTATTTTCATGGGTTCTTCTGTCGTATTTATTATACTTATCGGACAGGTGAATTCCTTGGGGTCCACCAGATAGCATCCGATAAATACTCCTGGCCTCGGTTGTTCTTGCCTTATTATACCCACTTGATTTCTATTAGTAAATGCTTCAATTATTGTTTCGCTACGTGGTTTCAGCAGTACCTTTTGGTATGATTGCAATTTTAGATTTGTTTGCCGATACTAGTATCTTTTTTCCGTGATCTTGCCTTTTGTTTGGCTAGAAAATTAATTCCTTCGTAATCCATAAGGAAATCATCTCTCACTACGTATACTGAGTGGCGAATTTCTTCCTTTCCTAATTTTATTGTCAGTTTCACCTTTCCTAGCGTGTGGATCTTATGTCCCGTCACGCCGATTAACGCAATGCGTTTCTCACGCACCGGAGTTTCGCTTTTGAAATTTTTAATTTTCATTAAGGTAAGAGTAGCACCGGTGTCTAGCAGAAAAATTGTCTTACCCTTTTTTATTTCTTTTATTGGTAGTGTTACCAATTCTGGCCCGTTGCGCTTCTCTTCGCGTTACTTGTGCAACTTGATACTTCCCGGCTGTAATCCTGGCCTTCGGTCTGTCGCTTTCTTCACCGCTACTGCTGCTTGACGCTGAATCAGTGCTTTCTCTTCGTGGTTTATCTCGCTTCGTCTTTATCATAGTATTTATTCACGTTTTATTCGCATTATTATTTGCATTACTATTTTCGAATTGGCGGGTGCCTTTTTCGGTTTTACTGTGAAGTATCCAGCATTCTGCACGATTATGTCCTGCTTTCTTGCAGTGCAGTATTTACTCATTGTGTTTATATGCGGCTGTCTGTCTGGTTGTGATAGAGGGAATCAACTCATGTATTTATTCGTTCGGCAATCTCGGTCATAGTGCCCCGTTTTTCCGCAATTATGACATTACGGCAATCTATTCTCGCGGGCGAGTGGGTGGGATATATTCGCTTTCGAACGTGCAAAATTCCCCGTTGATCCCTTGAATTTTTCCTCCGCGCTCGCGTCGGCTATGGCGTCTTGCAATGTCGTGTAGTGTTGCGCACGCACTAACAACTTTATATCGTCTTATATCTTGCAATCCTAGCTGAAATATTATATAAAGCTTGTTGTTGTATAATTTCTAAGATCGCTCTCTTCGATTCTGTTTTGTCTTGTCGCCCTTCAATCATGGATTCATATAATTCCATTTGACTAATTTATCTGTGCGTAATCCGAATGTTCTTGCCGATTCTCCCGGCTTTTGTTTCAATGTATTAAATTCTAGTTGCAAATGTGTGGTGCTCTTTTTGCTGAGATAACACACTTCCAGCTCTCGCTTTAATTGTGCAAAGTCACGTATATCTCGCGTTTGGAAATCAGTCATAGCTCTTCCTTTCAATTTTGTGCATAATATTGCTTCTAACAACGTGCTTTCCTTTCTCGGATTTGTGTTTTTCATGGCATACATTGCCGCGCTTAAAAATTCTGGCAGTTTGTGTGAAACTTCGTCGAATTCCGGAATCATGTCACGAGCTTCTTTTAATTGCATGTACACGTTTACGGGATCTCGCGAGTTTCGGATGTCGTTCATCGTACCGTAATGTCTCTCGATTCATTAATTCCCGCGTCTGTATCCCGATTATAATTTGTCATCTCTAGCTGGCTCATACAATTTTGTAACGCTCGCATTCCAGTATTTCTGTTAGCATCATGTCTCGCGAGTCGCGCGAGGTTTCTGAATCGGTTTTCCAGTGTGACTGATTTAAAGTGGCTCTCATTTGCTTTGCTTCGTCCACTAATTCTATATCAGTTACACGTCGCTCTTCTGCGATCGGTCGTAACGGCGTGCTTGATTTGCCATTTCTATCTGGCTTGCATCTCGCGAAGCGGTATGGAATTCGGTCGGATCGAATACGCTGCTCGTCGTAGGATGTCAGCGAAAATTCTCCGCGATTGCTTCGTATCATCACTTATGTCAGATCTTGCGTCTGTCGGCGTAGTAAATCGTCGTCGCGTCTCTCATTATTTGGCAGTAAACTGTTATCAATGTCGCTGAGCGAGAACACGCGTTCAATTACAATATTCGGATGTAACTCCGTTTGGCTTTCTAAGCTATCGTCGGAATAATAGTCATTTAAATTACGACGCACGTTATCGCGTGGATCTCTTGTATTTTCCGCCTGTGTAGGGCTCGAAGGGCTCGGACTAATAATAAACGCACGGCGGCCTGTATCGCTATATAACTACGACGCGTTTTTCTCGACGGTTGTTCGATTGATGTCTTCGTTCAACATTTATTTTATCGCTTTGCTTAATAATTATTGCGCTCGCTTTTAATGTTCTATGAATTACGGTCGCAATTTGCATGTTGTAGCGTTTGCTCGCCTGTTGCGGTAGATCGGCGCCTTCTCCGGTGTCGCTGATATGCTCGCTGGCTGTTCTACCGGGTGTCCCTGCTGAATAGCGCGACTGGCTCTCAATTCGTGTCCTTTTTTCCTTCCAGATTCCAGGACGTCTCGAGAGAGTTGTGATTGCTGCGTCTTCTTCCGGCACTCAGGATTCCACCATTGCCATCAATCTGTTGTGCCTCTCCGGGCGCAACACGGGAGTGCGTGTCGGAAGGGGGAAGAGGGAGTCACAATCATTCACTAGTTTTCAATAAAACACTTTATTTTAACCGACTTAGGTGTTCGCTAATTTCGAGATACTCACTACTATCGTTTCACACTTCTTCACGCTCCTACGCGTCAGTTCTCATGCGTCCGCGCCTCTGATTCCAAGCTCGCGCCTGATACTCTCGTCGTTCTTTTATTGGTCCGCTGTTACGCGGCCTCGGCGCGTCCTCGTGTCGAAACGTTGTTTGGACGCGTTTCAACACATGTTGTCGAAATCAGCGTCCTTGCCGAATTGCACGTCGGTTGCAATCGGCGCGTTTGTGCATAATCTTTTATTATTTTTAATTCATATTTTAATTACATATTTTAATTCTCGGGTTAGTCAGAATCCTTGGGATTCTGACTAGTCGGCGGTATCGCGAGGTCGGATTACATTATTCAGGTTGCTTCGCAACACCTGCTACTGGAAAGTATACCGTAATCGTGTCGTCAAATTAGCTCTTATCGTACTCGTAAGTTCAGCTCGTATCGTAAGTTAGACTTGTCATATCATTCGTCTCGTAATAACGTTATTACATAAATCGTCGTTGCGAGGGACTTTTCGGCGAAGCATTTTGAATCGTGGTGAATCTCTAGTTCACATTCTCTCTCGTCACATCGAGATTCTAGTGCCTCGAACTCGACAAGAATATTTATTGCGAGCATTCTCGAAGAGCGAATTCTCAGTGACAAGTGCGCGTATCTTAGCTTGACGAAGCAGCACGCTGTCATTCGCTAAGTTTAATCAAGGTGAAAGAGTTTGCGACCATTTTTTTATTATGCTACGGACATTTTCCAATCGTGACCGCGCAATTCGTGCGAACTATTCAATCCTGTGCGTGCAATCTGCCTAACGAATATCTGTTCTATTTTATCAACGTGTACGTCATCGTCAGACTTTATATTTTGTACATTTCACTAGCAACAATTGACTTATTAAATTACTGTGATTTGTCTCAAGAATTCTCACCTATCATTTTATCACCTATCGGATCCTCAGTCGAGGATCGTTCCAGCGAACGGCGTCTCAATTCCGCACAGAGTCAGAAAGTGTATATTTCTTTCTTTCTCTCAGGATTTAGCCAAAACATGACAGATCAGAGTCTCTGATTGGCGGGTCAGAATTGTGGCCAGTCTCTGATTGTAATGTCTCTAATTTTTCAGTGATAGCAGCGCTATCAAGGATTCGCGGGAGTATTAAAACTGAAACATCAGTTTTCAGTCTCAGCTTGTACGCCTTGGTGCCGTCCCATTTGCGAGAGCATCGTTCCTACAGTTCGTGATTGGTCAGATTTTCGATACGCGCGATCTGAGATACGCGCAATACGCTCCATGAGACGGCACCCTGAGAGTGGACATGCTCGCGATTTAGCTGTAACTTTATTTTGAAGTGCCTTTATGTCCATAAAAACGTGAACTACGTAACCAATGTCCATGATCCTGTAGGTAATGTCCACGATTGCGTGATTCTCATTCCTGTAGGTAATGTCCACGATTACGTGATTCTCATGTTACGTTCACGATTTTGTGATTTTGTTCCGTGCAGGAACGACAGTTAGTTAGATAAAGAGGGATCAATCTCTATCCGTCCTTGTTTCACAAAATCGTGAACATTACTTACAGTATCATGAACATAGGGTGCGGTCCACTTAGCGCTACAAATGCTTCGAATTGTTTGGAACGTCATTTTATCCGGTCCACTTGATACTTTGAAGTTCCAATAGAGAGTGTCCCAGATGCGCACAGTTTCAATCGGACATACCTCTCACATCAGCCGATGTCTAGGAATTTTTTAATGAGCCACCTATCAAAAATTTTTTTATTTAATCGACCAATCGGCAATGTGTCCGATTAGACCTCACCCGGCTACACCGCGAGTCAGCTAGCCGAGCGCTCAGTCCAAATCCCCCGAGCCTCGAGCAGACGGAAAATTCGCGATTCGTGCGATAACGTACGTCGTGATTTAAGCAATTATTATTCTGACGACAGTCTAACGAGTCAACCGGAGTTACATCCGAATTGTAATTGAACGCGTGTTCTCGCTCAGTGACATAGACAATAGTATACTACCGAGTCACGAGAGACACGACGACGCTCTATTATGACCGACAGACGCAAGATCTGACAATAATGACGGTACGAACGCAAGTAACCCTAGTCGCGGAGAATTTTCACTAATGTCTTACGATAGTAGCGTATTTGATTCAATCAAATTCCATACTGCTTCACGAAACGCAAACTCGGCAGAAATAGCAAATCAACCCTTAGGCACACCGTTAAAACCGATCGCAGAAGAACGACAAGTAATAAGTACAAAATTGGAAGACAAAATAAAAAGAATGAGAACCATTTTAAGTCAGTCGCATTGGAAACCCGATCCGGCAAAAGCTTCGCGCGACACGCGAGACATAATGTTGGCCGAGTTATTAGAAGGCATGTGAGCGTCAGGCTGGTTCCTCATGTATCGTAACTTGCGTAAGCGTAAACTGCGTCCATTCAACCAAATTGTCTCAGTTACTCTACACAAGTCTGTTTAGACTCTTATTAGACGACTTGATTGGTTGACGCAGTTTACGCTTACGCAAGTTACAGCTGCATGGGGAATCACCCTTACAGAGCATAAGTCAATTAGAAGTCACAAATTACGATTGGATACAGAAAATGATGAACCGATAGAAATGACATACGAGCGTACAATGGAGAACATCCGAAATTCGCGAGACCCCGTGACGTTTATGAAACTAAAAGAAGCGCGCGATATGATGGACGAATCGTCGCGGAACCAAGTTCAAAAATTTTTAAACACAAGCACCTACGCAATGAGTGAAATAAATCCTGCCAATGAAAAATCATTATTAAAAGCGATCCTATGCACGAAATTAACAGGAAAAGCTATGCACGATTTCCAAACAAGGGATTTTCGCACATTCGTGCAATTGAAACAAGAAATCGAGATGTGTTATTTGGCAAAGCGTAGTACCACGCACATTCAGCGAGAATTTAACATAATTCGCCAAAAACTCGGAGAAAGCACGCGAGAATACGGACTCCGTGTAGACAAGCTAGCGATAGAACTCTATCAGTCTATGATAGAAGGCCGAGAGCACACCGTTGAACAACGGAAGGCAATTCTAGATACGATTCAGGAATTAGCCTTAGAAAACTTCCAATTAGAATTACGCGAAGAAATACAAACAAATGCATTCCAGGAATTATACGAATTTAATAGCCGCGATTCTAGGCGCTACAGCTGAAGAAAAATTAAAAGATAGCCAACCTATCAAAGTCTACAATAACGAAAAAGCAAGACGCAATCAAACAAAACAGAATAGAAACCGCAATCAAAAATTGGAGTACCACAAATGCGGTAGATTAGGACATCTGGCGTGATTGTCGTTCGACCCGATACCAGATATTCGCTACTGCGAGCCGAACGACCAACAAATGTAAATAATATCAAGAAATACTGCTCGTATTGCAAAAAAGCAAGCTATAAGCGCGAATGTTGATCACTGAACGGACGCCCGAGAAGGGAACAATCAAAACGAATGAAACAGGATAACGGAAAAAGACGGCAAATAAATATCGCCGTAATGAAAAAGAATAAGCAGCGAAACGAGAATGATGAATTGTCTAAACTAACTGGCGAAACTGTGAGCGCTAACGATTACGAGCACGCGCGAAAGGTATGGGAGCGTTTTCGCGTGAGGACTCTCGGTGAGTACAGCGATTTATATTTGAAAACGGATGTGCTTTTCTTGGCGGATGTTTTTGAAAATTTTCGGGATACCTGTATGGAAAGTTACGGTTTGGATCCAGCGCATTATTTCATATTACCAGGATATATGTGGGACGCTATGTTATTCTATGTTATTCTATGTTATTCTGAGTCAATGCTCGAACAGGTATGCGCGAGCTAACAATCAATACGAATCGTCGTACGATTCGTCTCGACCGTCATCTCATGTACTACGACGTGAATAACCTTTACGGCTGGGCCATGTGCGAACCCTTACCATATGCGGAATTTCGGTGGATCGAGGACATCGAGAATCTCGATGTTATGTCCGTGTCACCTGATTTCGATATCGGTTGTGACGCGGTCACCTCGCTCGACGCTCGGATCGGCTCATCGATGTCCGGGTTCGAGAGGAAGGGAGACTCAAGCTTACGAGAACACAGATTGAAGCGAAAAAGATAGTTTATTTAGAGAAAGATAGATACAGAGTGCAGGGCCAGGAGATGTCGCAGTGTAGTTGGCAGCAGCAGGAGGTGAGATGCAAAGCGGAAACGCAAAGCGGTTGACGCAAAACGCTAGACAGGTGCGGCGTGCGATCGATGACGGCTTAGTTACTACGGCGCGGTTACAGCTAAAGCTCTTAGAATTACCGGCTTATAACTAACGGACTTAATCTCTATCGCACTTACAAGCTAATGTCAGACGAGATGGCTAGATATTGCGGGCAGGGCTGAGTGCCATGTCGAGCCCTGCCTTCTCAACGGAAACCGGCGAAACCCGGTGGAGCTGAGCGAAACCTTAGCCCGAGGAGTGGTGACAGGAGTCGGCAAAACCCGACAGAGCTAAGCGAAACCTTAGCCCAAGGAGTGGTGACAGGAGTCGACGAAACCCGACAGAGCTGAGTGAAACCTCAGCCCGAAGGTAAAGAAAGTCGGTGAAACCCGGCAGAGCCAAGCGAACCTTGGCCCCGAGAGGTAGTAGATACTGGTCAGGTCGATATCAGGAGTCGGATCGCAGGATCTGGTCTCGATGTCTCGGCCGGCCGAGCTTATATACCCGACCGGTATTCCCCACTACACGCCGTCGATCCGGTCGGTATCGCGTGGGACAGCGTGAGCGAGTACGGCGCGTGCGGCCTACAGGCAAGCGAGTGCGATAGCGCGAGCGGTGTGCGTGCAAGCAGGATAGGTAGCGCAGGATAATAAGCCAAGCGTATATCTATTTATATATATATATATATATATATATATATATATATATATATATGTATATATTTTGTACACGTAACAGTCCTGCCGTTACACGATTATATTCTAGAGGTCGATCTCAAGTATCCACGATATCTTCACGACGACCACGCGGATCTCCGTTCTGCCCGACGCGCAAGAGACTGCCGGGAAATTGAACAAAAAGCTACTCGCCACATTCTACGAAAGTCGCGTTATGTGACGCACTATCACAATCTTCAGCAGTGCGACACGTTCGGACACGGTTTACGCGTGACAAAGATCTATCGCGCGTATTGCGGTTCGCGCAATCTCCTTGGCTGCGCGCGTACATCGAGCTCAATACGGAATGGAGAATTCGCGCGAGCAACGAGTTGGAGAGGAATCAGTATAAGCTGATGAACAACGCGGTTTTTGGCAAGATAATGGAGAACGTGCGCGATCACGTAGACATGAGGCTTGTGACGCGTTGGGATGGAAGATACGGCACGGAGTCGCTGATCGCGAAACCGAATTTCTACAGCAGGAGCGCCTTCGACGAGAATCTCATGGCTGTTGAGTTACGCAAACTTGAAGTTAAGTTAACAAACCGATCTATGTCGGTATGTGTATTCTAGAGATATCTAAGACGCGTTTGTACGATTTTCATTACAATTATATTGTTGCGGCCGTGCGGTATTCCGTTCGGCGCTGCTAAAAGATAATCAATATCAATCGATAAGAGTTTGAACAGAGGATCGGCCCTTGACAACGTGTCGTTCTCCGACTGTTTTACAGATTTCACGGCCAGATTCCGCGGTGGCCGGACGCGTTTCTGTACCGTTGGTTTAATAAAGAGCGAGTCTTTCCTAAAACAGTGTTCTTCCTTTCCGAAAGCGCTTCGCCGAGTATCGCGATCACGGGAAGTAACGCCGCGAACGCGACAATTTTGAGGGCTCGTCCGGGATCGAATTTTTCGATTCGTGTGTGTGTGGTGTGTGAGAGAGATAATGGCGGAGCGACAAACAGAAGAGACGGGGACTGGACAGGAAGAGGCGAAAAGTCGGAGAGTGATCTCTGCGAGAAAAAGGGCCTGTACTCGAGCGGAAAGGCCGGAGGCGTCTCCGAACTTGGAGGAGATTCTTCGCTTAACACTGGAGGAGCTTCGCTCTTTGAGGGAGGAGCGCGCTCGTCGAGAGACGGAAACATTTTCAATGCCCGGTCTGCAGGAAGAGATTTCGCAACGTCCGATATCAGGCCAGTCATTTCCTTTTTCAAATTTTAATTCCGACTTGAAACTTAAGCCCGATATTTACGACGGTAGTGTTCCGTTGCGCGAATATCTTACGCAGTTTAATTTAATTGCGCGGGCGAATAATTTGGGAAACGCGGAAAAGGCTGTTGTATTAGCGTCATGTCTCCGAGGAAAAGCGCGTGCGATTTTGGAAGGGGGCACGGATTTTGAGAACTCTCAATTTGAAAATTTGGTCGCGCGTTTAGAGCTACGTTTTGGAGAAAATTTATCCTCGCAAAATTATTATTATCAATTTACGAATCGAAAACAGAAATTCGGAGAAGATTTAGCTGCATTAGGCTCGGATATCGAGCGTTTATCTTGATTAGCTTATCCTGAATGTTCTCCTAGAGTTCGTGACAAAATTGCTTGTTCTCAATTTGTAGTTGCATTGTCTGATGTGAATGTTAAACAGACATTGCAGCTAGAGAGGTTAACGTCTTTGAGGGCCGCGGTAGAAAGAGCTTTGGCTATTAAAATTATTAGGGAGAATTGTTTAAAAGAGCGGAGAAATTTTAATTTTAAGGAGGTTAAAGATTGCTCGAATTATAAGAGTAATTCTGATTTAAACGGGTTCAAAGTAGAATCTCGTGGAACGAGGGGATTAAATTTTAAGAAAAAGAAGAATTTTAAAAATTCAAGAGAAAAAAGGAATGTTGGCAATGCGGAAAACAAGGGCACTTTCGTTCCGAGTGTCCATCACTTTCTGTTTCACAGCAGAGAAAATAGGTTTTGTCGAACTTACAGGGGCGGGCTCGACAAATGGAAGAAATGCCCCAGGTGTTTGTAGGCGTTTTGAGAGAGGGTGTGAAAAATCAGGAAATTTTGTTTTCCAAGGCTCTCTTAATGGGAAAAATTGTTTTTTTAAATTGGATACGGGCTCCGATGTGACCTTGGTGAGTAGTAAATTTATAGGGAGAAAAGGGAAGCATTTTTCAGCTAAGGAAGAAAATTTGAGATATCCTACGGGGGAAAGAGTCCCGATCAGTTTTAAAATATTTGCTAAGATAAAGTTAGGGAGATTTGATTTAGAGGTACCGATTTTCGTTGCCGATATTGGAGAGGATTGTATTTTGAGCGCGGATTTCTTTTCACGAATAGGGATGCAAACTGTTATAGAATCTTTTCTCCGTGGAGGTCATAGGGAAGATTTTTGTCGTCGGATTAAGCAAGAAGCTGTTCCCGCGGAGTTGGAAGAATTCTTTAATAATAATTCCCGAGAGTTGGAGGAAGGATCAGAGAATAGTTTTCGCTACATTGTTGCGAGAATTTCGTGATGTGTTTTCGGAGCAAGCTGTTGCAGGAAAGTGTGAAGTTCTTCAACATAAAATTGAATTAATGGATTCTTGTCCTATCAAACAGGCTCCTAGGAGAATTCCAATTCATATGCGTTCAGAAGTTGAAAAAATTATGGAGGACATGAAAGAACAAGGGGTAATTGAAGAATCTTCAAGCCCTTGGATTTCTCCAGCAGTTTGGTAAAGAAAAAGATGGATCTCTTAGATTTTGCATTGATTTTCGGAAATTGAATGCGATTCGGAAAAAGATTCTTATCCGCTACCAAGGGTTGACGATCTTCTTGATCAGTTATCGGGAAATGCCTGGTTTTCTACTCTGGATTTGAAGAGTGGTTATTGGCAACTGAAAATTCGTCCCGAAGATAGGGAAAAGACCACTTTTTCTGTAGGGAATGGACTTTGACAATTTGTCGCAATGCCTTTTGGCCTGTGTAATGCCCCGGCTACCTTTGAACGTCTTATGGAACGGGTGCTTCGGGGTTTACTTTCGAAAATTTGCCTGGTTTATTTAGATGATGTGATAGTATTTGACAAAACCTTTGAGAAAATGAAAGAGAATTTAAGAGAGGTTCTTCTGAGATTTCGTGCTGCGAAACTTAGTGTTAACCCAAAGAAATGTGATTTATTTAGGAGACAAGTAAAATATTTGGGTCATGTTGTTTCTTCTGCCGGGATCGCTATGGATCCTGAGAAGACTGAAGCGGTCACTGAGTGGCCAGTTCCTCAGAATAAGAAACAGGTCCGAAGTTTTCTTGGATTTTGCTCTTATTATCGGAAATTTGTTAAAGGATTTTCTTCAATTGCGAAGCCTCTGTTTAAGTTAACTGAGAATTTGACTAAATTTGAATGGACTGAGCAATGTCAAGAAGCATTTTTAAGGTAAAACAGGCATTAACGTCTGCACCTCTTCTTTCCTTTCCGAAGGGGGAAGAAGATGATTTTGGATACGAATGCTTCAGGTTTTTGGAATTAGGGGGCGGTACTTTCACAAGTTCAGGACGGCTATGAGAGGGTCATTGCTTATTATAGTCGGGTTTTGAACAAACCTGAGCGGAATTATTGCACAACAAGAAGAGAGTTATTAGCTTTGGTAGATTCGATGAAACATTTTCATCATTATTTGTACGGAAAGAGTTTCTCTATTCGAACTGATCATGCTTCTTTGAGATGGTTGATGTCCTTCAAAGACTTGGAGGGACAATTGGCTCGCTGGATGGAAAGGTTACAACAATACGATTTTGATGTTGCTCATCGAAAGGGGATTATACACGGTAATGCCGATGGTCTTTCGAGACGCCTTTGTATAGAAGAAAAATGTGGATTCTGTTCTAAAGTGGAAGTTCAGAGAGGGCTTTTAGAGGATAAAGTAGTTGCTCGTATTGTTTTGCGTGAGGATTCTTCTGAAGATTGGCGAAGGGCTCAAATAGAGGATCAGGAACTGGCAATGTTTTACTTGCCAAAGAAAATGATTTGCGACCTTCTTGGGAGGAAGTTTCTTCGAAAGGATTGTCAGCCAAGATCTATTGGCATCAATGGCATGCCTTGGAAGTCCAAAATGGGATTTTGCATAAGAGATGGGAGGCTCCTA
>NW_011933328.1:152512-163306 GCF_000187915.1 Pogonomyrmex barbatus | reverse complement strand
ACCTGTAGAAGGATGTTGAGGAATGGTGCAGAACCTGTAAGATTTGTATTGCGAAGAGGGGAGCTGCAGATAAGGGGAAATCTCCTTTGCAAATCTTTAATTCGGGAGCTCCTTTTGAGAGGATTCAGATGGATATTTTAGGCCCGTTACCTGTTTCTTCTTCAGGCAACAAGTATCTCCTAGTTGTTGTTGATTGTTTTACTAAATGGGTAGAAGCTTTTCCTTTGAAAAATATGCTACTACGGTAAATTTTTGTTAATCAGGTTGTTTCTAGATATGGGGTCCCGTTGAAACTTCATACTGATCAGGGAAGGAATTTTGAATCACAGCTCTTTCAAGAATTGATGAGAATTTTGGGAATTTAGGAAAACGAGGACGACCGCTCTTCATCCTCAGTCTGATAGTCAAGTTGAAAGACAACATCAGACGATTTTTACAGTATTTGTCAAAGTTTATTGAAGAAAATCAAAAGGATTGGGATCGTTGGATTCCCATGTTTCTTCTTGCCTATAGGACCTCTAAACATGAGGCTACAGGCGTAACTCCTTCAGAATTATTTTGCAGAAGAGATCTTACCTTGCCGATGGATTTGCTAAGAGGTACTCCTCCCAGTTATGGTTTTTCCGAGTCAGCGGAGGAGTACGTTCGAAATTTGCGGCAGAAGTTGGATGAAATTCATCAGAGAGTAAGAGAGAGATTAGAATCAAGATCTTTGAAGATCAAGTGCCGTTATGATCGAAAGGCTAGGCATCTCGTTTTTGAGGAAGGACAGAAGGTTTGGTTATTTAATCCTCATCGTAAGAAGGGTAGGTCTCCCAAACTACAGAACGATTGGGAGGGGCCTTTTGAGATAATTAAGAAAATTAGTGATGTAGTTTTCTGTATTTCTCGTTCAGGTGGTCGGAAAAGCAAGTTGTGCATGCCTACAGGTTAGCTCCGTTTAGAGAAAGGGAAGAATTTTAAGTAGAGGTTTTCGGGGCCCGGTTTTTCAATTTCGACATTACTTTTATTTCTTGTTAATTGTTTTGTTACTGTGTTCTGTTTTATTTTTCTTTAAGCTTCCTTCCGTCGTGAGAAGCGTCGTGGGGAGATCCTCGAGCTTGAGCACCAAGCAAGATCTTCAAGCTCGTGCTTCAAACTGAAAAGAAGTCTGCCTCGCCCCCGGTTTTCCGAGTCGTGGTTTTTCCGGGGGACGATGGCCGAATGCCGAGGCAGGGGCTTAGTGTGTCTTTTAGAAAGACGTAAGGGTCCACGACGATTACCCCCACTTTGCCCGAAAAAAATAGAAGAGAGAAGTGCGCAAAGCTCAAGACGAAGAGTCAAGAGTAAAACGCGCGAGAATTTCAAGAACAAGATTCTTCTGAAGAGTAGAGAAGACTGGGATTGGAAGTAGCGGCGCCCGGTAACCTGAGGCAGCAGCCCAGGGTAGGGCAGGAAGTCGCCAGGAGCCCAGAAATCTTTTCCAAGAGGAAGTTCTTGAAAGAGGAAGAATTGTCGGGACGACAATTTTATGAAGAGGGGGGCAGTGTTGCGGCCGTGCGGTATTCCGTTCGGCGCTGCTAAAAGATAATCATATCAATCGATAAGAGTTTGAATAGAGGATCGGCCCTTGGCAACGCGTCGTTCTCCGACTGTTTTACAGATTTCACGGCCAGATTCCGCGGTGGCCGGACGCGTTTCTGTACCGTTGGTTTAATAAAGAGCGAGTCTTTCCTAAAACAGTGTTCTTCCTTTCCGAAAGCGCTCCGCCGAGTATCGCGATCACGGGAAGTAACGCCGCGAACGCGACAATATGATGCCGCTTTATCGCTCTAAATGCAAAATCATATACACGGACTCCGATAGCTTGATATATTTTCTGGAATGCTGGAACGTTTACGAGAATATGAAGCGAGATATCGCAAAATTCGACACTAGCGATTACCCCGACGACAACGCGTACGATATACCGCGCGCGAATAAAAAGGTTCTCGGTTTGATGAAGGACGAGAATAACGGAGCGATCATGACGGAGTTCATAGGACTCAGGGCGAAGATGTACGCTCTAAAAGTTCTGGGAAAGAGCGATACGAAGAGAATAAAAGGCATCAAGAAGCGTGCGTACGCTCGATGCTGCACGAGGTTTACACCGTGTCCGAACTAAAGCTAGCTTTGAGTCCTCACGACGACAAGCGATACTTAATACCCGATTCCACCGATACATTACCGTGGGATCATTATAAAATACCGTTATTAGATATTAATGTAGTATAAAACTTTTACCAATGTAGAATAAATAATCGTTTTACTTTATACTCTTTAGTCATTACAATACAGCCGTTTTATGAATCCAAGAGTTGTGTGTATTGTCCATTCCTAACCATTTGACTCTATCGTCCTTTTTACGTAGCACCTTCTCTACGAGATAGATATCGAGATTGAAAACTCGCAGTAACTCATGTTCGTAAAATCCTCCGGCCACTGGCTCTCCGCGATAGTCTTTCAGCAGATACGTCACGGGATTCGTGCGTTGCAGCTTGACGATTCGAAAAATCGGTCGTCCAATTAGGCGTATATCCCCTCTCGAAAATTGTTTTGAATTTGCTGACGCGTACCGGCTCGTTCACCTTGAACCTCACGAGGGCTGTGATCTTCAAGTGACTGTACCGTGGAGAGGAGTCTCTTGGCAATGGTGGGAGTTACGTCCGCCGATCGCATTCCGATCGTTCGATGCGCGCGGTTGTTATACTCCGAGATTAAACGCGGTAGAGCGTCGATCCATTGAGCGTAAAGAGCTTCCACATGTTGTTCTTGAGCGTGCGATTAAATTGCTCCACAATCGCAGCCTTCATCACCGAGTACGTCGAGTAGTGACGTCGTACCTATCGTATATCGTACCTATCAGTAACCGCTTTTACGGAGGCGTTGTAGAACTCCTTGCCCTTGTCCGTTTGTAGATTTCGCGGATGTCGAGCGTCGTCGCGAAATATCTTGGACAACGCCGCGGTTACCTCGCTTCCGCTCTTGCTTTTCAGCGGCACCGCCCACGCGTACTTGCTCAACACGTCGATGACCGTCATCACGTAATTGTAGCCTTTGTTTCGTCGCGCGTACGGACGCATCTCGACGACATCGGCCTGCCACAGGTCGTCGTAACCGCGCACTACAACGCGACGACGCGAAAAATTTCTTCGCACGGACGCATGAAGCTCCTCGACAAGTCTCCTCTTCTCGACGCTCATCGCTGATTTATGAGAAACAGACGCGATTCGCGCTAGTTTTATTCGTGCTCGTCGCTTCGCGCATTCGCTCCTGTTCCTCGTTCCAAACATTAATCGCGTGTTTCATGGTATTTGGAATATCCGTTTTTAATGCGACTAGTAATTCGTTTATCGTTTCTCTAATCATCATTTTATCTACGTTCAACGAGGCCAGCGTTTTGTCCAGTTTCTTTCGTTACCGCTTTGTCTGTCAGTTCTCTCGCGATTCTCGTCAGATCTGTCACGCTACGCGCGAGATTCTCCACATCCGTCGATATTCTCTCGCGGCTCGTCGACGACGCGTCGAGCTCGTTTCGCAGGGATTTCTCTAGATTTTGCAGTGATTCCTCTAGGGTCCGCGTTTGTTCTCCTGAGCGTCGTCGAGCGTCTCGACGATCTTTCGGATCTGGCTCGAATCTCTAGCTCGCAGAGAGCTGTTTTTCCTCCGTTCGTCCTAGCGCACGTTGAAACATAGACAGATCTCTAATTCGTTGATTGTTCCGTTTATCGAGCGCTCATTCCGTTTCTCTTATTCGTTTATCGAGATCGACGAGCGAGGCTTCCTTCCTCTTCTCGATCTGTCGCAGTGATTCTTCTAGATTCCACGTTCGTTTCTCCTGAGCGTCACTGGGTGTCTCGATGATTTTTCGGATCTCGCTCAGATCTTTCTCTCGCAATTCGTCCCGCTTCTCGAGCTCTCGTTCCATCGCGTCTCTCCTCTATTCGTTTGTCGTGATCGATGAGTAAGGCCTCTCTCTTTTTCTCGAAGTGTCGCAGAACGTCCACTTCGGTTCTTACGTCGTAATACAGGAAAATATTCCGAATTCGCTTGTTCATATCTTTCAGCTGTTTTCGTAACTCGTTCGTTAAAGCTTTCGACTCTTCGCTCCTTACGCGAAGCGCGTCGACGTAACCTTGGTCGTCGCGTCGGCATAGTCGGTATATCCAAATGGCGTATCTTGCATCTGTTGATATCGTAGTCGTCCGGATTCAAACAGAGCGCGCTGCGACGCACGTACGCCCGCAGGGATGCGATCGTCGAACGATCGTCGATGTCGCGCTGCCTCTCCAGAGACTTCCCGAATTTGTTCACGGACATTAAGCCCTCGCGGGTGATCTACCGCACGCGATAATCTGTTCGTAATCTCAGCGATCTGCGTATCGTATTTTAGAAACAATCTGGCTACGCGCGCCATAGATTCCTCCAATTCGCCGATCGACCTGGCCGTGCTTTCGTTCATCTCCGACAGCAACGTTCGAGTGCTCGCCGAGAGTTCGCTCGTCTCGGAGATTCTCGTTTCCGCGTCTCGAAATACTGTCCACGTAGTTCTTCCTCGCGACGTCGGTATCAGTTATAGGTGCGGCTAAACGCCGTATGGTTCTGTCTCTCGCGTCGTAGTAATCGTTACTTAGACAGAGCGCGTTGTTACGCACATAACGACACAGAGATTCGATCGATGGTCGCGAGCGTGCCCTGTTGCCTCCGCCGACCGACTCCAACGGTCTTTCGAACTTGTTCACCAACATAACGGGAATATCGGTCGCCGCGAGTGCGCGCCGCGTTTTGCTCGATCGCGTCGATCTCGCGAAGCTCCTCGAGTATCGACAGAATCTCGTTGTCGTGAGCGTCATTGCCAGCTCGTCGAGAGGCATCGAGCAATCGAAGACGATCGACTAGCTCATTGGGATCGTCCCAGTGAACGTATTCGATTCCTTTGTCTCTCACCCGCATAGCGGATGGAACAGAGTCGATCTCTCTTTTTCTCGCTTTATCAGTACCAGCGCCAATTTTGTCTCTATCGAGCGGCGCGATGATATGCTTGTACTTGAAACCTTTGTTTCCTAGAATGGGCATAAGCGCGATTGTGGCCACGCCGATGGGCGTTCGTAGTCAACAGTATACTCTTGTACGTTTGCTTGTCGTTCTCCGTGTACACGGCGTCGTCGGGAAGTCTCTTGAAGATCAATCCGTATAAGCCCGGGATATCCGGATATCGCACGTCGCCCACAATCATGCTGTCGTCGGCGGCCACGTCGAATCGCCTGTTGCCAAGCATCGAGCCATCCAAGTCAAAGTATACCCCGTAAACGTGATCGATCTCGCTCTGTCCCTGCTTAGAAGCGCATCCATATATTTGCGACCTAACGGTCCTCATTGCGCGTTCGAAATCGATTCCTCCAATTCGTTTCTAGTCGCGGGACTCGCCGTCGCGATCGAGGGCGATCTCGTCGAGAGGCGTCTCTTCGTCGATCTCGACGGCGACTCGTCGTCGTCGTCGGTCTCGCATTTCCTCTTAGCGCCGACGAATGCGATCGGATCGATTCCCTCGGTCGACTCGTCTCGCGCGGTGTTCTCGGCGATTCGTTTCAACGGCTGAACGATCGGTTTGAGTCGCTTCTCCAGCGCGATCTCCTCTTCTATCTCACCGGTCTTTAACTCTCTGTACTTTTTACGTATGGAGTTATGTGTCTTCGCGATCTCTCGCGCCATTTTTTCCTGCCGAGCAACGTCCGTACCAGCCGCAGCGTCGATGTCCATATTCGCAGCAGCGTCGACGTCCAGCCTCGTCGCACAACTGATCGCTCTACACCACGGCGAAATCGTTAAATCTTCGTCTGTATCTACCGTTCCTTAACGCGCTTATCGATGACTACGAAACCGTATTTGCGTTTCCAACACACGCGACACAAGGCGTAAAAATCCTCGTACGACATATCCGTGTTCACGTGCTCGTTGTAAACGTGCTTTAGGTTAGTACCATTCTGCTTAAACAGAATCAAGAAATTCGCGTTGTCGCGTATCAGCTGTTTCGGAATTTTAGCGTATGTCTGACAAAGAAACAATCGATGTTCGAGTGTCGACCCATGGCGAAATATTCCCTGATCGCGTTTTGCTTGTCACAAGGCACGTCGTCGAACACGAATATTGAATTGGGAAGCGTCTTGCTCGGTGCCACGACGTAGCTATTGTTCGAGAACGCGCGATAGCCGATCTCGTCCATCGACTCGAGCAGCTCCGCTAGATATCGATATTTCGGTTGTTGCAGGGATTTCGAATAGACGTACACATTCTCGAAACGCGCACCGTGCGGACTTTCGAGCATGCTTATCAACACGTTCGTTTTACCGCAGTTGGAGGGGCCGTAAATGATGCAACGTATCGTGTTCGGTAGTAGAGGGCCGTGTCTGCGCGCCCTCCCGCGTCGCCCGAGATTCGTCGAACCTTACGGTCGAGATTGGGCACTCCTATAACCGGCGACCGTCGAACAAATCGCATTTACACGCGCGCGCTCGCTTCGAGGAGACGCGACCGATAATCGCTCCACTTATACTCGACTCGATTCGATCGCGCACAGTGATTGATATGTTTCCCCTATTGACGGACAAACGCGATATTCTCAATCTATCCGCCGAACATTGCGACTTATCCCGAGGATCGTTCTCACGCGCGATTTCGACAGATACGTGGAGCTACTGTGGAACAAACTACCCGATCATCTGAGAGCGGACCTCGAGGTGCAACGTTGTCGCGTGTGTCTGGAGCATTATAATCGTCCGTGGCAACGATCGCACGGTCCTGCGCCTCTTATCAAAAATTGTAACGAATGCTTAGCGACGCGAGATTACTCGATACGACGATAAATACGCTTCCCTTTGAACTATATATTTCCGAATATCAATTTTGTTTGGCACCCATCTCGCGAAGTGATTGGCGCGCGGTGATCGAGGCGTAAACCCGTTGGACGCGGCGTACCGCGAGGACGACATCGCCTACTCGCGAAATAAGGAACTCGCCGATCGCCACATCGCCGATCGAGCTCTCGCCGAGAAGGCACGCGATACGTATAACGGCCAGAGATTTCACCTTCGGCGAGAAAGCCGCCGCGACCGCCGTATGAGCTGCTATGAAAGCAAAAACAAAACTAGGCATGGGTTTGAGAAAGAAGAAGAAGAGAAAGACGACAACGACGAAGAGGAGGATACTTTCGATGGTGAAAGCGGAGGCTTATTGCCCATTTTTCTGATACTAGGCGTGCTCGGTTTTCTGATCGGTGGCGCTGCGGGTGTCGCGAAAGCGGTGAATGCCGGTAAGACCGCTCAACGTCAACTGGAGGTGTTGCAACGTCACAATCGGCCGATGGAGGGTCACGGATTGCACCTAGCGCCTTACAAACGTGGCAGCGGTGTGACGAGAAGAACGAAAAAAAAATCGTGGAAGGAAACGTTAGGATCGCTCGAGTTATCGCTCTCCAGCATTATGACGAACGAACAGCTGAACCGCTCGGCGCATCGTCTGCGAGTACCCTTCTTCAGAGGAGTGTTTATGCGTGACCGTCGAAGGCGCGACGCAACGAGCGCGGCATCGTGAATCTCGACGACTCGACGGGTTCGGATACTGGGTCGCCTATGCGAAGAGGGGAAACAACGCGATTTACTTCGACGGTTTCGGCAATCTTTGACCGTCGAGGAAACTCGAGAGATATCTCGGCGGTGACGTAAATATAACGTACAATCGCGGATCGTATCAGACGTACGATCAAAGCATCTGCGTCAGTTGTGCCTGCGATTTCTCTCGAGGATCGGTCGTGATGTCGCTGAGCCTTTCGTTCACCGGTAAGAGTAGCGTCCTCACGGCGTGCTATTTTCCCGCCTTAGATCTGAGTGACGACGATTACGAGTTAGGTTTCACGAATTTCGGGACGTACAACACTATACCAAACGTCGATTCCACGAATAATAAGTTCTATTACGACGACAAAACGATCGTGATTCCCGAGGGTTCGTACGAGTTGAGTGCGATAGACAGATATCTGAACGCCGCTATCTCTAAAAAGCGAAAGATCGACGAAAGCAAGAGGATGAGCGACGATGACGAGAGCGACGACATCGTCTACGACGAGAGTGACGAGGGCGAGGAGGGCGCGCGGCCTCTGATCATTCGCGCCAACGAGAACATCATGAGGAGCGAGATCAGATGTAAGCATCGAATTGATTTCGCGAAACCGAATAACATCGGTTCGCTCCTGGGATTCTCGTCGTCGCGCGTGCTACGAACAAATGGCACACGTCCGACGGGCCCGTGAATATCATGGGCGTGAATATCATTCGGATGGAGTGCAATATCATCGCGGGTACGTACAGCAACGACGAATCGATTCACACGATACACGAGTTTTCCCCGAACGTTCCTCCGGAATATAAATTGTCGAACGCCCCGACATCGATCATTTACTTTCCGATCATCGCGCGAAACGTCACCGATATCACGCTTCGAGTCGTGGATCAGGACGGGCGATCGATCGACTTTCACGGAGAGAAGATAACGGCGCGATGCGTGCGATGACGAAGGCATTAGAGAGATGCGAAAGATGTTCGTTCTGAACGAGTGATATGCAAAAGGAGGAGACGCAAACGCTACATCCGCGATCCTACCGCAAAACGACACGATGAGGAACGGTGCGCGAGGGAAGGACGAATGAGTTGAACGCCGCGAACGTCGTGTTCTTAAGATCTTTAGGTTTCGTCGTGAAGAATCGACATGGCGAGCGACATTTTAAGTATCGGAGGTGCCCCGATCTTTGACGATCGTATCGTGAGAATAGAAACCCACATTTACAATCCGTACGCTACTACGTTCGGATACAGCGACGAGATACGAATACCTATACAACAGCAGGATCTGTACACGTTGCCGTGCGAAAGTTTTCTGTACATGGAGGGAAAGATGAGAGAGAGCGCGAAGGAAGGCATGGCGAAGAAAGGTACGGCGAAGGAAGTTACGAGAGCGAAGCTAGTCAACAACTGCGTCGCGTTTATGTTCGACGAGATTCGATACGAGCTGGCGTGGAGATCGATAAAAGCAGAAACGTCGGGATAACGACCTTGATGAAAAACTACGCATCGTTGAGCTACGAAAGCTATAGAGCTTTACAGAACACCGGATGGGAAATACCGCCTATAGCATTGGACGATTTCAACTTTTGCGTGCCTCTCAACGTACTCCTCGGTTTCTGCGAGGATTACAAGCGCATAGTGATAAACGCGCGGCACGAACTCATTCTGATACGCGCTTGCAACAATAACAATTGCGTCGTGGTGCATTCGTATCAAAGACCAAAGATCACGTTGTTGAGAATATAGTGGCGAATGTCGCACGTGATACTGAATGACGTCAACTGTCGCTTCTGCGAACGTTGGATAGCGGACGATATCTGAGCATGGGCTTTCGTTCGTGGGATCTGTACGAATTTCCGCTGTTGCAAAGTACGACCAAGCACTCATGGGCGGTAAAAGCGGCGATTGAAGAAACCGCGATACATGATCTTCGTGCTATAGACCGGAAGAAAAAACGTACCGTCGGAAGACGTTTCTAAATTCGACGATTGCAAGCTGACTAATGTAAAACTCTATTTGAATTCCGAGTTCTATCCCTACGACGATGAATCTAGATTTCGAGCGTAGCAAGTTCGCAGCGCTGTACAATATGTATCTGAAATTTCGAAAGGTGTATTACGGGTGCGAGACCTGCGAACCGTTCATGACTGTTACTAAATTTCTGCAATACGGTCCGCTCGTGGTTATCGATTGCTCCCGCCAGAACGAATCGATCAAGAACGCCACCGTCGACGTTCGCGTAGAATTCGAATGCAAAGAGAACGTTAGGGCTAACACAATAGCTTATTGTCTCATTCACGATAGAATTATAAAGTATAACTCGCTGACGAACGTCGTACGTAAACTCATGTAAAAAACAGGAAACCGCGGGTTTCCTTACGTGATATCGATAACGAACATATAAAAAGCGGAGCGCAAAGATATTCGAATTTTCCCGTCTCGCGACGATGTCAAACGTACCAATCTTCGTCGATCTGCAAGGTTTTACCGTTCGGGAAAAATTTATAGTTAAAGAGGTGGCAATATTAAGAAATGGAAAAGAGCTGACTTATCGAATGTTTCGAGAAGCGATACCCTGGAATCTTCTTACAAAGGCGGAAAAATTTAAAGTGTGCTGGATAATCCTCCAATCATCACGGTCTGCAGTGGAGCGACAGCGACGTCGCCTACTTTCGAAGCCCGTGATTCGAAGCAGCGTGTGCGACCGATCACGAGACGCGCCTAGACGAGTGTACGTCAAAAGCTTGGAGAAGAAAAAGTGGTTGGAAGAGATTCTCGGCTGCGACGTCATTGCGGACCACAACGTGATTGTTGAGACTATCGACGCGGATTTCGAGGATATAGGGCGCCTAAACACCCTGAACAACGTTCGTGCATTCCACTGCGAGCGTCACGCGAAGAATTGTGCCATGGAGAACATGTGCAAACTGTACGACTGGTAGTCGAAACGACAGGAATGTATTGCCGAAATGTCGCATTAACGATTTATATCACATATCAGATTGTTTTCAACTATTGTATCATATATATTAGATTGTTTAAACTATTATATATCAGATTCACTGTTTATATTATAATCAGATTTTTTATCGCTCGCTGCACTTATATACATGCTTGGGGAAGTATATATAAAAAAAATAAATAAATAAAAAAACATTTT
>NW_011933328.1:108609-136628 GCF_000187915.1 Pogonomyrmex barbatus | reverse complement strand
ATTGGAAAGGGGATAATGTAGAACTAAAATGGAAGGAGGAAGATAGGGTTGTTGTATCGAAAATCAAGGGGAGGGAAGGGGAAAAGATTATGTATTAGTAGCAGTCTATGCCACGAGAAATTGGGAGGCGATAAGGGGAGTAATAGAAAGGATGGTAGAAGAGAATAAAGAGGAGTATATAGTAATAGGGGGGGATTTTAATGCAAGAATTGGTTTAGAGGGAGGAAATGACGAGGAAGGATGGAGTGTCGTAAGAAAAAGTAAGGATAAGGTTGTTAACAGCAGAGGCAGAGATTTAGTAGATTTAGTTGGGGAAATAGGCGGCAATATCATGAATGGGACAAAGATAGGAGACGGGGAAGGCGAATACACTTACATAGGAGAGAGGGGCAGCTCCACGATCGATTATGTAATAGCGAATGATTATTGTATAGACGTTGTAAGTAGCTTTAAGGTAATAGGGCTGACGGACTCAAGACCTCATGCCCCTGGTACTGGAATTAAAAGAAGATGAAGGAAGAGAGAAGAACGCAGGAGGGGAAGAGAGGAGTGAAGAAGAGGAATGGAGATATAGATGGAAGGAGGAGGACATCGAATTATATAAGGAAAGGACAGAAGGGGAAGAAGACGAAGAGGAGATAAGCGAAGTCTCAGTAGAAGAAAAATGGGGGGCGGTAAAGGAGTTGGTGAAGGACGCAATGATAAGAGTAAGAATAAAAAGAAGAAAGAAGAAACTAGGTTACAAGGAATGGTGGGACAGGAGTTGCACGAGGAAGAAGAGGATAGTACATAGATTATACAAAGGATGGAGGATAGGAAAGTCGAGTAGGGAAAGATTCTTGGAAGAAAGGAGAAGTTTCAAAGAGCATGTGGAGGAGAAGAAGAGGAAGTGGAAGGAGAAAGAAGAAAAGGAATTAAGAAATTTAAAAAATGAGGCTGAGATGTAGAAGGTAATTAACAAGAAAAGAGGGAAAAATAACTGGGTGGAAAATTCTATAAGTAAAGAAAGTTGGAATGAGTACTTTAGAAAATTGCTTGGAGGAGAGGAAGTAGAGGAAGAAAGGGAAAGCGAAAGGGGGAAGATAGAGGAGGAGGAACAAGTAGAAAGGGAACTGAAGACAGAGGAGATAGCGGAGGCAGTAAAGAAGCTGAAGAAAGGAAAGGCAGCAGGGATAGACGGTATTCCTATGGAAGCGTGGAAGTACGGAGGGGGGAAGGTGAAGAGGAGGTTAGCAGACCTGCTGACGTATATATGGAAAGGAGGCGGAATACCAGAGGACTGGAGAAAAAGCGTCATAGCAACGATTTATAAGAAAGGAGATACGGAGAAAATGGAGAATTATAGAGGGATATCGTTGCTTTGCACAGTGTACAAGATCTACGCGGAGGTGTTGAGGAAAAGATTGGAGGATGAGGTCGAGCAGGGGACCCTAGTGCCCGAGAGCCAAGGTGGCTTTAGGAAGGGTAGGGGGACCATGGATAATATTTTTGTGCTAAGTCATCTGGTGCAGAGAGAGAGGAAAGCAGGAGAAAAAAGAAGAAAGTGTATGCCTTTTTGCAGATTTGAGCTCGGCCTTTGACAATGTGAATAGGAAGGAGCTATGAGAGACACTGGAGAGGAAAAACATCAATGGGACACTAATACAGAGGATGAAGGAAATTTATGAAGATACGAGAGCAGCAATTAGGACGAAGGATGGTCTATCGGAAGAATTCAAGACGAAGAAAGGAGTGAGACAGGGGTGTGTACTGAGTCCGACGCTGTTTAATTTGTACATTGCGGATCTAGATGAGCGTCTAGAAAAGAGGGGAACAGGCGGAATAAAACTGGGGAAAAACAGAGTGTGGTCGCTGGTATACGCAGATGATTTGGTGTTGTTAGCAAAAAATAGGGAGGCTATCGTGGATATGATGGGGACTTTAGGAGGATTTTAAGGGAAAGGAAACTAAAATTAAATACTGGTAAGTCGAAGATGTTGGTTTTACAATAAAGAGGGGAGGGAAAGAAAATGAAATGGGAATGGGGGAAAAGCGAGATCGAGGAAGTGCAGACTTTCAAGTATCTTGGTTTTAACTTTAATAGGCGAGGGACTTACGATTTTCATATAAAGGAACTAAAGAGAAAAGGAAGGATAGCGGCAAACATGGTATGGGGATTAGGAGAAAGAATTTGTAGGGATGATTTTATAAGGAGATGGATGATGTTCAGGTATTTAGTGGAAAGTGTGATGTCCTATGGGGTAGAATTATGGGGTTGGGGGGAAAGGAAAGAATTAGAGAAAATAATGATGGACTACATTAGATGGATGTTTAAAATAGACTTTTGTACACCAAGATACTTGATCATGAGGGAATTAGGGATGAATAAGCTTAAAATAGAATGGGGTATTAGAGGAAATATGAGGAAAAGATTGAAGGAATGGGGGAGGAGAGATGGGTAAAAGTCTGTTGGTTGGAAAAAAGGAGAGAGGAATGGAAGGACTTATATGGAAAGGAGAGGGAGAAATATTACAATAGAAACGGTTGGGGGGTAGTAGCGATAGATGGGATGCCAGGTCTAGAAAGGGATTTAATTGAGGAAATAAGGGAAAGAGAAAGGGACGTACAATGTCAGGAGGAGGAACATAGGATTAGGGAAGCAAAATATAATAAAAGGTATAGAAAGTTTATGATCGAGAATAAAGCACCTAGCTATTTAGAGGTATATGAAGTGAGAGGAAAGGAAAAGGGGGAAGGAATAAGAGCATTAATGAGATTAAGGTGTGGAAATATGGAAATAGATAATAAGTACTGGTTAAAAGAGGAAGAGAAAAAATGTAGTTTCTGTGAGAGGGGGCAGGATAACCTAGTACACTTTATAGGAGAATGCGAAGTAACAAAAGACTGGTTTGAGGAACTGGGAGACTGCGTAGAGGAAAGAATAAGCAGGTTGGAGAATGATAGCTTGGATGAGAGGAAAGAGAAAGTGTTAGTAAAATTTTGGAAGGAGAAAGAGAGATATAAGAGTAGGAAGGCTGAAGAGGAGAGAGAGATGCAAGGGTAGGGGTATATGAAGGTGTGTTTTCTATATATTTTATGTATGTTATGTATTATATGTATTTTATGTATACGTGATGTTATGTTATATATGATATAGTATTTTATGTATCTCGTATACTTAATGTAGTAGGGTGATTGGAAGGGACACAATGCAATGCCTAGGCATTAATTAAGTATAAGTTGTGGCGAGATTCAGGAAGTCGAGTATTTAGATTTGAATATGGATGGATGCGCGGATAGGAGTGGAGGGATGAGTGTCTTAAGGCCTTATTTGTAAACCAAGTCCCGCTTCTTGGCGAAAGCCGAAGGTACAATAAGTATATATATATTAAAAACATGAACGTGTACCGATAATAACATCAGAAATTTTAGTTTTCTTTAAGGTTAACTTCTTTTTCTGACTTGTCCATGTTATACTTGAGCCAATTCATCCCCAATTGTTTGGGACATGATATTTCATACTATTTTACAGACAATTCTAGTCTATCTAGATGATATTGTAATATACGGACCAAATTTAAAAGAACATAACAAAAGACTAATTGAAGTTTTTAAAAAATTAAGAGACTACAATCTGAAACTACAACCGAATAAATGTGAATTTTTAAGAAAGGAGATGATATACCTAGGGCACATTATCTTCGAAAACGGAGATAATATATAATCCCGGATCCAGCGGAAATAACGGCCGTAACAAACTTCCCAATATCAAAAAGGGTAAAAGAAAGATGTGCAATCTTTCATAGGATTAGCTAGTTATTATAGAAGATTCATCGAGAATTTTTCGAAGATAGCGAAGCCACTGACGAAATTAACAAAAAAGGACGAAAAATTTGCTTGGACAGCGGAACAACAAAACACATTTGAAACACTAGGAAAAACACAAAGGAAAAGCTAACGACCACACCAGTTCTAGCCTATCCTGACTTCACTAAACAATTTATAGTAACGACAGACGCATCCGGTTATGCCATCGGGACGGTATTGTCGCAAGGGCCAGTAGGTTAAGAGCGACCAATTGCATACGCGAGCAGAATTTTGAATAAAGCGGAACAGAACTATAATACAATAGAAAAAGAATTGCTAGTCATAGTATAGGTCGTCAAGCACTTTCGACCGTACCTGTATGGAACAAAATTCCAAATAGTTACAGATTACAAGCCATTGATCTGGCTATTTAGTATAATAGACCTGGCTCACGATTAATTAGATGGAAGCTCAAATTAGAAGAGTACGACTATGAAGTGGTGCACAAGGCCGGCAAAGGCAATACAAATGCTGACGCGCTCAGCAGAAACCCGATCGCACCCGACACACAGATAAACAGCATCGAACGCGATAAGGAAGAGCGCAAATATAACAAAGAAGAAAAGGAGCAAATAATGTATGAATATCATAATGCCCCCTTTGGAGGACATCAAGGCACATACTATAAATCGAATACGATTAACGCACAACTGGCACGGACCGGCCACCTGGAACAGGATAAAAACGGGAGACCAATACTAGGAACTCTCGTAAAGGACTTGTCTTGCCGTCACATCTGTCGCGGTCCGAATAAATAAGGACAAACTGTATCATGTTAATAAACTTTATTGGAAAGTAAATAACGCATCAAGTGCTTCATTAACGTCGACTCCCTGGTCGTCCCTCCAAAACGACCCGCACAACAAAACTCTCCGCCTATTTTTGACATTTTTTGTACCTGTAACAGATATATTTCGAATATTTAAAAAAAGAACACAATGAAAATATATATTTCCTATAGTGTGTTTCAAAACTGGATTTTCCAATTCAACTTTTGAAATGTATTTTATTACAGTACATGAATTTTTCTGAAATTCAGTAGGCAATGTATTGGCATTATGTTAATTTATATATTGAAAGAAACAACAACAAATTCGAAGAACATTTTTCCAGTCTCGATAATGCTACATTGAATATGTCTTCAAAATTTATATTTATTATTATCACATGAACAGTTTTAAAATAAACATTGTATTAATTGTATTTCTTTTCTATTTTTATATTGTTGTATCCCGGATGGGCTGCTACAACGATAGTCCACATGAATCTCGAAAAGTCTTTCGAAAGACGACACAAATGTGTGACCGCCGAAATTGCGACCAGTCTTTCGAAAGACCGTAGAAATGCATCACGCGAGAACATTGCGAAAAGCCTATCAGCAAATTCCTAAATTTGATGATCAAACCGAGCGTAATATTGATTAATCAATATCACGCAACCGATTAGAATGCTGATCGATCAGACTATATAACCGGTTACACAAGGCGGAGTCGAGAGAGTCAAGAATAACGTGTCGTTCGGAATCATTATTATAAACATCGTGCAAGATATTACAAAAGCGCGGCGAAGTTCACGCGAGCCGTACTATCAGCGTCTCAGGTGACATACTCGGTCGTCAGCCGCCAGAGTAACACGATACGCGCAGAGCCGCTCGCCGACGTTTAACCGTGTGTAAAGTAATAAAATAAGAAATACTAATCTCAAGAATTTGTGCATTTATTAAATAAACCAATTAAAATAAAGAAAGTGTGTTAGTGAATTCAAGAAGGTCCTTCTTTTGATCCTGCTCGGAGTCCCAACTCCTTAGGCTTAACGAACCCGACTATCCCTAATATTATCGTTGTAACCCATCCGGGGTACAACATTTTGGTGGCAGCGGTGGGATAGTCAAAACCATCCCCAAGAACAACAACTTGAGAGGATCATCGTTAATCAAGCCAGCAGAATCAAACGAGTAAGCCCCGACGCATTGCATTACGGGCAGAAGAAAAAATTTTCTTGAAAAAAAAAAACAAGATAAGACCTGCAGTAATAAATTCCAAGCAGGCAGAAGAATCAAATTCCCGATAAGCCGAAAATACAAGACCTGTAGAAAACAGGCGGAAAAGGCCCCTCAAAAAATAAGCCGCCCACGAAATTGTGTCAAGTGTATAATGCAACATTAGTAGAATGCCTACGACAACGAGTGTCTAGTGGCAGCGGAGCAACGACCAAAGAGTCCACGAGCACCGAGAGTCAGCCAGCGCTGACCGTGTACAACGATACCAGGCAGCAAGGACGCTTCACCGACACGCACTACTACACGCAGCTAACTGATACGCCAGCACAAACAGCGACCATGCGAGCGTATACGATCTATCTTCTATTGTAAGTCAGAAAAATCATATTTTGTAAAGGCGAATGTCCGCAGCGAAGGACAGCTTAACGAATGCGACTTGGCCAAAATCGCGGCCAATAAATAACCCCATAAAATTTCCACACACTATCTCCGCGTTAAATACCGCGAGAAACGCGTTAAAAGAAATACGCAATAACGTGCGTCGTGTACTACGATACGATAGTGACGAAGACGTAATAACCGAACGCGAATTTCCGTACGACGAAAAGGATTATAGCTTGCTCAAACCGAACGATACCGACTCTCACATTAACACACACGTACAAGCGCGCAAACACATACATACGAACTTACGAGACGGAAGCATATTTAATTCTTTCAACATATACTAATTGCTAATAAACGAAATGGCTCACTCATCTGTCGAACAACAGAACGAAATCGACAACGAAATTTTGCAACTACGACATTCAGTCGAGAGACATGGACCGCAAGAAAGTCGAACGAACCGTCGCGTCACAATCGACGCACCGCCCGATAACAATCTCCTTCGAGAATTAATGGATGAAATACGCGATCTCTGTGTGCAAGTCAATAGATTAAGCCGGCAAACACAATTACCTATGGGCGAACGAACGAGAATATCTCAGGATTTTCTGCCGCACCCGTTAGATCTAACTTACGGATGTTCGTATCAAGATATACGAAACCAGCCGGGAAATGCACTGACATTCCTCACATTGAAAGACGCGCGTAACATGATCCCAGAGATCGACGGCACGTCACGAGGCGTGTACGAATTTCTAAATGCAAGTACGTACGCGATAAAAAATATACATCCCGCGGATGAACATTCTCTATTAGAAGCTATTCTTTGCACTAAATTCAAAGGCAAGACCATGATGGATTTCCGTACGCGAGATATAATAAACTTCGAACAATTAAAATGAGAACTAAAAAAGAAATATTTAAGCAAACGAAGTACCGCACATTTACAACTCGAATTTAACTCGCTTAAACAAAAACTAAACGAGAATGCACAAGAATTCGGTAGGCGAACAGACAATATAGCCATGGAATTATACGAATCCATGGAAGAAAGAAAAAATCATACGGTCGAACAGCAACGCGCGATTTTAGAAAATATAAAAGAGCAGGCGCTCTACAATTACCAGAACGGTTTACACGACGAAATTAAATTGATTGTACGATCGCAGCGATATCAAACGATACAAGAAGCAATCGTTGGAGCAACCGCGGAAGAAAAAACGCGAGGACCTAGCACGCGAACGCTAACCTATCGAAACCGGCCAGTATTTAAAGCGCATACATCCAGTCCGCGTTGTGAAAAATGCGGAAAAATCGGTCATTATGGGCGCGATTGTAGGACTAGCCGTTTCTCAAATAGATATACCCTGCCTAAGCCAGAAGGACAACCACGAATAAATACAATTGAAAAACAGTGTAACTATTGTAAAAAGATAGGACATTTGCGGCACAAATGTTGGACATTGAACGGAAAATCGAAACAGCAAAAATTCCGGAAAAATTTTTTCGAATTCGCGAAGAGAAAATCTCGCGAAGAACTTTAAAAATAAAAAGAGCGAAACCGGCGAAGATAAACCGACCATCACGCGCCCCACGTCAGAGTATCGCGTGGCACACATCAAGGGGACATCGCTCGTCAACACTGGATTAAATGCGATCACATTATCGATTGCAGAAGCCAAAGGTAGAAAAATAAATTTCTTGTTTGATACGGGCGCATCAGCAACAATAATAAAACTAAAACATGTTCTAGATCACGTCCTAATTTATGAAGAGAAAACTAAGTTAACAGGCATAACAGGACATGAAATAATAACATTGGGCAAAACATATATTACGGTTCAACTGTCGCGAAAAAAGATACGACACCCCGTATACATGATGCGAGATAATACGCCAATGGAATACGATGCAATCCTAGGAGCAGATTTCATTTGGAAATACATAACTGCGTTCAATCCAAAAACAAATTCAGTACAATTTAAAAATACAAAATTCAGACTTTACCCATACAGGCGCGTAACTTTAGGGCCGCGCAGCGAAACAATCGTGCAAGTCACGACTAACCAAAATATAATTGGATTGACGAAACCAGAGGAAATGATACCTGGAATTTTTATTGGATGTTGCCTAGTCGAACCACGAAATTATACATGTCCAATCAGTATAATAAATATTACGGAAGAAGAAAAAATCGTTCAGGTACCGCAAGTAATATTAGAAGAAATAAATATACAAGAAAAAATAACACAGGAATCTGTGAACGCAATGCAGACAAAAAATAAAGAGCAAAATTAATAGCTCGAGAAGAGCAAATAAACAATTCCTTGCGCACAGAACGTTTAAATGAGGAAGAACGAAAATCTATATTAAAATTATGTCACGAATATAATGACGTGTTCCACCTAGAAGGAGACATTATCGTGCACAACAAAGATTAAGCATGAAATATCAGTACGAACAGATTCATCACCAGTAAACGTACGATCTTATCGTTTACCGGAAAAACATAAAGACGAGGTAAATAAATAAATTCAAGAAATGTTCAAACAAGAAATTATCAGACCGAGCGTCAGCCAATGGAACGCACCACTATTAGTTGTGCTCAAAAAGACAGATGCGTCAGGAAAAACAAAATTACGAATTGTAATAGATTTCAGAAAATTAAATGATCTCACAATCGGAGATTCATTCCCGTTGCCCAACATAACGGATATACTTGATCAGCTGAGCAACGCGAAATACTTCACGATACTGGATCTCGCATTAGGTTACCACCAGATATCAATGACGGAGCGAGATAAAAATAAAACGGCATTCTCTACACCACACGGTCCATTATAAATTTAATAGAATGCCATTTGGTTTAAAAAATGCACCTGCAACCTTCCAACGACTAATGAATTCAATTTTAACGGGGTTGCAAGGAATTAAATGTCTAGTGTATCTTGACGACATTGTAATATACGGTCCTAGCCTTATAGAACATAATAAAAGATTAAAATTAGTTCTCCAAAGACTAAGAGAGAATAATCTAAAGCTCCAACCGGACAAGTGCAAATTTTTACGAAAAGATGTAGTTTATTTAGGACATATAATTACGGAAAATGGAATTTCGCCAGATCCATCAAAATTGCAGCCATAAAAAATTTTCCTATGCCCAAAAAGGTAAAAGATGTGCAATTATTCATCGGATTAACCGGATACTATCGAAAATTTATCGAAGATTTCTCACGAATAGCAAAGCCATTAACAAAACTCACAAAAAAGGAGAGAAATTTGAGTGGACCAAAACACAGCAAAATGCATTTGACATGCTAAAAAATAAATTAACGACGGCACCGATATTAAAATATCCCGACTTCACGAGAGAATTCCTCCTAACCACGGATGCATCGGACTATGCAATAGGAGCCGTCTTATCGTAAGGCGAGGTAGGTCAAGACCAATCCGTCGTGTATGCCAGTCGTATACTATCACGAGCAGAACAGAATTATAACACGACTGAAAAGAAATTACTCGCAATAGTATGGGCAGTAAAACATTTCAGACCTTATTTATACGAGACAAAATTTAAAATAATTACCGACTATAAACCGTTAATATGGTTATTTAACGTAACAGATCCTGGATCACGTTTAATCAGATGGAGATTAAAAGAATTCGATTACGAAATAATACATAAAGCTGGGAAAGCAAACGCTAATGCTGACGCATTAAGCCATAACGTAGCAGCAATAACAGAAGAGCAACAAACTGACGATGTCGCGTCAGAAAAGCAATATAAAGAAGAAGAAAAGAAACAAATATACGAATACCTATACGAATACAACGCACCTATAGGAGGACATCAGGGCGTTGAATGAACAATAAATAGAATACGATTACATCACAACTGGCCAGGATTAAAACGAGATGTTGAGCAATACATCTCAAAATGTGAACATTGTCAGAAAAATAAATTGCAACGACGTGCTAAAGCATCGTTAATGATAACAGATACGCCAACAAAACCATTTCAGAAATGCGCATTAGATATTGTAGGACCATTGCCTGTAACGACGATGGGAAACAAATATATATTATCATTTCAAGATAATTTAACAAAATTTAGCAAAGGAATACCAGTACAAAATCAAGAGACAACAACAATAGCAAAAGAGCTAGTACAAAAATCATTCTAGAATATGGAATTCCAGACAAAATCCTGACCGACCAAGGAACAAACTTTACCAGCGAATTATTTAAAAACACGTGCAAATTATTAAAAATACAAAAATTGCAAACTACGGAGAAACAAACGGAGCACTCGAAAGATCACATCATTAACCGAATATTTACGACATTATATTAATAATGATCAGACAGATTGGGACGAATGGATACCGTATGCGATGTTCGCATATAGTACGCCGCACACCGCTACGGGATTCACGCCGTTCGAACTGGTCTACGGGCATCAGGCACCACTACCTATGGCCCTAACTAGCTCATCGAAATCACCGTACACATACGATAATTATGCGCAAGAACTCCGTGAAAGAATACGAGCCGCGAATCAGATAGCGAAAGAAAACGTAAAAGAGGAAAAACAAAAAGCGAAGGAAACCTACGACAGAAAAACAAAAATACGCACATTCAAAATAGGAGATAAAGTCCTATTACACGACGAAACAATCCGGCGAGGGAGATCGAAAAAACGTGTTATGGATCGGACCCTATACAATTTTAGAAAAAATAGGAGACCTAAATTATAAAATAAAAATGGGCCGCCGAACAATAAATGTGCACGCGAACCGAATTAAACCGTTCGTCGAAAATTAAAAAAGATATAAAAGAAAAACACATAACATAAAATAAGAATAATAGAAAAATAAAAATAAAAACATTGGGACTTACCGAAGAAGAATCCTAGCAGATCCGGAAAATAATACAAGCACCAATATTCCAAAGTTACAAAAAATCACTACAACTAACAACTACACTAGTAAATAACTAAGTACACTACAAACTATACTACACTACGAGTGTACGAGTCATGCACCACATCAGGCCCCAGGAGAGCGGTCCCTCGCCTGCGCGTTCCCCATATCGACATCGTCCAGATCGGCGACCTCTATCGGATCATACGGGTCTTCCACCTCCACGTCAGCGAGAACAGCGTCACCATGGACACGAGCAATTCGTAAAGTTCCACAGACCACGGCAACTCAAAAATCCTACCGGGAGCATCATCGGTGGCGAACCAGATGCAATCGCCACACACATGGAACACACCATTAGAGTAAAAGCAATTGACTATCGACAACCACTCGCGTACGCGACGGAAATGGGCCTGAGCGGCAGGGTTGCCATAAATTCATCAACATCATCATCGCCGATTTCGATGTCGGAGCCTTCGTCGTCATCAGATGATCGCTTCCGCCGCGGCCCGATCGTCAAAAATCGGCGGATCACGCCCATAATTTCCTTGGGAACCCATTATGTCGACACAAGAAAAGTATTTCGATTGACGAGATGCAGCCAGAAAGCTTATCGCAAAAGAATGAAATATTAGAAGGGTCACACGGAATATCTAACACCGATATAATAAATAGGACACCAAGAGAAATAATAAACGTTATAAAAAGCAAGCTCAACAGATTCACAGGAGAATCTTTTTAACTAAGATAACGAATTAAGAATAAAGTAATATTACGCCAGAGAATATGACAAAAAAAGAAACGCCAAATTCGAACACCGTAAAATTTTCATGAGAAATAAAAATTTTTATTTTTTTTAACATTGCAGAATAAAGATATGGATGACCAATGGAGAAGAAGAAGAAAAACTACCATTTGAAGTAGAGAACTTCAAACACCATCCCAGAATATACTTCGAGGAAATAGGAAAACTAAACATAATCAGTCATTCTGGAAAATAGTTATAAAAATAGATATCTCACCAATCGAAAAACGAACAGAGCAAATAGAAGAATACATTCTAAAAACGCAAAATATATGCACTATGTTACTTCACAAACAAGGGGTCATGTCAAAACTATAATATCATAATTGAAAACATTACCAGCGGTTAAAACATTTAACATAAAGAATAAACTCTCTGTATAAAGCACAAGATACAAAAACAAAACGAGAGTTGATAGATGGAATAAGAACTATTGTCAAAACATTATTCGGAACAATGGACAATGAAGATAGAAAACTAATCAATGAACAATTAAGTATCTTACATAACAAACAACAAACAACAGAGCATATAATAAAAAATCAAATTAAAATTATAAACGCGACGATAGCGCATATAAGTAATCACGAGAAAATAATCCAAAATAATGAAAAAATTTTAGCTAACGCAATCAAAAAATTAGAAATGGCACTAACAACGAAAATAAGTAGCGAAAACATAAAAGAACACTTTATAATCACCAACGCAATACTTGCCGCAGTGACACAAAACGCGGAGGACACACTAGAATACCTAACTGCGATAAAAAATGGAATACTACACCCGCGACTAATACCGTTAGAAGAAATAATGAAAAACCTTAAAGAAGCAACCACACAAATACCACAAGGATCATATTTTCCATTTAAAATAAGGGAAGAGGATTGGCATACAATAGAAAAAGTAACGACAATGAGCGCGCACTGCGACAAAACAAACGTCTACACCTAATCCTACATTTCCTCCTAATTTCACTTCCACTATACGAAATATTAAACATAATACCACTACCGGTACCATACAAGCAAAACATAATCATAAACATCCGCATTAATTGAAACGAACAATCCATTAATAGCTTTGGATACTAACAGACACACGTACGCAAAACTGACTCACGAAAAGTTAAGACAATGCAAGCAAATAAATACAAACTACTTGTGTGAACAAATCTTTCCAATTAGAAATGTAAAAACCGACCCGCTATGCGAAATAGATATATATGTAGAAAATGACAACTGTTATAACAATTGTAAAATTAAATACATAACAATAAAAAATAACATATGGATAGCTTTAAGTAATTCATATTCTTGGTTATATTCCACACCAGCGAAACAAACTATTATAATTTTATGTAAAAATAATAAAGAAATGCGTAGATTATTACAAATACAGAAAAAATAACGTTATCAAGTAATTGGAAAATAGTTACATCAGACGCGACAATAAAATCAACAAGTACCAACAAGGGAAAAGAAATAAAAACGTATTTACCAGAATATAACATTACATTACTAAGCGAAACTTTCAAGGCAAATAAGACAGAAAAAATTAAATTAAAAGTTATACAAGACGCAACAGACCTGACAGAATTAACAAAGAAATTAAATAACATGAAGAACGAAATAAACAATAACGAGATACCCTTTTTTCACAAAAACACTTTGTATATCCTGTATCAATTAGTAGCTCATTAATAATAATCATTGTTATCGCAACAATAATAATTGTATTAAGAAAGAAAAAACAAAATGAAATAATGACTCACGCAATGTAGATCGCGCCGTTAGAATAAGCGAAAGTATTCGATTCTAAACAAACGATTATAACAAAAAATCGGAATGTATCGGAAGAAAAAATTATGTAAAAAAGCGAAACCTTCGTACCTCTGTTTTCTTTTACTAACGGGAGGATGTAACCAGATCTACAACCAATAATAAAAGTAGTCCGCATGGCAACAAAATTAGTCCGCATGAATCTCGAAAAGTCTTTCGAAAGACGACACAAATATGTGACCGCCGAAATTGCGACCAGTCTTTCGAAAGACAGCATCACGAAAGAATTGCATTCAAAAGAAATGCATCACGCGAGAACATTGCGAAAAGCCTATCAGCAAATTCTTAAATTTGATGATCAATCCGAGCGTAATATTGATTAATCAATATCATGCAACCGATCAGAATGCTGATCGGGCATCGATCAGACTATATAACCGGTTACACAAGGCGGAGTCGAGAGAGTCAAGAATAACGTGTCGTTCGGAATCATTATTATAAACATCGCGCAAGATATTACAAAAGCGCGGCGAAATTCACGCGAGCCGTACTATCAGCGTCTCAGGTGACATACTCGGTCGTCGGCCGCCAGAGTAACGCGATACGCGCCGAGTCGCCCGCCGACGTTTAACCGTGTGTAAAGTAATAAAATAAGAAATACTAATCTCAAGAATTTGTGCATTTATTAAATAACCAATTAAAATAAAGAAAGTGTGAATTCAAGAAGTAGTGAATTCAAGAAAGTCCTTACATTCTTTTGATCTTGCTCGGAGTCCCAACTCCTTAGGCTTAACGAACCCGACTATCCCTAATATTATCGTTGTAACCCATCCGGAGTACAACAATATCTTTTCTAGATAACAAAATGTAAATGACGTGAAATATAAATGACATAAAAATACATGTAAAATTATTACTACTATGCAACATCTAAGTAATTTTTCTTTATTCGAAAATAAATAAATGCAAATCTTCACATGTATTTTTATAACTTTTATTTCTGATACTTTACATTTTGGTAATCCTATAGATTAAACTAAATAGATATTACAATCTCAATTAGAAATAATTTTATTGCGATGAATTATCTCTCTATGTTCCATTTGAATGTATAGATAGTCTTTTGTCATAAATAATTCATTAATTAATAAGAATAAACTATTACAATAAAAAAATGTAAAAAAATTTAGTAAAAAAATGATTACAAAATATTGTGAAAGATACTCCAATGTAATATAAATCTACAGATAAATTGATAAATTCATTAACTCCGCAATTTAAACGCTATTTTTTTATATTTCAAAAATACAAATCGATTTAGATAGGACATAATAGGACCTTATAGAACATAAAATGGAAAACAATAATGTCAGCAAATACAAGTAAGAAACAAATTTAAAAATAATTATTTTTTTATGACTGTAATAATAGAACAAAAAAGATTTACTAAAATAAATAACCAAAATATAAAATCATTTATAAAAGATTAAAAATGTTTAATCATTTATGAAAACAATTCACTAATTATTATTATATCCGTTTGTATTGTATAACATGTCATGTATTTTACAGATTTATAAATTATAATAGACTTACGAATTGTCGTCAAACAGCATCATTTTGCAACTCGTTCGTTGAAATCGTTCAATTTTTGTATCGCAATGAGAGGAAAATCTGATAATAGGTTATTGTTGTTTTCTTGTACTAAATAGGATTCACTACTTCCCTTATTTTCAAGTAGATGAATGACATGATTGAGCTTACGTTAAATAATTGCGTATTTTTGTAAAAATTCTCTTCGGCATATGTCTGAAAGACAAACTAATTATATAAACAGAACACAATTCTATAATATGATATAGCAGTGAAATAAAAGTAATAGAACTTACTACGACAGACCTGTAGCCTTCATTTGTGACAGAACGTATATTTAAATGATTATGTACTGAATTATTTTCAGTTCGTCTAGAAGGCAGAAATATAATTTCGGAAACTATTCGTGGCCCACCTATTGAACCTCCTATAAAACGACATAAAAATATTTCTCGGGGGTGTGATAACACTGCATTATCAATCGAAAACAACTAAAATTTGCAATCCAGATTTCGATTTCAATATAAAAAATATTGTATAAAACGAAAAAATTTTTTCATCATCAAGAAAGGAAATCAAAACAGATAGAGTTTGATTTTGCATTTTCGATGAAAAGTTACGAAATGTATTTTTTAATTTCCAACATACGCAATCTAATGACGTTACATCATCACATTGATTATAAATTATTTCAATAATAAATCTAGCATTATTCATCCGTCAATTAATGTTATTTTTTATGGAGTTTTAGCACGATTACGAATTACAATTGGTAATATATCTTTTTTCATCTCTTCTCTCGCTTCGTCAAGCTTTTCCTTATTTTTGAAGTTTTTGGCGATACTTATTTCTCGTAGCGGCTCTGACAGCAAAATAAGAAATGTGAAATATTTTATAATAATCCTTTCTAAAAAAAAGGCATGACATCGATACTTGCATCTTTCGAAATTTCCTCGAAGTTTATTGTTGACGCTTCTCCGCGATGGATTCTCTCGCAGCACTAACTTTGTGAATAACTATTATAACTATTGTATTGATTTCACAGAGGATCATTTTGATAATTGTATATCAAAAAATTAAAAATATTATAATGTAACAGTAGTATAATAATATTATATTAATTTTTGCTCTTGTGTTGAAAAAGATAAATAATGAAAAAAAATAAATAAATAAATTTAAAATCGTTAAAATTAAAGAATATATATTAATAAATTGGTAATATAATTATGTAAAATAAAGTTTTATAAATATACACATTTTATTAAAACGCTTATATTTTTAAATTATACTATTACAATTTAAGATTAATGTAGTTAAAATGTATTTGAAAATAAATGGGAATAGCCAAAAGATGGCGGAACAATCAAAAGTTACTTTTTCGTGGCTAGTCTCTGATTATAGGGATTGAATTCGTTTATGCAATCATTACCACAGATGTCGTTCGTTTATTCCGTCTGCGAAAATGACTGCAGCGCAGTTCATCGTTCGTTTACGCAGGGATGTATCTCATCTGTATAACTATCTGCTTTGGATAGCTCTGCTTGCAGTACTGCGTAAACGAACACCAAAATAAATTTTATTAGAATAAGAAGCAAAAAGGATCAGAAATAAATAATTGATCCAAGTAACATAATTTCAAATAGTTACGGATCGCAAGCCATTGATCTGGTTATTTAGTACAACAGATCCTGGCTCGTGATTAATTAGATGGAGACTTAAATTGGAAGAATACAACTATGAAGTAGTACATAAGGCCAGTAAAGGCAATATAAATGCTGACGCGCTTAGCAGAAATTCGATCGCGTTCGACACACAGTTAAATAGCGTCGAGCGCGACAAGGAAGAGCACGAATACAGTAAGGAGAAAAAAAGCAGATGTACGAATATCATAATGTCTCCCTCGGAGGACATCAAGATGCTACACGCACAATAAACAAAATAAAATTAAGACATAACTGGCACGGGTTAACGAAAGACGTGGAGGATTACATCGTGAGTATTGCCAGAAGAACAAGTTAAGCAGAAAAACTAAGATGTCTCTAGTATTAACAGAAACTGTAGAGAAACCGTTTGAAAAATGCGCTCTAGACATCGTGGGACCACTCACAATCATCACGAAAGGAAAAAAGTACCTGTTGACATTTCAGGATGATCTAACGAAATTCAGTAAGGTGATACCGATACCGGACCAGAAAGCAAATACAATTGCCAAAGAGTTTACCACAAAAATAATATGCGAATTCGGAATACCAGAGAAAATATTAATGAATCAAGGTATGAATTTCGTCAGCGAGATGTTCAAGGCACCCTCTTAAAAATAACGAAAATTCAAACTACCGCATCCAGCAACGGGACTCTAGAGAGATCACATAGAACTCTAGTAGGATATTTGAGACTGTATAAATGAGGACTAGAGGATTAATTGGGATGAATGGATCCCATACGCGATGTTTACATACAATACGATCGGATACAACAGCGGGCTATACGCTGTTCGAATTAATGTACGGGCACGAGCAAGCCTATCTACGGCACTGACGGCGTCGCCGAAAACGTACTACACGATAACTATGCGCAAGAATTAAAAGAACGACTCCGAGCCATACAAAAACTGGCGAAGGAACACATCTGTGAGGCGAAACAAAAAGCAAAGAACTATGTCGAAATAAAAATACTAATAGCAAAATTTTCAAGATAAGAGATAAAGTTCTCTTGCACGACAAAGCAGTGCGTCGAGGATAATCGAAGAAATTAGAAGCACTATGGATAGATCTGTATCAAGTAATCGAAAAAATTTCAGTGAATTATAACATCAAACAGAAACGAAAAATCGTGACTGTACATGCGAACCTGTCTGTCAAGTGTTTGGAGGTATAAAATAGTGAATATTGTTTGTAAGAAATTACATATTGAAAAAGAGTGCGATTACGTACCAGCGAGAGGAAATATAATTTGCGTTGATTGTTAATGTTCGCCGAGTATCTCCTGTGTAATAACAAACATTTCGTTAACCACGAAATCTGATAAATAAATCTTCGTGGACAAAGATATCGGCAGGCCGAGCTGTAAGAAGTTCTTAAGGTGCCTAGCGGATAACGCCAAAAGTACTGTTCAGCGATCGGTGAGAGCGGCACTTGAACGATCCCAGCGCTCGCTTCGATACTTCGATTCCGACGAATCACTGCGAGGCTGATGCAATCTTTACTTGAACTAATATCATGTAACGTGCTCCATTTTTCGGAACAGTCGGCATTCTCTCTCTAATCGGTGGTAGAAACGGACATCTCCTCCGCGAGAGTCAAGTCGAAGTCGAATTAAGTCATTTGTAGTCGAAATCCTATCGTTGTTAAATCGTGTTCTTCGAAATATCTGCATAAATTGTATTCAGACGTTAAATATATATTTTTGGTGTTTTCTTTAAATTGTGCCGCTTAATTACATAGACCGAAGATTTCGCCTTTTCCTGCTCCATTATCCGCCACGTGGCGGACGAATTCACTTTGTGCGCGCGTTTCAAGGCAACGAACATTATTTAAATTAAACGAACTCGAATTCCTGACAAACAGTTAACTTTATTTAAATTTAAAAGACAGTATCAACAAATAGCTTATTTATTATTATAGTTATAAATCGATTCAAACTATTTATTAAAACCTAGGAAACGGTCGCACATGACGAAACAATTGCGAAAGAAGTTAGAAGAAGCATTAGTAGAAGCGAAAACATAATAGGGTTAATAATAAATTAAAAACATATCAGTTGCGGTAACATACCAGTTGCAGCACAACTCGCCGCGTAGTGGCACAGACGCGGACCCACAGGAGGTCGCAGGGGTACTGCTCTTCAGTCTACCCCGTGGACCTCGTGTCAGCCGCCACTTGCTGAACCGCCAGTAGCCATGGCACGCACGCATAACATACGACGGGAATATACTCCCGTTCGCACATAGCACAACATATGTTTCAAAAAACTGTATATTACTGCAATATTAGATACAAGTTGGAACTTTACGCAGCCACAGGCAAAGACAGACTGAATCAAACAATTTATTATATGCATTCCGCAGAAAAAATGCACAGGTAGAATTCACTGAAAAGCCATCCGAATCCCGACGCTCCTCGCAGGACGCTCCTCGCGGGAAGGAATACAGATAACACGATTCCCGGCGAACGGATGACGAAGAACCGCTTTGTTTCGAGGAATTCATACCGAGATTATAATAAATCATGCTGTACTATATGCACATGCAAAAGAAAAAGGAAGAGAGAAAAAAGAAAGAGAAAATGTATAAACGACACACGAGAAATAAAAAATACGCTTACCCTAATATTACGGTGGCAACACCTCCACATGTCGTACCCCGGTGGTGTCACAAACGATGACCAAAATCCGATCCAGTGGGAATCGCCGACTAACCCAGAGCGGGAGGTACGTGCGCCTTGCCGTGGACATGGCACACATTTCGTCGCACCACACCATTCATGTCGCACGCGCGGGGCCGCAACGCGACACGAAGCCAATAGACGCGATCGCATAATGCGCAAAGAGTAGAAACGGGTACATCTGTTATAGTGCGTACGAAACATGGCGACAATAAATCGAATAACATCCCGGTGCAGAAGCTGGTGAACTGGCGTGCACAAGTAGCAAAGAAAAAAAAATTAAAGGAAGTATAATATGAACCCTGAACTTTAGGATGGCCATTCAATGGCACTTATGCAGCGCCGAGGGCGACGCCGCAACATCATACGTGCTGAAAAAATTTCACAACACTCCAGGCATTTATTTCGAGGAAATAGGATTAATGAACCAGGTACAAACGATGGAAATTAGTAATCAAACTGGACATCAACACGCTAGAAAAAAAGAGCGCGACAGATAGAAAATTACCTAGATCAAACCAACGAGCAATGCAAGAGCATCATTGGATCCGTCCAATTTACGTGTAAAAACATAATGCAAAAAATGCAAAAGGACAATGCAAAATTAACACAACTGCTAACGCGGCTGAGAACTATCTACTACACTAGAGACAGCAAACGAGGACTAATAAACGCGATTGGCGCGATAAACAAAACGTTATTCGGCACCATGGATGCCGAGGCGAAGAGCATCTCAATAAACAAATACAAATGCTACAAGAAAATCAATAGACCTTACAACACGCGACGAAAACTCAGATCAAAATGATCAACGCCACAATAGGGCACATGGATAAATTGGAAAAAACGGTTAGTTACAACGAAAATATATTGCGAAATGTCACGGCGCGAATGGAGTTACAGTTTGCGAAGTATACGTAACGAGAGGACGTGGACGAAAACTTATTAATATTGCGGACGATAATGACAGACTTGATAAAAGACGTAGAAAACACAATCGACTATTTGTCACTGATCAAAGACGGGATAGTACACGCGCGACTATTACCGTTGGAAAAAATTGTAACAGAGCTGCGAGAAGCAGCGACTCAATTGACCGAGGGCTTATATTTTCCGATCACAATACGGGTAGAAAACTGGCGTACGATCCAAAAATATATAACGATAAGCGCATATTATAATAAACCGGACATCTACATGATTATCCGCTTTCCGATAATTGCATTTCCAACATTTAAACTAATAAAAACTGTATCATTACCGATACGCAATCACGATACTTTCACATTTATAAAAATTCACCACCCGCTAATTACGATAGATAAGGAAAATCATCACTACATATTACCAGACGAAAACGAACTACAGACATGTATACAAGACGGAATACTGTACACATGCAAACGAGATTTTCCTGTCATATCAACACGAACGCACTATGTAAGGACATTGCACTATGCAAATCTATATAAACAGGCCCGGCCAACTCAAAAACTGCGAACAGCGATGCGTAACATTCAATACATCCTTGTGGATAACATTAACGGATTCACAAGCATTGCTATATTCAATAACAAATAAAAAAATATCCAGTGCGATAAGTCGCCGGAATAACAATTAAAGTTAAGCGGCACGGGAAAAATAAAAATTAACGGAAAATGTAAACAACGCCCGAGGTAACGCGACAGCTGCCGACGAAATATATACAGACACAGTTATCAGATTTCAATTTAATCTTCACTACGCCACGCGATAGTGAAAATAACCAGCCAATAAAAAGTATCAAGTTGTAACTCATAATAAAGAATCCACTCGAACTCGCTAGAGTGCCTACTAGAAAACGAAGTAAACAAACAGATAGATTTGTATTTACTCAGAAATAGCCATTTTATATATCCGATTAGCTTTAGCGGATTAATAATAATTGTAATCACTATCGTTATAATGATTATAATTGTAAGGAAAAAGTAAAACCGCAATAAAAAATCCCCCGTAACACACCAAAAGTTTGCGACGAAGCAATGATGTACTAAGAGCAAATGTAAAAATAAATATAAAAATAGGTGTAAAAAATAAATGTAAAAATAAAATAATAACCTATATAAAACTTAACTATAAGATCAGCGTAAGCATTGTGTACTGCAGAAATATCATTGTACTGCTAGTATAAGCGCCAAGCTAAAAGAAAATTCCTCGTTTTCTTCTTCCAAGGAGGGAAGGATGTTGCGAGGCAACCTAAATAATGCAACCTGACCTTGTAACATTGCTGATTAGTCAGAATCCCAAGGATTCTGCTTAACCCAAAAACTATTAAATAAGAAATTAAAATAAATAATTAAAATAAAATAATAATACACGCCCTTGCCGATTGCGACGAACCGATGTGCAATTCGGCAAGGATGCTGACTCCGATAACATCATATCGAAACGCTGACCAAACAACGTTTCGACACGAGGACACGCCGAGGCTGCGTAGCAGCAGACCGATAAATAGCGACGAGAGTAATCAAGTGGCTCTCAGCGCAGAGGCTCAGAGGCACGGACGTATGAGTACCGACGCGTAGGAATTAAGGAAGTGTGATAGTTCGCGGGTGATTCTGAAATAACGAACACTTAGATGAAGTCAGATTAATAAAGTGTTTTATTCAAACTTAGAGTGAATTTGTGGCGCTCCTTCCCCCTCTTCCGTCATTCTTCCCTTAGTTACGCCCGAAGCGGTACAACAGCATATATTTTAAATAATACATCAATATTATGCTCGTTTTAACCCATTACAACTTTATTCACAACAAATTATATTTTATTTTTTACATTATTATTGTATATATTATTATAAAATAACCACATGCAGTCATAAAATGAATGTTGAACAGTTTTAATTTAGAACTTATAAACTTTTTAGAATGGAGTATTACATTTTATACGATATTTACTGCGTATCTGCACCATCATCATGGCTCGATTTCAATCAAAGTACTTTCCAGATATTCCAAAAAACATACAGAACTGTCTAAAGCATCATAAATAGGTTATTTCATCAGATGATTGGCAGGAACTGTTGTTCAAGAAAAAGTTTGGATCATCTCGTGCGTTCCAACAATTGCAACAAGGGCAAAAATGCAATAATTAACATTACATATTTGTATTGGTGTACAAAAAAGTTCTGAGCTTTAGATTTCAACCGAATACAACCGGATACAACCGAAATAACAACTTAAATTTTATATATCTTCCCGCTCTTTTACGGTTTTAAAGCGTTGACATTTGGCCTTCTAAAATGCCATATGGTTTGGCGTTTGTTGCACATAACCTCAAAAATCAGTAGTGTTCACGATGGCAATAACAAAAGAGCATATTCGATTTTCCATCCACGCGTTTCATCTGAAAAAAAATGCTGCTGAAGCCATTGCAATGATTTGTGCTGCATATGAGAACGCTGTAAGTCATACTACATGTAAAAGATGATATCAAAAATTTCGCCAAGAAGATTTCAGTCTTGAAGATGAACCGTGTGCTGGACGCCCTCAAAAGATTGAAACGGACGAATTGCAAGCACTGCTGGATATAAACTCTGCGCAAACTGAAAAAGAGCTTGCAGAACAGCTTGGCGTTATGCAGCAAACCATTTCCGTAGGTTTACATACGATGGGAAAGGTTTAGAAGGAAGGCAGATGGGTTCCGCATGAATTGTCCGAAGACAACAAAAATCGTCGGCGTGACATTGCACTCACTTTGCTTTCAAAGTTCCAGAAAAAAGATTTTCTGCACAAAATCATTACAGACGATGAAAAGTGGATTCTTTATGATAATCCTAAACGTAGAAAATCATGGGTTGACTCTGGTCAATCTTCGATATCGACGCCAAAGCTCAATATCCACGCCAAGAAGGTTTTGCTCTGTATCTGATGGGATTGGAAAGGTGTATTGTATTAGTTGTTACAACCGAGTTGTTACAAACAATCACGGCAGACCGCTACCAACAACAATTGACCAATTTGAGCGATGCATTAGAAGAAAAGAGACCATTTACTGGCCAAGGTAAAGTGATCTTGCTTCATGACAATGCTCGATTACATGTTGCGAAAGCGACTCAGGATCATATCTTTGCGTTAGGCTGGGAACTTCTCCCGCTCATGCGGCATATAGCCTAGACATGGCGCCTTCCGATTACCTATTCCGGTCGCTGCAGCATTATTTGGCTGATACACATTTCGTGAGATTTGAAGAAATACGAAAATGCATTGATGACTTTATCGCTTCGAAGCCGTGAGCTTCTCGATCGTCAAGGAATTTGCAAGCTACCCGAAAGATGGCAAAAGGTCATTGATGCAAACAAAATATTTCGCTGATTAATATTTTTTTGTTTGTTTTTGAATAAAGATTGAATTTTACAAAAAAAAGCTCAGAACTTTTTTGTACACCTTCATATTTATCCCAAAATTAATTTCAGAAACTTACAGTAATGCACAAGCAGAAAGTCAAGAAAATCGTGAGCGAACTGTTGACATCAAACGATGAAAATATATTTATTCCAACAACTGATGACAAACAAAAAAGATTAATTAAAAAACGAAAATTTGACGGCGATACATCAACGGATGAAAGTATTTATAGGAAATGTTTTTGTTCGTTATAATTCAGAATACTAATATAATTTTTAAAATTGTCTAGAAGAGCAAGAAGGAAAAAAAGAAAAGAAGGGAAATTTTGGACGCGCACTTTTCAATTATGTTCCACAAAAGAAAGCGAACATTCATCTGATGGTCAACTAATCGAAAAATCTCTTTCTTTCATTAAACCAGGTTAGATTTTTCTACACGCAATGCATAATATTGGCAGTGATTCACAAATGATATAAAATTAATTATAACATGTTATTAATGCATAGAATATGGACCAAAGGAAATGAAAAAACAAGTCTTTATTTCTCGTGAAGAATACGATTCAATATTGGATGACCTGCAGAAAAGCAGGATTCATCGCACAAAGAATACTCTGATGAAGAATATTTATCAAGTATTACATTAATATTAGACTGAATATGAAGTGTATAAAATATTCAATAGCATTTGTTAGCATTTGTTCAATATATTGTTTGTATTTGCGATATTGACAACTTCGTTGGTTGAATTGAAATAGTAATCTACTTAAATAAAAAAAGCATTAACACGTATTTAAAACGTATGTAACGTATGTAAACGTATTTGCATTTTCAGAAAAAAACATATGAAATAAAGAATATACCTATGAATGACACAAAATTCGAGGAAACGAGAAAAGACAGGAAAGAAGGTATATTAGAATCGCGTAATTATTCCGAATTTCCAGAAAGAATCACATTACGTATTACATAATATATATTATGATGTAATATATACTCAGATAACAAAATGCTAGCAATTTGCTGGCAGACTGGTAGCAAATTTGATCAGATATTGAATGTAAGTCCATAGCCATTTGGATCCGCATTAGGCTCAAGATTTGTCGACAAAGCCTGTTGATATGCTATGTCAGCTATGTCAGGTTTTGTTATATTTTTGATGGCAATTTGCCGACATCATCAGGAGACACGGTAATGTCTCAGGTGTCAAGTCAACCGAGAACACTACCGTGTGACTTTACGCGAGTCGACGATCAGATATTACAGACTCTACATACAATTTGATACCTTTCTGCCATCAAACATAGATAGTAGACCTTGCTCAAAATCTATCACTGTTGCTATCGAGGTAATAATTATATGTTGTATATTATAATATACAATAATATACATACATTGCATACGAAATAGTACAAAAGATTTAATAGTACATATATGTGTGTGCGTGTGCGTGCGCGCGCGCGTATGTGTGTATGTGTGTGTCATTGTTTTCTCTTTTTTAATTTCAAACTATTTCACATCTAATAATCCTTATACATATTTATTATTATTATTATAAACAAACTTTATTACAATATAAAATAAAATTTAAGTAAAAAAATGAACATCCACCCATTTTTTATATTGATTTATCACAATTAATTAATTTATGAGTATATTTTACAATTTTAATATCTCTATTATTCAATAATATATTATCACGCTTTCCACGTGTTCAATACACATGCACAATACACTTAAATCAATGCACATGCAAAGTAAAAAATCGTTATTGGTAGAGTGAGATGATGTATATTTCTTTCACTCTAATCAAAACACGTTATTGGTTAGAGTGAGATGGTGTATATTTCTTTCTTTCTCTTAGGATTTAGCCAAAATATGGTGGATTAGAGTCTCTGATTGGGGGGTCAGAGTTGTGGCCAGTCTCTGATTGTAGTATTTCTAATACCAGCCTCAGCTTGTACGCTTTGTAGGCTTATTCTCTAATTTCTTAACGACAGTATTGTATCGTTACGTTGTCGTTGCGCAGGTATAATATATGGGGAAAAACCTGCATAACGATATACCTAACTAGTGAAACTGTTGTTAAGAAATTAGAGAATAGCCAACGTGTCGATCCACAATAGATGATTTAAGCTTTAAGAAATAAGAAATTGATCATTATAATCGAATATGAAAAGAATAATCGACTATGATTGGTCAATTTCTTACAGTTTAAAGATTAAATACTCATTGTGGACCGACACTACTGGAGGCCTATTCTCTAACTTCTTAACGATAGTTTCACTAGCTAGGGATGTCGTTATGCAGATTTAATGACACTATAACGAAAAATAGTATTCTGTAATTTAACGTAATGATAAAAGTATCGATAAAGTACCGAATCCTGTCGTTAAGATATCGAAAGGTATCGGACCTTTCGATAAGCCATAACGACAACATAATTAGACATATCAATCAATAGTAACATTCCGAAGCGGCCGAATAGTAGTACAAAAGTGTGCAAGTATAGTATAATTTTATAATTTAAATATATGAACATCATAAACTTATTTTAAACATATTAAATATTAAGAAGAGCACGCAAAAAGTAATATTACAATAAAATATTTTAATTAAAAGCAATATATTATCAATGTTATAATATCTAAAGATATTAAAATAAATAAATAAACAAATAGGTTATATATTTTACTTATGAATTATATGTAATGTAAATCAGATATTTTTCATAAAAAATTTTATGAAAAAAGGTAAGATTTTCTCTTATTTTTAAGGTAAAATGGCAGAAGGATATTTGGCATGGAATATATTACTTAAAAAAAAATTTTAAATAAATGTAAAAAAAGAAATTTAAATTTAAAACAAAATTTAAAACAAATAATTTAAATAATTATATTTAATAGCATTAAATGGGTAAGGTCCAATCGGACACATTGCCGATTGGTCGATTAAACAAAAAAATTTTTGATAGGTGACTAGAAAATTCCTAGGCATTGGCTGATATGAGTGATGTGTCCGATTGACAATGTGCGCATCTGGGACGCTCCCATTAAATTACATTAAATATAATTATTAATTATTATTATTATTAATTATTATTAATAATAATTAATAATAATTATTAATAATTTATTATTATTATTATATTTAATAATTTAAAAAATTATGTATTAATTTTCTATGTAACCTGTTGTATATAACACCAACAACAGTGCTTTTAACACTCAAAATAAATAATTAATCATTGGTCAATTGAACTGCTAGTAATTAATATCAATTTCATATGTAATTTATCGATACTTTTTCATATATTACTTAAATTATTTATATATACTTCGACATTGCACAGGCTTTATTTATCTTTTCTACTATTTCCTACTTTATCACTTTATTGTAAGTTTATAATCTTATCATCGATAATTTATTTTCACATTCCTAAACTCATCTGAAAAGAATATTAAAAAAGAGATTTTATTGGTTGGATATTACAACGAAAAAGTTATTTGTTAGTCAATTGCTATAGTTTCTGCATAAGAAACAGTGTCCGCCGGAGGTTAAACAGCTCAATATCCGTGAAATGATTGTCACTCGCGCATGACAGAAATTCACTCAACATATGGTGGTTCAAAAAAATTGTACATGCTATAACCACTGTGGTATAAATTTGTCAAAGTGGTGTATATAAATTTATCAAAAGCCAACACAACAATTTAAATACATAGTGTGCAAAATTTATATAAACATAAATAAAAAAAGTGAATATCGAATTGAATATTCGTTATATTCTGTTTTAGATATTATATATGACGTATCCTCGCTTAAACTCTAGTAAAAGAAGGAAAATTAAGTATAGAAAGAATTATTGAGAAGTGAATTCGAAATTAACACACACTTACAACATAGGATGAGTCAATGAAAAGAAC
>NW_011933328.1:98209-108477 GCF_000187915.1 Pogonomyrmex barbatus | reverse complement strand
AACACACACACACACACACACACACACACACACACACACACACACACACACACACACACACACACACACACACACACACACACACACACACACACACATATATATAGTGAATAATCAGAATAATCAGAGTTTTTCGACAAAATAAATAAAGATCAAATCAGAGTAAGTTAATTAATTAATATAATAATAATTAATTAAATAGCTTCATATCGAATTAATTAATAATATATATATATATATATATTAATAATTTATAATATTTTTTAATGCGTGGCTCAACAATATCTAACAACTGATTAAACATTTCTATGGACATTCTATAATAATTATAGAACATTTCGTAATCTTCAAATTCCATTTCTTTGATCAGATTGTCACTGTCACTCTGTAATAATCTTCGTCTTTCTGCGAATATTGGACGCACCTACATTCTATGACGAGCTTTTTACTGTTGATATACCATCAGTTTCTATATTCCAAACAATTTTAATATATTATATCGTCTAATTTTATGTTGTTGAGATTGTTTCATCTTTTTCCACTTTTGCCATCGCTTCCATATTATTAAAACAACAGATCAAGGTCCATGATGACTTCTAAATACGTTCGCACAGATTAGGTTCGCATCTACTTGACTTATTCGTACACATATATATATAACACATATATATATATAAAGTCTCGGTTTCCCATGAAATGTACTTTTCCAGATACGCAGATTACAAAAACCAATCACAAAGCATTTCTGTTAGAGAGTACAACAGAAATCCTAATCAGCAATTGGTATTAATTACGCATTTCTCGAAATTACGCGAAATACGCTCTATGTGAAAGAAGACTTTCAGAATGGTGTAACGTGTTTAGTAAATTATTAGAATACGCAGATTACACTTACACAAGTTATGCCGCATGTGACGGCACCCTAAGGCTGCGTTCCGATATTCACTGCCAGTACTGAAAATATATAATTCAGGTCACGTATATTATAGATTTTCAGTACTAACAGCGAGGGTACTAAAACTGAAGCCTCAGTTTTCAGTCTCAGCTTGTGCCCTGCTTCAAATGTATGTGCGCACGTGTTCTTGGCTTAGTGAATCTTTACTCCTTCTGTTGGTTTCCTCGGAGTCGACGTTGAAAAATAACGTTGAAAAGTAACGTTGAAACAATTGATATCAAACACGGGATTTTGGACTGAAAGCGTGACAGAAAATTATGGCAGATTATGTATTGGGCGATGTAAAGCCAACAGACGTACCGCTGCCGAACGATGGGTTATCAGCTGCTCAGCTATTTGCCGCGGGTGACGGCCTTACTTACAATGACTTTATCATATTGCCGGGTTACATCGATTTTACTGCAGATGAAGTCGATTTATTGTCACCGCTAACCAGAAAATTATGCTAAAGGCACCTCTTGTATCCTCGCCCATGGACACCGTCACTGAATCTGATATGGCTATCGCTATGGCTCTATCTGGCGGAATCGGTATTATACATCACAATTGTACTCCCGAATATCAAGCCAACGAAGTGCACAAGGTATCGCATTTCTACAATTACCATGTTTTACGGTGGAAATTATATTAAATTATATATACTTATGCAAATTATATATACTTTGATCAGATTGAATACTGCAATGTTCCACTTTATTATGTGTAACTCAGAGATGACTGTATTAAACGCACTTGTTTTATCAACACTTAAGCTCGTCATTTTTGTTTATAGGTGAAAAAATATAAACATGGTTTTATTAGGGATCCAGTTGTATTGGCGCCACATCATACAGTCAATGATGTTTTGAATGTCAAGGCTGAACATGGTTTTAGTGGAGTACCCATTACCGACACGGGTAAAGTTGGTGGTAAATTGCTAGGCATTGTCACCTCTAGAGATATCGATTTCCTCGAATGTTTGCCTACTTGTAATTCTCTTAGCTCCATAATGACAACCTCTGAAAATTTAATCACCGCACCAGCTGGTGTAACATTGCAAGAGGCAAATGTCATTTTGGAAAAGTCAAAAAAAGGAAAGCTTCCCATCATCAATGAACGAGGAGAACTCGTATCCCTGATGGCGAGGACTGATCTCAAGAAGAATCGTAGTTATCCAAATGCTAGCAAGGATGAGAACAAACAGTTGTTAGTAGGAGCTGCAATAGGAACGCGAGAGACGGACAAGCACCGACTGGAATTGCTTGTAGCTGCTGGCGTGGACGTAGTGGTATTGGATTCATCGCAGGGCAATTCCACATATCAAATCGATATGATCAAATATATTAAGTTACAATATTCAAATTTACAAGTAATCGCTGGTAATATCGTGACTGCAATGCAAGCTAAGAATCTTATAGAGGCGGGAGCTGATGCGTTACGCGTTGGAATGGGTTCTGGCTCCATCTGCATAACACAGGAGGTAATGGCTGTAGGACGGCCACAAGCGACAGCCGTCTATAAAGTTTCCGAATATGCCAGAAAATTTGGAATACCCGTCATAGCGGACGGTGGTATCCAGTCCATTGGCCATATCATCAAAGGTCTCAGTTTAGGCGCTAGTACAGTTATGATGGGTTCTCTGTTAGCTGGAACGTCCGAGGCTCCGGGCGAGTATTTTTTTAGCGATGGAGTTCGTCTGAAAAAATACAGAGGGATGGGTTCATTGGAAGCCATGGATAGGAAGGACGCCAAGGGTTCAGCGATGGACAGATATTTTCATAACGAAATGGACAAACTAAAAGTAGCTCAAGGTGTCAGTGGCTCCATAGTGGATAAGGGTTCGGTGCTGAAATTTTTACCTTATTTAACTTGTGGCATCAAACATGGTTGTCAAGATATTGGGGCCAAGTCGCTTACCGTCTTGCGATCCATGATGTATAATGGAGAATTGAAATTTGAAAGAAGAACACATTCGGCTCAACAAGAGGGCAACGTACATAGCCTATTTTCTTACGAAAAGAGGCTCTATTAATTATATAGAAAATAAAACAATTCGTAAACTACACGTCACGCGTCAAGGTACCTGCATTTAATCGAGTAGCAGTTATTTTACAAGACTATAGACCTGTGAGAAAACGCATACATCTCTTTTACCTGAATAAACGAATGTGCCAGGTAATATCGATGACCCGTTTACCTCAGAACTGCTGTTAAGCAGGAACATGATATCGAGTCATTTATTATTCGTCAGTTTCATATATTCGTATTTATTAATGAACGTATCGACTTTATATGGCATATATTTTAAATTACATATATATTTTATATTCAATGATCGATATCGAAATCGAGTAGATTGAGATGAATCGTGATTTTTGTGTTATATCCAATGCATATATGTTATGTTAAATGGACTGATCTATACATAATGTTAGCTATATATATGTAGCTGATGATTTGTGATTCTATAAATTTGATCTAGTATTTTTTTCTGGTACGACTTTAAAAAAATCAGATGTATTTGAAAATGATATTAGCATAAATAAATGCGAAATGGAATCATTATTATATGCATTCTTGTACATCTTAATATTTAATCAACCATGCTTTCGTCTGTGCTCACCTTGACTTTTAATTACATAATTTACTAAGCTTCTATTTTTGGAGATCTATGTTTTAAAATTGTAATTCTTATTAAAATGAAAATTTAAAGGGACATTTGACAGCACAAGTGATCCGATAATATTAAACTCCCAAAAAATATGCCAAAATCTCTTTGGTAAATTTGTAACCTATATATTTTATACAGTATTCTTATAATAAAAACTGTATATTTCAAATAAAAAAAAGTCAACTTTTATGAACATGATTATTCGTAATATACGTAAAATAATACATTCAATTTCCTAGATTTTCATCACAACTCGCATTCCCTCATATTTATCATGCCATCGTGTGTATCACCGTACACGTGGCATCACTGATCCATTGTCGCATGACGCTGTACGCTGCATGTTGCACGCTGTACGTTGCTGCTGCATCATAATCGTGCAAGATTACAGATGGATATACTTTTGTTCTTTTCTGCATGTCGCAAATACATATAAAATAGTAGCGAAAGAATTCCAATTTGCATAATGTACTAACTTTCGGAATAGAGATCAGAAATTTATATAATAAAGGTTAAGTGAATTGTGTGTTCGCAAATTGTATTCTTGCAAGAAGAAAAAATTATAAGATGTCGGAAGCTATCGAACAACACGTGGAAAACATGATGAATTTGAATGAGACCATCGAAAAATGCAAGAAGTGTGGAGAAGTATGCGATCCCTATGACAAACCAACGTTACGTTGTAGTGGCGGATGTGGCACAAGGATACATATGAAATGTTTGAAGAGAGGCAGCATTCCAGTTTCTTTCGTAGGAGATGTTTTTTTCGAACTTAATTGTGCCTCTTGCAATCCATTAGATGAAGAAACGGTCGTGCGCGATAGAATGCCATGGCTTAATGTTATTGTCCTGACGCTTTATAATCTACGTGAAAGATCAAGCGGCATTAGTAAGAGAGGCTACTTCCATTGGAAATCTGATATCAGTATTTTTGTGGAGAGAAATTGGGATTACTTATTTAAGAAAACTGTGTAAGTATTTCATGTTATAATTTGTATCAGCTGTATTTATATTATGTTGACGGAATTTAAAATTATAAACTTAACATTACTTAGGAAGAAAAAAAAGAATTGGATGGGTACCATATCGGGTACATTATCTCATTACAGTGGCATTTTTTTTAAGTCTGGTACTAATGAATTAGGAGAATCTGGATGGTGGAAACTATCAAGTAATGATCCTCCTGAAGTTTTAATTGCCAAAAGTAATATATCATCAACAAATAGCAGTATTATACATGCGCGTGTGCATATACGTACAATGTTTAATTTATAAATCAGTAATAACAATATTAATAATAACATAATCTTTTTTACCAGATAGCAAAATGATAATGGATAGAAAAAAACATAATATAAAATTACCTCGTAAATTATTGAACAGTCCAGTGCCATCAGATTCCAGCCTCTCATTTGGAGAGGATAGTAATTGTAGTGGAGAAATATGTAAAAATAAAGGCTCCTCTATGTATTCTCATGCATATGTTCAACCAACAGAGACACTATCCGATTTTCTGTTGGAGGAAGATGAACCAAATGGTAATTCATAGAAATCATAAGAAACAAATGATGCTTATATCAAGAGAATTATATTTTCTAGATATGAATATCGAGGATGATATAATATTAGGCAACGACGTTCTCTCTATATCCGATTTAATACGTGATTGCCAAAATGATGGTAACAATTTTCATCTGACACAGCTAATGAATAACTGTGATTGGTTGTGCGATACGAGTACTTTATCGCCAAACTATAGTGACAATGAAATTAAAACAATTAAGGAAAAAGGATATAAGGAGGATAATAATGATGGTCCCATTTCCATACAAGAGCAGCCTCCAGTCTCTTTGTTTAAAGAAACAAAACGTCGTCAACGACCTTGGTTCAAATCGTTTATTACTTGTAATTGTTTTTTATTGTAAATTACGTGCCCGAAATCTCCTCTCCCCCCCCCTCTCTCTCTATGCACGCGTGCGCATACATTCATGCGCGCACATATACACATATGTATATTTCAGATGAAAACATAACATGCGTTACTCCTACGGAAGAAATGTATTTATTACAAAGTCTCGGCAAGACTGATCTTGACAAAGCCCCGCCAACTATTAGAAGATTATACAGAAAATTAGCGGTACGAAAAACGAAAAGAGAATATCGACTTGCTTTATTGGACGTCGATTGTTTTGAATCCAAATCAAAAATATCTACATTATTAATAAACAACAATCGAATATTGGATAGATTTTTTAGCGATGATCAAGAATATACTTTTGAACAAAGATTGCAGGGTTACAACGAACCTACGTTTGTCCATAGTCCATATACAGGTAGACTTTTGAAACCGTTTATAAGACGAGATACTGATTGCCAGCCATTGTGGTTGAAAATTATGGAAGAATTGTGTACAAAAGTAAATCGAAATGATCCACGATGGAAACCGACGCCTAAAGCAACAGTCGATTATTCTTACATTAAACCACAACATATCCCTGCGATCAACAGTCTTTGTAATCAGTTCTTCTGGCCTGGTATAGACTGTAAGTAATATTATTCGACAAAAAAACCTTATTAGGTATTTAAAGTTGACCAAGTAATATTCAAAGTATCGTTTTGTGCTTTTATCTGTTTTAGTGACCGAATGTTTGCAATATCCAGACTTCACGTGCGTTGTACTATATAAAAAATTAGTTGTAGGTTTCGCGATATTGGTACCATACGTTGGCCATAACGAAGCCTATATTTCATTTCTTTTGACACGTCCGGAGTGGCGAAAGTCCGGCATCGGCATGTTCATGTTGTATCATTTGATACAAACTTGCATGGGACAGGATGTTACATTACATGTGTCGGCTACGAATCCAGCTTTAATATTGTACCAAAAATTTGGTTTTAAAGTGGAAGAATTTGTTCAAGATTTTTATGACAAATATGCACCGCCAAATTCACGAGAATGCAAGCACGCTTTGTTTTTACGTTTAAGCAGATAATTAAATAAAATCTTTTCATACCTGATGAAATGATTCATAATAAGCGATGTCGTTTTTAATTATGATAATTCAACGCTCATTTCGACCTTTATTTTTTTCATATTTTCGAAATATTGATAAATATAAATTGAGCTAAAACTAAATAATATGAGAAACCATACCACGCGCTTAGATTCAAAAATTGGCGCGAAAAGTTATCCGGTTGACGTCGGTGACGTCATTGGAGGAGCGCTTAAAGTGCTGCGAAGCTGCGTCGATTCATTCTCGAAAGTTCCGGAAGCTGGTAGATGGAAAGTTGATATGTATGTGTATATATATATATATGTATATATATGGATGGCGAGGTTACGCGACAGTTTAGTACAGTTTGGTACGCGTATGGGAACGTTGAGCTTGATAATCGTTTGGACTGAGATTCTTTGTGAATTTTTATATGGGCAAACGTACATGTTTTTGAATTTCAAGTGTCCGCGCAAATCGTGTATACATACTTAAGAAGCAATTACAGAACGAAAAATAGTAAGTAACGATCAAAATTAACGAGACACAAGAGAGATGAGATTCAAGTTGCTTTATATTTATTAGCAATGATCTGCAACCTTGTGACCTGTTTGTGAGTCGATCGCATATTTTTCACGTATGTTTGTCGCGTAGATCTCTTGTCGTCACATACATAAGAGCGTTAATTGAGTTTGCCGCGCGCATAACTGAGAAATGGAATAGTGATTACAACGCGATGATTACGATTACAACTATGACTACGATTACACTACGACTACGACTACGACTACTACGACTACGACTACGACTACGACTACGACTACGACTACGACTACGACTACGACTACGACTACTACGACTACGACTACGACTACGACTACGACTACGACTACGACTACGACTACGACTACGACTACGACTACGACTACGACTACGACTACGACTACGACTACGACTACGATTACGATTACAACTACGACTACGACAATAGCAACGACATGGAACTTAATCCAAGGGTGGGGTATTTATTTTTGCGTTGCAGCTCGAATCGTGCGAAAGAACGAAACGTTCGTCGCGTATTCGCAGTCATCATTGCCAGAAATAGATATCGGTGATACATACGTGGGTGTGTTGGACCGTTGATTTCCGACGTTTCTCCATCATTCGAGACTCGAAGACTTGACGCGAAAAAAATGGAGGAAGGAAATCGCGTGGCGAACGATAGTCGAATTGCATTGTCGCGCTCGCGAGAACTTTGTAATGGCTTGGTACGTCATCGATATGATAAATGCGATGCGAGCAAACGAGTGTACGAAAGCTCATAATTCCGAAAGTATGATTTCTCTCTTTCTTGTTCTCCTTCCCTTCCTCCCTTTCTCCTACATCTTCATGATTTGAATCATCAGGATCACGTACTCCTTGTTTCATTCAACACTGGAGAGTTTTATCGCGTGAAAGCGCATCGCGTTAACGGAAGTATGACACGCACGTGACTCGTGGATGGTAAACCATCCAACTAGTATAATGGTAGATATGTGAGAAACTTAAAATTAATACATCAAAATTAAAATAATTTAAAAGAATAGTAATTTACCAAGATATATCTCATAGTTTATATCCTGAAAGAAGAAAAGTCAATATCCATAACTGTTGCTCCATTGATTATGTGTTGATTAATTTTACAAATTTTTGATTCTCATAAAAGAACATTGCGAATTTTGTACAAAAAAAAAAAAGAAAAAAAGTGACCATGACTTACTTTGTAATAACATAAACATGTCGTACTACACATATGGAAGGATAAAGATAAAAAGAAAGACACTGTAACTGAAGGGTGTGTGGAAATTTAGGATTGGAACTTATATATATTAAAACGATATGCTACATAGTTTGTATACTGTTTCAGAAATAATAGGCGAGAAGGAGATGGGAAAGGACTACTATAAATACTTGGCATCGCCAAGGGAGCGAGCGACGAGGAGATAAAAAAGGCTTATAGAAAATTGGCCTTGAGATATCATCCTGACAAGAACAGGAGTCCTGGTGCTGAGGAAAAATTCAAGGAAATAGCTGAGGCATATGAGGTGTTATCTGATGCAAAAAAGAGGGAAGTCTATGATAAATTTGGTGAGGAAGGTCTCAAAGGGGGTGCCTCGGCTGGCGGAGGTGGAGGAGGTGCCACATATACCTTCCACGGTGATCCCAGAGCGACGTTTGCACAATTCTTTGGCTCGGCCAGTCCTTTCCACAACTTGTTTGAGTTCGCTGGTAATCGCGGAGGATTTGCCTTCCATGATGACGACATGGATATTGATATGGATCCCTTTGGACTCGGTGGCATGGGACCACCACGACAAGGGGGCGCCTTTAGATCACATTCGTTTAACTTTGCGAGTCCGAATACTTGTAAAGGGACTGGCAAAGATCGCGCTCAAGATCCAGCGATCGAACATGATTTGTATATCAGCTTGGAGGAAATTTTACGAGGTTGCACCAAGAAAATGAAGATATGCAGACGAGCCATACAGCCAGATGGTAGCACCAAAAAGGAGGATAAACTACTTACTATCAATGTAAAACCAGGCTGGAAAGCTGGTACTAAAATCACTTTCCAAAAGGAAGGTGATCAATCACCGAGGAGGGAACCTGCGGATATCGTTTTTATCATTAGAGACAAGCCGCATTCGCTATTCAGGAGAGAAGGCAGTGACATTAGATATACGTGCAAACTGAGCTTAAAGCAAGCTTTGTGCGGTACTATCGTCGAAGTTCCTACTCTAACTGGCGAAAAGATACCTTTGAATCTGACGAGAGAAATTGTTAAGCCGAATTCGGTCAAAAGATTCCAAGGACATGGTTTACCTTTCCCCAAAGAACCATCACGAAAGGGCGATCTTCTTGTATCATTTGATATCAAATTTCCTGAAACTTTAACACAAAGCGCCAAGGATATATTGTATGACACGTTACCTAATTGAACTCATATTATCGATTAAAAAACGCGACGATGTGACCGTAAAAAATATCGACGCAATTTCACATCCTTTAATCCCGATCAGCGAAAGTATATGTCTTGTGTACGTTCTAGTACGCAGAAACACACGAAGACGTAGCGATAACGATGATGACGATGACGACGATGGCGACGACGATGACAACGCAATAATAATAATAATAATGACAATTATTGTTATTGTTATTAGTATTATTAATATTAATATTATAATGATGATTGACTGTAACGATACTGATCAGGACTATGACGGAACAATCGAGAACGATTAAATATTTTCGAAATTTGCTTTTAAAAGCTAATCAAATAAGTATTTTCTTCAATGTTACGTCTATATTCAATCGAGTTGAAATTCAATGATTTGATGTTTAATATATAGCATGATTGGTCTCTACACATAATAATAGTTTCATTTAATTAAAGAACGAGTAAATTTATACACATGTATGCATGCGCTACGCACAGAGAGAGAAGGGGAGAAAGGATGAGTTACAGATACAAATATATAAATATAATAAATTATAAAATAATTATACAGAGAATCTGCTATATCGCGCTAATTTCACGTGGTTATGCTGAACTATCGTTCTCTGTTTTTATATATATATATATATATATTGCAAAATATATATTACATATATATTACAATATATATAT
>NW_011933328.1:55419-73881 GCF_000187915.1 Pogonomyrmex barbatus | reverse complement strand
CAAGATTTGCTGCGGCAGCTGTGATGCATGCTATGTCGGACAGACAATGAAGATAATTAAAAAATAGAGAAATGCACGAACAGAGTCGTAAGATACGTAATATACGTAAGAACACGAACACACATTCAGTCATTACCGAACATAGATTGAATTGCGATGATCATGATTTTGACTGGAACGGTGTGAAGAAATCTCAGAGATGCTTTTTATTAAGAGACAGAATAATTATTTGAATTCACAGTCTGATACTGAATTCTTGCACGCATACGTTTCTGTCTTGAGCAGACTATAACCCGGCTTTGTTTTGTTGACAAGTTGTTGACTTGTAGAGTCATCGCGTTCAGTCACTGCCTGGAGCTCTAGACATGTGGACGCGTTGTTGGTGTACTGCTCGGTGCGAATTGCGCCGCACTCCTGCGCGTGCTTTGTTCGATTTGTGTGAGCTGTGTCCATTATTGACAACTCTAAAGATTGTCCTATCTCTTTAAGGATGATATGACGGTGCGATCATAATAATTCGAGTTAGCGAAATTAACGTTAGTGAATAACGTTAGTGAATGTCGGATGAACACGGTATTGTATCTTTATTTTTTGTATACACTGAGGATGACTCAAACTAGAGTCGAAATATATGTTATACATTTTTAAAATGTAATAAAGAGTGTAAATTGTACCATAAACAACACTGATTCTCATTGCTCTTTTATTATATCGTATCTAATATCGAGAATCATTTCAATAATATTTAAGAATTAAAATGATCATTGTGCAAGATGTTTAAAATAAAAATAAAAATAATACAGAATTTTTTTTCATTCCTGAGCGCTAATATTCTTTCTTTATAATTACAATTTTGAGCACAAGATAATCAGAATATTTTTAATAATAACCTTTTCATTATATAATTACCTTTTTATATAAATTTAATCTATATAAATTTTAAGATTAAAAAATAATTATGCAAAATACACAGCGTGGGTGGTGTGTGTGTGTGTGTGTGTGTGTGTGTATGTGTGTGTAAAACTAAATTAAAGGTTAAAAATTAAACGAACTTAAAAAATATTATTATTCTCTAAATTGTTGTATTTATAATTACAATTAATTCGCAATTGTAATATATTTAATATGTTTACTTTATTTAACGCATATCAATTTAAATTGTAACCCGCGCACATCAATAATAATGGCGATCGTGTAACATTCAGATCAAAGCCGCTAAGGAATTATTCTACTGTTCTTTCTTATACTGTGCTTATACTATACACTAGACCGCCTTTAAGTCTCAGTCCACAATAGATATTTAATCTTTAAAGGCGTAAGAAATAAGAAATTGACCAATCATAGTCGATAATTTTTTTCATATTCGATTATGATTGGCCAATTTCTTATTTCTTAAAGCTTAAATCACCTATTGTGGACCGACACTTAAATCTCTAACACAATGCGAAGGAATAGCGATAGCGATAGAAATAACACAGGCAATAAGCATAGCGATAGAAACAGAAGAATCTAATATACAGAAATGCATAATAGGCAATGCAGATTGGAACACGGAATAAGCAATAGCGATAAAATTTTCGATGAGTTTGGAATTCTATGTCTATCGCCTTACTTAGCCTACCAATCACAGCGTTCGGATCTTTCTGTTTAGATTGCTGTTTAGAATAGATTGCGTCTTGGTAATGAATATTGGAGCATAGCCTTTTTACGAAATATATAGGGGATAGTTTCAAAACTTGTTGGATTAACAAAAAATGGAATATTCTTATTGCAACAACTTTCCGGACAATGGACTATTATCCGATACACAACATACATTTGATGGCAATGATGTTAGTACAGTTATTTGTACATATAATATATCAAATCATCTTCCATCTTACCTAAATATAATTTGCGTGAAAATATAATATGTAGAATAATGTATATGAATCAGAAATTTTTCTCTAATATTCCAGTTCAAATATAAAATCAAAATCAAAATTTGTCGACAAAAACCTATTGAAAAAGTTAATCGAAGAATAAGACGATTTTGATATAATATCATAAATCATTTAGTAAATTTTGTTCTTTTGATGTTTTTAGTTTATCTGAAGCAGACAAAAGAATAAACTCTTCACGCGAGCTGATTGGTTGGCTTTTATTTCTTTCATGGCATTGTGCAATGCGAGACGATCGCTTATTTCTATATTATTCTTATTGCTGTTCCTATCGCTATTTCCTCGCATTGTGTAAGAGACTTTACATGGACTGCCTCAACTCTCGAGATAGTGCAATCCATGCGTAGTTCATGCGCTTAGGAGGAAAAGATGACTCTTAAAAATTTGCAAACTTATGTTGACAATGATTGTGGATGTTCGATGTAACTGATGCCGAATTTCAAGCGGCAATAACTGGCAGTAAATGCTAATATCGTAAAAAATTATATGAAGAAGATTCTATAGTTATGTTGAGTTCCAATAGAAATATTGAGTATATTATTAGTCGGCATTTCGTCTGCCATGTTTATTTATAATAACTCAGTGCACATAAGTCCGTTTCGCTTTTCTATGTGCAAGAAAAAAGAAAACGAGTAATGCGCTCATGTAACGCGCTATCATCTCATGCGATTCATGTGTGCAACGCACCCATAGTCAGTTCTTATATTTAAGATCGTTTTAAATAATCTCATACAGTTATTCTATTGGTTGAAATGTTATCTATGTTATAAAATGATTTTATATATGAATTGACTATGAATACGGCCTATGATTGATTGATAACTTCTTAAGACAATGGCCATGTTTCAATAGTGTCGGTCCACAATAAGTATTTAATCTTTAAGTCGTAAGAAATTGATCAATCATAGTCAATTATTCTTTTCATATTCGATTATAATTGGTCAATTTCTTATTTCTTAAAGCTTAAATGACCTATTGTGGACCGACACATATACACGCCTAGAGATAATCCTTATAAGAAAAGACTCATTACGTGACGTTAGTAGACTTTAATTGGTTGGGGTATGGATTGTACATCTGTGCTCCATGAAACGAAACAGATGTTCAATAATCTATTTTGACAGATGCATGTTATGTACTATTACAGTATTGTGTCAAAGTTATACATTATATATAAGTTAATTTATCATATCAATCAATTATTTATCATATCATTATCTTTACAATTATGGAAGAAAGCAATATATATAACAATAGCAATATATACAATATATAAGCAATATATGTATCTACATTTATTAATTTAAAGTTTATTTATAACTACTATTATACTATATTTATACTAACTATTTATAACTATATTGCTTTCTTTCATAAATATAAAGATATGATAAATAGATATGATAAATTAACTTACGTATAATGTATAACTATGACACAGTACTGCAAAGCCTGAGACATACTGACAAGGTACAGGAAACAGGGAATAGCAATAGGCAACAGATTTCGACTAATCAGAAGCTGTAAAGAATATCGAAAATATTTCTGATTGATCGAAATCTGTTGCCTGTTCCCTATTCCGTGTTCCTGTTGCCTGTGTTTTTTATTGTGCATCCAGCTTAACAGTACATAACGGGTGCTTTCCATTTAGTGACATAAGTATCGTTCTATCTTTCTTGATTTTTAATGATTAACAAGGACAAAATGATACTTGTGTCAACTTGTGTCACTAAATAGAAAGCACAACAACATGTCAAAATATGTTATTAAAACATTTGTTTCGTTTCATGGAGCACAGATGTACAATCCTAATCCAAGCCAATCAGAGTTTACTAACGTCACTTGACGAGTTGGCGAGTCTCTTCTTATAGAGTTTCTATATACGCCAATACGGAAAATTAATTATCTATGTTACGTATACTATAGATGTTCAGTACTAGCAGTGTATATATCGGAACACATCTAATATTTAAGTTTTAAATATAGGGAATCGAATATAAATACCAGTTATATTATTTTAAAACTGTCTTGAAAAAAAGACAAGATAATGTATGGATAGGAACGATAAACATTACATTTCATGACAACATTTACATTTACATTTCATGTAACTAGAGTCGTTTAATGGGCCTCGTCTACATGCGTCGTGTGTCGGTGTCGTGGGTCGTGAGTCGTGAGAACGGGCCAATCACAATCAAGTATTCTCTCCACATTCGTCTGTGACGACGACGAGGCCTGAAACATTTAATGATATATCTGCTTGCAATTTATTTGTTTTGCGGAATAAATAGAAACCATATAATTATTTATTGATAATATAATAAATAATAATTTATACATCCAGTGTCTCTCAGTTCAGCGACGATAGGCGCTTGAAAATAAAATTGCTACGTGTCGTCATGCAATTGTATCACGATCAACTGTGTAAATTTCGATGCGCAGAAGTGATCTTTTTTCTCTCGATCTGGCAGCACTGATCTGTTAACGTCGATTATCACTATACATCGTTTTTACAACGTTGTCCGATATTTTATACAGAACGTTTTTAAATTTTGTAATCTGTGTCGCGATCTTGTAAATATACTCTGTCGGCAATCAGATTAGATAGACAATATATAGTCATGACGGAAGAGTGGAGGCTAGATCATCGAGCAAGAAAGAGGATCAAGGAAGTGAAAAAGAAGGCTCGACCAGGTAAGAAAAATGGAATTTGTGCAATTTATAACCTACGTTACGAAGCGAACAAGTCGTTCATGCACATTGATGTCATTCTCTGTTTTCCATTTCATTAATTCATTGTACGCAGCATTAAATGTCCAAGTTTGACGAAGATCGCTCTCGTCCAAGACGGCTTCATATGATTATTTTGATCAAGAGCGAAAAGAGTATCATTCTTCTCCCGAGATCTTGATCCCGATGATGTAATTTAATTTCCTGATAATCTTAACGCATAATTATCCACTTTCAGCCATTTGCTAATCAACTTTAACGTATGCATCTCTCAAGTGTTATCCATTTGATTGTATTAATATTATTGTAACTTTATGCAGTTTCATACGAAGTAATTTATTTGAGTGATTGAACCGCAAATCATACAAAATGAAATGCGAAAAACTCATAATATAATGATTAACGCCTTTCATATAATGTATTTATAGAACTCGCGGATAAAACAGCATGGACTCAACATGGCTATAGTAAGAATTTTCAAAAATTTTGGGACTTTCAAGACAATGCTGAACGAATCGATGAATCCAATATGACTATGGAAGAATTTGTTGAAAAATATGAAAAACCTTACAAACCTGTGATAATACGAGGTGTTCAAAATGGCTGGAGAGCCCAACAGAAATGGACTATAGAGGTTAGTCTTTGTATGATTTTAATATAATACAATTGGATAAATCGACATTTGTCATAGTTATGCTTACAAGCATACTTGCGACTTGCCAATTTGCTTTGTTCTTTGGACACAGTTAAGTTGTGATTGACTAATTAAAAAGATATTTGTTTTAAATATTAAAGAATTTAAATATATTTTAAATCTTATTAGTATACTTGATTGAAAGAAAGGCCATGCTAATCATCTTTATTTCCAATTTGTAGAAATAAGTTTTAACCATTACCGATAGTCTTATTTAATTTCAGAGATTAGCAAAGAAATATCGGAATCAAAAGTTTAAATGTGGAGAGGATAATGAAGGATATAGTGTAAAAATGAAGATGAAATACTACGTTCGATACATGTTTAATAATGAAGATGATTCTCCTTTATACATTTTCGATAGTTCATTTGGTGAGCATCCAAGACGAAAAAAATTGTTGGAAGATTATATAATTCCTAAATACTTTCGAGATGATCTTTTTCATCATGCTGGAGAACATCGAAGACCACCATATCGTTGGTTCGTTATGGGACCTGCGAGATCTGGTAAATAGATTATAATACATGATGTATAAAACAAGTATGAAATATATGATGTATTGTATGCCAAGTTTGTCTCACATGTCAGCAGTTAATAATGCATGAAGAGATATATTCGATTGAAAAAAATAAACATAACAGGTACAGGAATACACATAGATCCATTGGGTACTAGCGCATGGAATGCATTAATCTCTGGTCATAAACGTTGGTGCCTGTTTCCTACACATACTCCTCGTGAACTTTTGAAGGTAACCGCAACCGAAGGTGGTAAGCAAAGAGATGAAGCTATTACATGGTTTTCTATTGTCTATCCACGCACAAAATTACCTACTTGGCCCAAAGATTGTCGCCCAATAGAAATTCTACAGACTCCTGGTGAGACTGTTTTCATTCCTGGTGGATGGTGGCATATCGTTTTGAATCTTGATGAAACGATAGCTGTCACACAGAATTTCTGCTCGCGTACCAATTTTCCGGTAGTTTGGCATAAAACGGTAAGAATTCTTAATGTAAAATACTAATAATTATAATCATGAGACATCAATTTTATCAGTATGTGAAAAATTCAGGTATGTGTATGAACGAAAAGATATTCTGCAAATTAAATATTAAATTCATCGCAAATAGGTACGGGGAAGACCAAAATTATCACGAAAATGGTTAAAAGTACTCAACGATAAAGAACCCGAATTGGCAAGTTTAGCAGAAACTATAGATGTAAAAGAGGACACCGGTGTGGCCAGTGATTCCTCGAGCGGTTCTTCAAGTAGTTCTTCGAGTAGTACTAGTAGTAGTCAATCTGACAGTGAGGATGATAGCGGTCAAGAATCACTTACCGCACATAAAAAGAAAAAAAGGTATGTGTGCTGCTGTGTATGCACGCGCGCGCACACGCACACACTAAAATATTGCAATTACTGTTCACTCTGTTCTCTTCCTCTCCTTTCATAACACAATTAATTTATTTTTCATGACAATTATGAACATAGTTGAGGCATAATACTGTCTTGAAATTTTCAGAAGAAAATTGACTAATCAACCCTGACAATATCCAGTATTTGGAACCTACAGAGACCTCAGACTGTACAGTATTAACCAACAATTATTGTTTGTACTAAGAATAAATACTATAATTATTGTAATTACGATCATATCTTTATGTTTATAACAAAATAAATATCATATAACATAATTTTTCTTTCTATCAGATAATATTTTATCTAAGCTTTGCCCGTTTAGATGTAGATATGATAATGCACGTAATTCCTATTCCGATCAAATTCTGCATTGTGACTCATCTTGTTAATTAAACAATAAATGCATAATTGTTCCACAGTTGCTTTTTATAATTATCACGTCTCTCCTATTATTGATTAAGATTAAAAAATCGATAAAGTCAAAAAGTATAAAAACATTTGGGAGAATAATCTCAATGATAAACATTAAAAAATTAATGCAATAGCAATGTGTGAACGAAAGTAAGCTAATAAGCAATGGATGGATCAAGTGCATTATCATTTAAATTAAATTAAAATTATAATTGCAAATTAAATATAATGGGTAGTATACGATGTATGTGTTAGCTTTTGAGTGAGTTGCTCCTGTGGAAGGTCTTTGCGTCTCGTTTAAAGTAATTCCACAATTTCACAGTTCCATCACTTCGTATCGACATGATGACCATGCAAAGCACCAAAGTGGAGTAAACAACATAGAAGCAAATAATAATAAATTAAACATTCATACATCCTAATAGACTTAAAAGCTAAGTAGCTTTTTCAATTTTTTCATAAGATTGACTATCGAATCTCTTATCTTTTTGATCTATTGACTGACAAGAGAATTATATATGTATTTTGTATTGTCTATCACAAAGAATGCTTGCACTTGGACGTATGAATAATATCATGTGTTTAAATTGCATCTTCTCAAATATAACGTTCAATTTTTAAAATATTTGTGAATTTTGCGCTATCATTAAGTCACATTAATGATGAATTGCAGACATAATGCAAAGATAAGTATAGACATTTTAAATTTATGTAATCGTATATCTTTTGCTCGATTATATAAGCCAATAGTACTGTACGGTACGGTGCTGCATGAAATAGTCAATTGAATACAGTAACATTCAACGAATATTATAGATATAAAAAAACAACGCAGCCTCGCTACAGGCCACATTATACGTGTAGAATACAACGTGTTAAATGTTAAACTAAGCTGGGAATGCGCATTATTACAAAAATATAAAATAAATACAACACACACAGTGACGCACAAACAAAAAGCAAAACAAAATTTTAAAGAGAAACTGTGGAGATAGACATGGATAACGAGGAATCGGGTATACGCCACAGCTTCACTTCTCCAGAGCTGAAATCAATATCCGAAACGTTATTTTATATTTTTTCGGAATCATATCGCGGACTATTGAATCAAAATAAATATACCGATATATATAATATGCTAATCTAACTTTACAACGGTTATTGATGCGCACTGTCAGATATCGTTTTTCGACATGGAGATGGATATAAAAAGGCATTAAAAAATTTGAATTTTTTTACTTACTTGCTCGCTGTAAATATATGTTGCTGATTGGTAGCGATAGCATTGATAGCAGAAGCGTGTGCTCGTACTTCTCCAATAGGCATACACTCCCCTGAATGATCCTTAGGAACTGACCATACCTTCAATATACCACCGCGACATCCCGAAATCATTATGGAACCGTTATTTATCGTGCATAATCCCAAAATCCAATCTTTATGAGCATTGTTCAGGGATTGAACCAATTCCATTTTGCTTAGATCCCATCGTTTAATGCACATATCTCTAGAGCCTGAAGATTAATTAATACATAAAATGATGGGGGCATATTACAATCATATACTACGCGATAATTTGTACAGACAAGAACGATATAACGCACCAGAAAATAGCGTAGAACTGATTGTAGTTAAACATTGAACTCCGTCATAATGCGGTGGCGCTAAATTGACAGATGGTCCAGAAGATATAGTAGGCTCGGCAAGGGATATTAGATGATCCTTGCTACCTGCTATTACTCTACCGTCCTCAGCAACGGCCAGGCACATAATAGCTGCTGTGTGTGGTGTACTTAATCTAGCAGTGTACGTCAACTTACGAAGATCCCATATTCTAACCTTATCGCTGGCTGCTGTATACAATTCCTGTTCGTCCAAACTGAGTGCTAAATCATTGATTGTTGTTTCGCCCATGGGAACTTGAAGCATCCTAGATGGAGTCGATAATGGAATAGGGCCGATCTGAACATGTCCCGAAGAGGACAACGTTTTTATGCAGCTATTGCCAGTTCTCAAATCCCAAACTTTAACATATGCTGCGGATACACTAAATAAAAGCTGATGAATAGTGGAATACTTTACAGCAACAACATTATTAGGATGTCCACTTAGAGTCAATCTTTCAATTCCTGTTTCTAAATCCCATACTTTCACAGTGCGATCTGAAAATCCATAAAGTAGCTTGTTCGTTGTGTGTAATCCTTAAATTCTCTCTCGATATCATCGATTTGTGCATTCACATACCTTTGGAACCGCTGAAAAGTAAATCCGACGTCACACATACAGTAAGAACAGCTTTGCTATGCCCTTCCGCAACGTGAGAACATTGCAAAATAGCCCGTGGTTGCGTCTGGCAGAAGAATTATATCTAACACCTGGCTCCGGAAGAGAGAGAGAGGGAGAGAGAGAGACAAAAAGATTGTTTCAAGTGTGTTTGCGCTTACCTTGCCCTGATATTGCGAGATGATTCCTTTCATCGGTTGTGGTTCAGATGCGATTAGCTGTCTATTCGCGGTTAGTCTCGAAAACACATTTTCTTCGCGGCTATTGAATCGCCTGTATGTGGTGGGCGATCCAGGAGGTGAAGATATATCCGTATGCGCTACCTGCTCCCTAATAGATGTATTATGTTAGCATGTTAATTAGTCGGCATTCGTATGATTAATGAGCATGCTGATTTCAAAATTACACATATATATATATTAAACATGCGTGCGCGGAAATGATAATGAAACATTATATTGCATTAATCCAGTTTAAAGTTGTATATAGGAGTAGTGCATGATTAAGCACAATTATTAATTTTAGCCATTATCAAATGCAAATTTCGTACTTAGAAATATGTATAAGGAACAGTCGAGAGGAGGTCTTTTGACAGCTATCATAGTTTCGCGTTTCATTTAATATCTTTTTTTAATATCCTTATTTATTCTTTATCCTATTATTACAAAAAGTATAATTCTTATGTCTACGTTACATATCTGAAGATACATATTTTGTATAAATGTCTTTTCTTATTGCGACTATTAATAATATGTTAATGTAAATTATGATTTAAATAGATAAAAGAGATATGTCGCGTCAAATTCATCACTATATGTGATACATTTACACACACACACACACACACACACACACACACACACGCGCGCGCGCGCGCGCGCGCGCGCGCGCGCGTGTGTATATATATGCAAAATCGATGTGTCTTACTTACTTGTAAATGTAGATCTAGGTATTTATTAGAGATATCGTTTGCAAGCAAGATGTGACTTATTAAAACGCATATTACACGACACATGTGTACAATATATCCATTTTCACATAGTTTATTTTACAATATGCAATTGTTTGAAATGTTTATCGAATATTTTTTATCTGCTTTAAGTTTAGATACAGATTTTATCGAGAGTAGTACAACAAATATAATAAAATAAAATATAATTATCATTACCATGTATGCATATTATATGCATACGTCATAACAATTTGTGTATTGAAAATTTGTTTTTTCCGCGCAAAATTCGTAACATTTAATATTGATGTAAACTTGATATTTACGTTTGCTTTAGTTTAGTATTGTGCGTGCGAATGCGCGCACGCGTATTAATAATTTATTAATTGATTATATTCTTAGGCATGAAATACTTGCACTTGATTCCTATCTCAACCAAAAAATGAACAAAATGAAGTTTATCTCGAAAAAAATAAAAATATTCAACAGTGCATGGAGTAGGGCAACAAGAAAAATGTAAATAAGAAATACAAGAACAAGAACGTGCTGTACAATAATCACTCACATAGAGCCTCCACCTGGAATTGGCCGTCGCAGAGCTCTAGGCGAAGTGCTGTCGCGACGACTCAAAGTTGGCGATCCTCCAGTTATAGTACCACCATGTTGATTTCTCGTTACTAATCCTCTGATACAGAATATACAGAAATAAAAACGTACAAACACGTCACAAAACTATACATTCATATACATGGAACTCATGGATTACTAGTCACTAGATGGTAAATTTGTTTGTATTTTGGAAGGGAAAAAATTAATGGAAACTAATTTGAGCCTAAAGTTTAGAGTATACTTACTTTAGACTACCTGGTGCACTGGGGACTCTAGTAAGAGGATGATTATGATTTTGAGTCTGCTGATCGTCTGCTTTCACATTTTCCGGACTTGCATATATACCATAGAGAAGTTCTTGTGGTTGCGTTGTTCTTTTTCTGACTTTGCTATTGCGCTGTCTTTCTTCCCCGATAATTTGGCCATAACTTTCACTGTTGTACAACATGAATAAAAATGAAATACATATAGTCTCTCAATGCAGAAAATAATAATATAGTCTATATATAGAAAGGAAAAATTCAAAGTCTTGAAAAAGTGCGAAACACATCTTAAAAGAATATCGCTGCTTAACTTACTTGTCTGGGGAGGAACTCCTTGAACTGACTGGACTGTAAGCTAATATATTATTCTGACTGTTTGTGAGAGATAAAAGATCTCGATCGCGTAAAACATGTTCCAATAATTGATGTTGTACGTCGCTTTCTTGCGCAACTTGATTAAGTCGTGATTCCATATCCCGTACTTCGAGTTGCTTTTGTGCGGCTATGCAACTTTGCTCTACGGTAAACGCCAGCATTCGTTGAAGTAAGTATTGCGCTTCGTCTACTGTTCGAATTGTAGAGATGAGCGTTTCGACACCAGGTTCACCTTCCACTTCACCGTCGCCCATCTCAACCATATCTCGCTGACATTCCGCAATACTATCCTGGAAAATTTTGCAGATTCTAGTAGAGAAAAGAAACAGGAATGCTCGCACCATAAATCGCATTAAATTGTCAGCATTACCTGTAAGTAACTAATTTTACTTTCTACATTATCAATTTCTTCATCAATATCGGTGATGTCGCCTCTCGCACTTGTAATTTGACTTCTATGTTTCTGAAGTTTCTCCAAATCTCTTCCTAATTCTTCCCTTTCTTGAAGTAATCTTTCCATTTCTCTCTCCGTTTCCGCGGCAGCTTGTTTCGCTAATGCTTGCTTAGCGATCATTCTTTCGAACGTCTGCCATCTTTGCTTCAGCGCTTTATGATTAAGTTGTTTAATTGGAGCACGACCGGCAGCCTTTTGACTCAATCCCTTATCTTTCCTTCGTAGTGCCGTTACTTCTTCCTGTTTACGTCTAAGAACAACTTCCTTCATTCTCTTGTCAGCTTCTAGCGTCCTGATGACGTTCGCGTGCCTCCGACTTTCCTTACGTAACTGTGCTATTTCTCTATTGCGTCTCAGTTCGTTTTCTTTATGTCGTTGTGCCTCTTCCCGCATTTTGTTTAAAAGTTTCACTTTAGCTCTCTTCATTTCTGAAAGTTCGTTTCTCAATCCTCTCAATCTATTTTCATTTTGAGATTGATTCTTCAATAGCCTCGCGTGTTCTTTTTTAGCAGATTGTAAAAGTCGCATCTCTTTCTGCATATTAGCGAGCTTCTTTTCGTACTCATCGCGTAATTTTTTAACTTTTTCAGTAGGCGGTGTAGGTTGTTGTTGCAAAGATATTAACACTTTATCTCTTTCTTCCTGAGTATCTCTGATACGGGCTTGCAATTGAGACAATTTATCCTCGTAATGCTGCTTCATAGTCTGCAGACGTCTCTGAGAAAGCTCGAGTTCTTGTATCAAACGCTGTTTAACATCAATATCGGATGTTAGCGCTTCTAATTCACGGCCCATAGCTGCCTCTTCTTCGTCTTCTTCTGTAAAATAGATACACATATAATATAATGGAATTGTGATATTACATCGCTGGCATCATTTTCGGCCGTTATATAACTATAATTAAGAAAAAGACTATTTACTATTTCATGTAAATATACATATGTAGACACAAACAATACGTGTGTGTGTGTGTGTGTGTGTGTGTGTGTGTGTGTATTAGGCGCGTACCTTTACGATCGGAATCATCGTCGGAATCATCTTCGCTTACAGAATCCTGAGCATTCTCTGTATCATCTATCTCTCCTTCATCCATCGATTTGATAGTATTTCCACTATGACTATACTGCTCTTTTAAGACTTTTAACGTTTCCATTTCTTTTTCGACATCTCTTTTAGCATCGATCAACACAGATATAGAATCGGAATGATACGAACTATCTCCATATGGATTTGCTGCATTAACCTAATAATAAATCAATTTCATCAATATAGATCAGTCAACATGTAAGGCGTTAGTTGGACATACCAGCATTTGTCTTTTCTTCAATTGCTGGTACATAGCTTCCGCTTCCAATAGACGAGCTCTTAACTCTTCTATCTCTTGAACATAGCCTTGTACCAAGCTAGTGACTTGATCATCGCCTTGACTTTTGCTAGATACCGCTACCCACTGCCCCGCAGCTTTTTCTGCCAACAGGAGAGCATTTTTGGCGGTTAATGCCTCGACTGTTTCTGAAAGAGCTTTCACTCTGGTACGAAGACTTTGTAATTCGCTACTCAACATTTGATTTTCGTGCCAGGTGTCGTTAACTCCATCTTCACCGACGATTCTCTTGCCTAAGGATAAACGAGAAAAAAAGATATATCGATATGCATATTAAATTATTAAATATTACGATAAACAGATACACACCTTGCCTGTATTCCATCAATTCTAATTGAAGTTGCTGAATTTCTCGTCGTAGCGACGCGATTGTTCTCGAGCTCTTGTCCTGGTTAATGGTAACCTTATTCTTTATGTTTCTCGCTCTATTTGCATATTTTAACGTACTTAAAGTTTCCATAAAATCTCTGTCGCTTGGCGATACGCACGCTATCATAACAGTTTGGCTATTTCCTATGACATACAAACATCCTTGTAAAAATGTGGTAAAATTATATTCTTGCCTAACGGTCCTTGTCTTGGCATTACATTTAACACCGATTGATTGATCAAGTAGCTATTGAATAGCTAACCAAGGGAGTATTACCTCCGAGAGAGTCTTGAAGTAGTCTGGTTAATTTCGAGTCCCTATAAGGTATGTGCAAAGCTTTCTTTGTTTTATCGCCAAGAGCGGAAATGACATTGCCCAATGCTAACTGGAAAAAAAGATATAGCAAAGATAAGCATCGATGATTTCTTTCTCTATTCTTTTTCTAGATATTGAATTTACTCTTACCAATCCACAATTGATAGAAATGCCTTCTTTCGCTCTATCACCAGTGGCACCCGTTCTCTTTAACCTCTCGGAACCGGCCAAATCGACAAAATGAAACTTCGCAGTTAATGTTTCAAATTCGTTCGCTAGCTCGACGCCGCTTGTATCAACGTCCGCATCAGGATCCTCGACTTTGATGCATCTTTGTTGTTTAATATACAAGGTAAATATCGCGTGTGACCTAGAGGATTGCATATTCATTTGCGTGGATCCCGTCGTGCGCGATAACGCACCCAATCGAAGATATTCCAACGCTTGTTCGGGACTGGTTACGACACGCGGTTCTACGCCAGTTAAATGTATGTTACCCATTGTATCTTCATGAATACGTGCACCACCCCTCGGTCCTCCTGATTCTAATAAATCTTTCAAGTCTTCGTTATACAATTCCAAGAACTGCGCTGTAATCTAGTAACAAAAGATGCCATGTCATTGCAGGAGAGAAATAAAAGGCAGGGCACAAGCCTGACAGAATCGCACGAATCGATCGGGTACCTTAAACTCCGGGGGCATTTGCACGCGTTCCCTCGCACGTTCCTGTTTATTTGCTATTCCATTGAAAAGATGTCTAATGGCTCTGGGAATGATTCCAACGATAATTTCATCGACCTCAACGTCAAAACCAGTGCCCATGGTGTAAGTTTTACCCGAGCCGGTTTGTCCATAGGCGAGGACCGTTGCGTTGTAGCCATCCAATGCACCCTCCACAAGACGACTCACACATGTTTCGTAAATTGTGCTTTGACTCGCTTGAGTATCAAAAACATAATCGTAGGTAAAGGCCTTGTCGGGACCAAGGAAAACCTGTGGTTCCCCTTGAGGTACTTGAGTACAAATCCTGCACATATCAATTACTTCACGGGCTACTTGAGGCCTTATTCTGCAACAGACAACCAATTCAATTCTTTAGCATGTATACTAGTACTCGCTAAATTCTTCATTGTCGTACAGTATTTAATCTCCTTTCTCGCTATTAGCATCGCCTTTAGAAATTGCTAAGAACATACGATTAAAATGTGATAAATGACCAAGGTCGCGCGCGGAGTTGGAAACCCCACGCGCCAACTTGTGGAAGTTGAAGGTGCACGCTGCGTGTTTCTCAGAGGCAAACGGTAAGTAATCAAGCCTACGCGCTTGCATCGTAAAAGGAGATACTCGAAGATCAGTATTCGCGCGCGTGATCAGATATTGCGTGAAATCGCTCGAATCAAGTTTCTCTTCCATCGCGTGCGTGATGCGTCATGTAACGCACGCGACAAAACTTGTCAAATATCTCGTTATTCCGCGTATCATCTTCTTCATAATTACATAATAGAAAAAAAGAATTAAATTCGACATTAGGATATCACTACGTCATTATAATGATCGCAAGACAGAAATATGCTTTTAAAACAACGTAACAAAAATATTATATTCCTTCAGGAATATTTCTCTGTTTCTTGCATCAAGAGCCGAAGGCACCATGTGAGAAATTCACGAGAAATAGTGAAAAACGAATGCGTGACATACATACGCGCGCGCGCGCGCGTGTGTGTGTGTGTGTGTGTGTGTGTATAAAGATGAATGCTCATATTTGTGCTTATGCTTTTGAAAGCGCCAAATTATTTTGTAATCTAAAGAAACGCGCGCAGGTTTAAACACGCCGCGCGTTAGAATCATCTCCTCTCAACAATCTCTTCCTGTGGGGCGTTTTTTTAAATGCCGCTTTTTAAATATATTGCCGGCTACCTTTCGAGACACAGCGGAGATCCAACGGGAGAAGTGGAAAGAAGGCATGAATTTGCCTTCAAAAAATATATTATTTACTTACCGTACGGCAACACGTACGCTCGAATCGTCCGCCATCTCGCTATGTGCGATTATTAGGCGATTATGCGAAGATCAACGAGATGACTTTGATGTGTTAGGCTAAAATTAGGCCAAAACTAGTCGTAGGCGAATGTTGCAGGTAGTTACGATCTTCCGCTATGCGACAATGTCCATGCAACGTTGTCCTCGCGCACGCGTCAGGCACAATAATCGCAAGAACTTGACATCTCTTGTGAACGATGTACGAGCTGCGATCCGCGCATTTCTCGTGATATTCGTAACGATACGACCAAGAGCGCTTCAATCACCAAATAATCGCGACAATCGTAACAATAGTGTAGAAACTCGAGCTGCCTTTCGATCATTTCTCATTATTATCATTGTTTCTTATGTAAAGCACTTGTGCATACGTATAAGCAATAATACTCATTGACAAAGGCCATGTCGCTATCGCATTCTGCGTGAAGTAATCTGAAGTTGAAACAATCGAAATTGAATATACAATACGACTAGTTATAGGCACGAATATATATAGGCCTGGGGGTCGATCATGTAACTTTTCCCCTAGGGCGGAAACGTGAAAAGTGAAAAGTTTCACGTGAATTTATGATCACGTACGATTTCGCGGGATTATGTAATTCTTCTCAAATGTGAAAATGTGAAATTTTTCACGTGAACTTTTTCGCCATGTACAATGAAGAATATAAATGAGGTCCTTTTTCGGTGTAGCTAGGAGTAGAGACACTACAATCAGAGACTGGCCACGACTCTGATCCGCCATGTTTTGGCTAAATCCTACGAGAGAGAAAGAAATATACACTATCTCATTCTAACCAATAACAGTTTTGGTAGCGATATTTTTTATTTTGCATGTGCATTGATTTAATATATTGTACATGTGTATTAAACACATGGAAAGCGTGGTAATATATTATTACATAATTGAGATACTAAAATTGCAAAATATAGTCATAAATTAATTAATTGTAATAAATTAATACAAAAAATGAGTGGATGTTCAGCACCATTTTGTAATAATTCTTCGAAGAAAAGTCATGTCATGAAAGTTTTCCCGAGAAATCCGAAACATCAAGCTTTATGGTTGCAAAATATTGGTCATAAAAATTGGATGCCAACAAATGATTTCTTTTTTGTGAGATTTGTAAAGTTTATTGTTGACGCTTTTCTGCGATGGGTTCTCTCGCTGCGCTAATTTTGTGAATAGCTGTCATTGTATTAATTTCACAGAGGATCGTTTTGACAATTGTGTATCAAAAAGTTAAAAATATATAGTGTAACAGTAGTATAATAGTATTGTATTAATTTTGCTCTTGTGTTGAAAAAGATAAATAGCGAAAAAAAAGATAAATAAAAAAGGTAAATAAATAAATAGTAATAAATTTAATAGTAATAAATTTAAAATCGTTAAAATTAAAGGAAATATATTAATAAAGTAGTATAATTATGTAAAATAAAGTTTTATAAATATATACATTTTATTAACTTTAAAATGCTTATGTTTTTAAATTATAATATTACAATTTAAGATTAATGTAGTTAATGTATTTGAAAATAAATGGGAATAGCCAAAAGATGGCAGACCAATCAAAAGTTGCTTTTTCGTAATCAATCTCTTATTAGTCTCTAAGTGTCGGTCCATAAGTGTTGGTCCACAATAAGTATTTAATCTTTAAGCCGTAAGAAATTGACTAATCATAGTCGAGTATTCTTTTCATATAATTATAATTGGTCAATTTCTTACTTTTTAAAACTTAAATCACCTATTGTGGACCGACACTAATAGGTGAGTTAAGCTTTAAGACGTAAGAAATTGACCAATTATAATCTAATATGAAAAGAATAATCGACTATGATTGGTCAATTTCTTACGTCTTAAAGCTTAAATCACCTTGTGGATCGACACTTATAGTGGGTGCGTTTCTTTATTCACTTCGAGTACTGTCAGTACGAATAGCGTTCCGATATAGAGAGTAGTGCACTCCGAAAGTATTGCCTTGAATTCTATGTCATTGATTTTGACGTATTTCCTATTTGCGGCTACTGCAACCAGCGAGGTAAAGTAGTTAGAGCACAAAGATGGCTGCTTCCATGGAGACTGAAATAACCTTGATTGATACTGAAGAAAATAAAGCATATAATATGAAATAATATAATATAATGAAATTATTATATTATAAATATTATGAAATTATTTATTATTATTAATTATTTTTTATTATTGTTATTATTGATATTAATATTAATT
>NW_011933328.1:37370-54752 GCF_000187915.1 Pogonomyrmex barbatus | reverse complement strand
GAGTGCGCCATCCTTGAGTTTCATTACACCTACTTTCCAATGATCAGCGTCAAAGACCGAATGCATCTCAATTTCTGCATTGTCCACATGTAAAAGACTTCAATACAATTATTTATGCAATTATCATTTATATACAATAATTCATGCAATTATTATTTACATATAATATAATAATTATATTTTAATTATAATTATTATTCTTATATTATTATTCCAGTACACACAAACTATAAAAGTAATATTTCAAACATTTATTAAATAATTGATATAAAAAATTTTAGTGATTATACGTTAATGTTTAAAATATTACTTTTATAGTTTGTGTTTATTGGAATAATAATAGGAGAACAATAATACAGATGTATAATATAATTATAATTAAAATATAATTATTATATTGAAAGATATCTATTAGATTCGGAAAAAATTAACGGAGACCGACTGGATTTGAATTCGGGATCCCTCGTCTACCAATCCGACACTTAGTCTGCACGACCATGACGGTATTACATTACTGGTATTACATTCGTCCCAAATGTACCGAGTCTTCCTCTATCAGATTTTTATCCGAAACTTGGAGCTTCCGCTCCCGACCTCGATCACTTCTTGAACGACCGACACGACTCCTTTGGAGTACTACTCCGCGACTTTTTTCCGTTCATTTCTCTTGAACGACCGACACGACTTTGGAGTACTACTCCACGACTTTTTTTTCCGTTCACTCCTGAACGATCGACTTGTCAGGTAACATAGGCTGAATCTTCTCTGAGGTAACATAGGCTGAATCTTCTCTGAGGTAACATAGGCTGAATCCCACTTCTGAGATTGAAAGATATCTATTAGATTCGGAAAAAATTAAAGGAGACCGACTGGATTTGAACTCGGGATCCCTCGTCTACCAATCCGACACTTAGTCTGCACGACCATGACGGCTTCTCTTTGTTAGCTGTTTATATTCCGAATCTCTTTCATGACCGCTTACGGTCGTCTAATTCTTACAATATTTTAATTAAAATATATTCTTATATTGTATGTAAATAATAATTGCATAAATAATTGTATTAAAGTCTTTTACGGACAATGTATATGCAGAAATTGAGATGCGTTCGGTCTTTGACGCTCGAAAAATAAGAGTAACGACAATCCACGGATGGCGCGCTCTATTCCTAACTACACCGAAAAAGGATTTCATTTATACTCCTCATTATTGAGCTCTATAGTATACTGAAGTGAGCTCTCAAGGGGGTCAATCATGGAACTTTACATGAAATTTTTCACTTTTCATTTTTCACTTTTTATTTTTCATTTTTCACATTTTTTTCACATTTCACATTTTTCATCTTGATATTTCACATGAAACTTTTCACGTACAGCGATTATGTAGCTTGGATGCGTGGAAAATGAAATCATGAAACATAGTTTCATAGATTTTATAGCTAATGAAAATTATTTTATTGGTACAATATTATATACATCTTTTAATAACCAATTGTATATGTACTACGTACACTTAACTTATTCTAACGCAACCCTAATCTTCTCTAATTCCGAAGCATATCTATTAATTCCCTAGATTTCCGCCTTTCCGCCACCAAGGTACATGGCGAAAAAGTTCACGTGAAAAATTTCATATTTTCACGTTTGAGAGAGATACATGATCCCACATCATGTAATCATATCAAAATCATACATGATCGTAAGTTCACGTGAAACTTTTCAATTTTCACATTTCCGCCCTAAAGGAAGTTATATGATTCCCAAGGAGTGGAGATGTCTCACTTACTAAAACAAGACAACGTGCGGATTGGTATCGCTCTCTTTGAAAAGATTCTCGGATTAGTTAATATTAGGGTTAATTTATGGAGGCCGTAATTTGTTAACTTATGCCATAACCATAAAAAATTGACGAATCATAGTCAATTATTCTTCTATAATTCGATTGTGATTAATTAATTTTTTACGACATAAGTTAACAGATGGCCTCCACAGTGTCGATCCACAATAAGTATTTAATCTTTAAGTCGTAAGAAATTGACCAATTATAATCGAATATGAAAAGAATATTCGACTATGATTAGTCAATTTCTTACTTCTTGAAGTTAAATCACCTATTGTGGATCGACACTTAAGCGGCGTCTACAATGAGACTTTGACATAAGATTTAAGAAATTAGCCAATCACAATCAGTTATTCTTCTATAAATCGATTATGATTGGTCAATTTCTTAAGTCTTACGCCTTAAAATCTCATTGTAGACACCGCTTTAGTGTCGGTCCACAATAGGTGATTTAAGCTTTAAGAAGTAAGAAATTGACCAATTATAATCGAAGCTTAAAAAAATTGACCAATCGAATTATAGAAGAATAATCTACTATGATTCGTCAATTTCTTACGGTTACGGCATAAGTTTAACGGATTACAACCTCCATAAATCAATCCTTATTCACCTACCATAATGTTAACCAATAAGTACACTGTAAAAAAGAGATAAAGATTCCAACTTTAGTATCCCAGTAAATATTAAGTGTCGGTCCACAATAGGTGATTTAAGCTTTAAGAAGTAAGAAATTGACCAATCATAGTCGATTATTCTTTTCATATTCGATTATAATTGGTCAATTTCTTACTTCTTAAAGGTTAAATCATCTATTGTGGACCGACACTAAGACGTCTTAAAGACAAAAAGACGTCCTAATGACGGACGTTCGAAAAGGTGTACAGAAAGATGTCTAAAAGACGACTAAAAGACGTCTTATGTCCCGATTTTAGACGCTTAGTGTCGGTCCACAATAGGTGATTTAAGCTTTAAGAAGTAAGAAATTGACCAATTATAATCGAATATGAAAAAAATACTCGACTATGATTGGTTAATTTCTTACGGCTTAAATATTAAATATTTATTGTGGACCGACACTTATAAGACAACTTTTGGATGTCCAATAAGACAACTTTTGAACGTCTTATAAGACAACTTTTGGATGCTTAGTGTCGGTCCACAATAAGTATTTAATCTTGCTAATTAATTACGTAATTTTATTTTGTATATTTTATATTGTATATTATATTTGAAGCCTTTATCAAGATAATTTTTTATTAATATTAAACCAGATCATTAAGGATCAATTTCATGATCTTTGGTTAGAAACTTATCTGTATACTATTTTGCTCTAAAAAGTGAAAAATATTCATACAATATAACATAAGTATATACAAAAATGTATTTATATTAATTACCTATATGTTTAATATAATATTTTTGCTTAAAAATAGAAGATTACCTGGATTAAAGTTGTGCCGACATAATCGGCAACACGCACCTTTGTCACAAATCCATCAACGGAAAGAGAAATGTAATTCTGCCGGGAATGCCGGGATTGATTATAGATGCCGGAATATCGCGGCAATTATGAAATAGTTAATATGTAATAAACAAATTAAATATATATTAAATATATATATATATATATATATATCTTCAAAAATTTTTATCTTTTTTGATATGTCCTATTATATGACTTTCTTAAAAAGGATGTCCAAAAGTTGTTTTAAAAGTGTCTTTTTCGTATTGTCTTAAAAATGTCTGTTTTAAGACATCTTTAGGATTGTCCAAAATTGTCTTAAAAAAATCTTTTCAGTATTGTCTCAAAAACGTCTTGAACGTCTTGACGTTCTGAAAGACGTCTTAAAATAGGACATCTTTAGGATTATCTAAAAAGTTGTCTTAAAAGTGTTTTTTCGGTAATGTCTTAAAGACATCTGTTTTAGAACGTCCGAAAGATGTCTTTTAGACAAGCGTTGACTGGGATGCCCGCCTTTTCTCCGCTGGGCCGCGGTTTTCTATAGTTTAGGGAGGGCTGACTCCAGGGGGTCGATCATGTAACTTTTCCCCTAGAGCGAAAACGTGAAAAGTGAAAAGTTTCACGTGAACTTACGATCATGTATGATTTTGCGGGATCATGTAACTCTCTCAAACGTGAAAATGTGAAATTTTTCACGTGAACTTTTTTGCCATGTACCTTGGTGGTGGAAAGGCGGAAATCGGGAATTAATAAATATGCTTCGGAATTAGAGAAGATTAGGGTTGCGTTAGGTAGTTAAGTAGTACGTAGTATATATATATATATATATATATATATATATGCAATTGGTTATTAAAAGATGTATATAATACTGTACCAATAAAATAATGTTCATTAGTTATAAAACCTATGAAACTATGTTGTATGATTTCACTTTCCACGCACTTTCCAAGCTACATAATCGCTATACGTGAAAAGTTTTACGTGAAATGTCAATGCGTGAAAAATAAAAAGTAAAAAATGAAAAATGAAAAGTGAAAAATTTCACATACATAATAAAAAAATAAAATTAATTATTATTATTAGACTGCAAAATATAAAATTAAGTTTGAAAAAGAAACACTAGTATATAAAGAAAAATACACGTTTAAAAATATATAAAAATTATTATTATAATTTATTTTATTGTAAATAAGCAATATAAAGTTTTTACATTTTAAAGAAAATATTAAACATATTAAAAATGTAGTAAGTATAAAAATATTTATATTATATATCCACAACGAAGCTACTCGATTCCGTTTGTAACAATATTAATACTGAAACACTATTAAAACACTCAGAATAAATATTTTGCAATAACCGTTAATTCACAGTTAATAAACAATAACATTGATGGCAAATCAGTAAAACCATATAATTTTTTCTATACTTATGAGAGTAAACATCATTTTTCATTTATATTGGCGCACTTTGATAGAGCCTAAGGGCGCATAAAGGCCTGCGCACAATGCGCAAATATTAGAAACAGAAATAAATATTAAATTTTGGAAATAAAAATTCGAAATAAAGATTAAATACAATACACAATGAATATAAATAAGTATAAAATATAATCATATCTGAAAATTATTTGTATTTATTGTGCGTTACGTTTAATTTTTATTCCGAATTTTTATTTCTAAAATTTAAGGGTCGGCAGGAGTGACGGGCTAACTCCGACTTGATTTAAAATAATTATCTACTTCTTATTTACAGTGCAGATATGTACTCAATTATATTTTGTCTTAGATATAGAAACGATGTTTCGTCATGAAACTTTGTTAAGATAATTTCTTTTACAATTACGAAGCTATCTATAGAGCCAATTAAACTATAACAACTTTTAAACTATATGTGCGTGCGTGCGTGCGTGCGTGCGTGCGTGCGTGCGTGCGTGCGTGCGTGCGTGCGTGCGTGCGTGCGTGCGTGCGTGCGTGCGTGCGTGCGTGCGTGCGTGCGTGCGTGCGTGCGTGCGTGCGTGCGTGTGTACAGAATAATAATGACTTTAAAAAATTATAAGTTAACCTAAAAAAATAATAATTGAAAAAATTTACTGTATTTTCTTCCATCGTTGAATAAGATTGAAAAGTATTTTATACAGATTTTATAACAAATTAGAAAGCACTTGAGTCTTGGATAGAAGATATCTTGAAATAAATTAGTTTCTCTCGTAATTTACTTCGCTAATGATCAAATCCAGCACCACTGTTGCTAGACGTGTCGCTTCTACTTGCATCCGCATTTTCTTACATGCGCATTGCATTCAATGAGACTGCGCGCTGTCCACTTGATGCTATAAATACTTCGAAGCATTTGATTAACTGATTGGAACAAAGAAGTTTACTAATTGATTAATCAAGGAATGCTTCGAAACGTTTGTAACGTCAAGTGGACCGCAACCTGAGTAAATGTCCATGATGCTAAGAATCGGTCTGAGACCTCGAACGAAAAGAGAATTGATCAATTGCATTTTGGCCGAATTATTGAAATGCAATTAGTTAATTTTCTCTCCGTTAATTCCAGCGAGAAATAATAATGGAATCGATATCGAATCGACATCGATTCGATATTGAAATCAACAAATTGACATCTTTTCGATGTCGATTCGATGGATTATTTCTCGATAGTCATAATGAGATCGAAATGATGTCGATTCGAATTTTTTAACTAAAAATAGTTTTCAAAAATATAAGGTTATATATCACAATATATACACTAAAAAATTTTAAAAATGTGTCAAACTCTTATTACACTCTTTTTATACACAATCTTTAATTACTTAAAAATGTTGAAATTTCGACGCAAATTTTTCGAATCGATAACTTTTCGATCTTAATGATGTCAAAAGGACATCGTTTCGAGAAACTATTTCTGACTGGGTCAACTTGACGAGAATTTGAAAGAAAAAGAAAACAGTAACTTCCTAGCAAAGTTAATACATTAAGACTCTATAATAGTTAAGCTCATATTTCTTTAAATAACCGAGCTCCGAAACTTTCTCTAAATTTCTCTATAGTTTTTCCCTCTCAATAAAAGAAGCTAATCTATCCGCATGGTTTTACTTCTTTGCCTCCCTGGACGATAAATACAGAAAACGACATCACTTAATTTCTTAATTATTTTGTAAGGTCCCTTCCAATCGCTCTGTAACTTGGGAGATTTTCCCTTCTTTCGACGAGGATTGAATAGTCAAACCTTCTGCTCCTTTTTCAAAAACAAGATGCCTAGCTCTTCGATCATATCGACATTTAATTCCCAGAGACCTTGACTCTAAACATTCTCTGATTCCTAATGAATTTTGTCAAATTTCTGCCATAAATTCCGAGCATACTCTTCTGCTGACTTAGAATAATCATAACTTGGAAGTGTACCTCTAAGTAAATCCAGAGGTAAAGTGAGATCTCTTCCCTAATACAATTCTGACTGGGTTACGCCGGTAGCCTCATGTTTAGAAGTTCTATAAACAAAAAGAAACATAGGAATCCAACGATCCTAATCCCTTTAATTTTCATGAATATATTTCGATAAATACTGAAGAATTGCTTGATGTTGTCTTTCTATCTATCCATCAGACTGAGGATGAAGAGCGATTATTCTTATTTTCCTTATTCCCAGGATTCTCATCAATTCCTAAAAAAACTGAGATTTGAAATTCCTTCCCTAATCGATATAAAGTTCTAGCGGGATTCCATGTCTAGAAACGATCTGATTGACAAAGATTTCCGCGACCGTAGTGGCTCTCATATTCTTCACAGGGAAAGCCTCCACCCATTTGGTAAAACAGTCGACAACTATAAGAAGATATTTATTTTCCAAAGAAGAAACAGGTAACGGAGAATGTCCATTTGAACTCTTTCAAAAGGAATTCCCAAAAAATTTGCAAAGGAGATTTTCCTTTGTCAGAAGCATCTTTCTTCGCTAAACAGACTTTACAAGTTCTACACCAATTTTCTACATTTTTTTACAAGTGGTCCAATAAAAACCGCTTCCGTATCTTTCTTAAAGTTTTATTGACTCCGAAATGCCCTTGAAAAAGTATCATGAATGAACCTCCTCCAAGATTTATTTCACTTTACTACGCGGGACTACTAACTGAAGGAAACTAGATTTCAGACTTGGAGCCTCCCATCTCTTATAAAGAACATCATCCTGTATCTCTAAAGCATCCCATTGATGCCAGTAAATTTTTGAAAACATTCCTCTAGCTGCTACCTCTTCCCATGAGAGCCGAATATTCCTTTCCTTTCTTTAGCTAGTAAAAATGTCGCTAACTTTTGATCCTTTATTTGTGCCTTATGCCACTCCTCAGAGAAATTTTCTTGTAAAACTATTCGAGCCACTAATTTATTTTCCTTAAGACTTTCTTATACTTCTACTTTAGAGTAATATCTGCAATTTTCGCTCGCACATGGACATCTTGAAAAACCATCGGCATTACCATGAGTTAGTCCTTTTCGATGAGCGACATCAAAATCATATTGCTGTAATCTTTCCATCCAGCGAGCCAATTGTCCCTCCAAGTCTTTGAAGGACATCAACCATCTCAGCGAAGCGTTATCAGTACGGGTAGAAAAACTTCGTTCGTACAGATAATGATGAAAATGTTTAATTGATTCGACTAAAGCTAATAACTCTCTCCTTGTGATACAATAATTTTGTTCAAATTTGCTCAAAACTCGACTATAATAGGCAATGATCCTTTCATTGCCATCTTGAACTTGAGAGAGTACCGCTCTTATTCTAAAATCTGAAGCATTAGTATCCAAAATCATCTTCCCTTCCCCTTTTGGAAAAGAAAGAAAAGGCGCGGTCGATAATGCTTGCTTTAACTTAAAAAATGTTTCCTGACACTGCTCAGTCCAGATATATTTAATTCTGATTTTCAGTTAATTTAAACAAAGATCTTGCAATAGAGGAAAATCTTTAACAAATTTCCGGTAATAAGCAGAATCTAAGGAAACTTCAGATCTGCTTTTTATTTTGAGGTACTGGCTATTCCGTGACTGCTACAGTTTTCTCAGGATCCATTGCGATCCTCGTTGAAGAAACAATATGTCTTAGATATTTCACCTGTCTACTAAATAAATTACATTTCTTAGAGTTAACATTAAGATTGGCAGCACGAAACCTACAAAGAACCTCTTTTAAATTTTCTTTCATTTTCTCAAAAGTTTTACCAAATATGATCACGTCATCTAAATAAACCAGGCAGATTTTAGAAAATTCCCGGAGAACTCGTTTCAGAGTAAGACGCTTGAAAGTAGGGGCATTACATAAATCAAAGGGTATCGCAATAAATTGCCAGAGCTCATTATCTACAGAAAAAGCAGCCTTTTCCCTATCCTCAGAACGAATCTTCAGTTGTCAGTAGCCACTCTTCAAATCCAAGGTAGAAAACCAAACATTTCCTGACAACTGAGAAGAACAATCGAGAAGATCATCTATTCTCGACAGCGGATAAGAATCTTTCTTTGTTACCGCATTTAATTTCTGATAATTTACGCAAAGAGAATCATCCTTTTTCTTTACCAAAATCAAGAGACTCAAGGGCTCGAAGATTCCTCTATAACCCCTTGTTCTTTCATCTTCTCAATGATTCTCTCAACCTCAGAACGCATATGAATTGGAATTCTCCTCGGAGCCTGCTTGATTGGACGAGAATCCTGCAATTCAATTTTATGTTGAAGAATTTCGCACTTTCCAGTAACAATTTCAAAGCAGCAAAGCTCGGAAAATACATCCCGGAATTTTTGCAGTAAATAAGCAAAAACTGCCTTCTACTCCTCATCCAACTCTCGAAAATTATTTTTGAAGAATTCTCTCAGTTCCAAAAGTACCAAAAGTCCTCCTCTATATGCATTACCTGGCAACAAAAGCTTTCTTCCTTGAAGAAAAGATTCTATTGCTGACTGCATCCCTATACGCGAAAAGAAATCTGCGCCCAAGATACAATCCTCAGCATCTCTGTTACATGCACAAGAATTTCTAGCGAAAACCTGCTTATCTCTACCTTTGTACTAAAACGCTAAAACTTTATACTTAACCGGGACTTTTTCTTTTGTGGGATATCTCAAATTATTTCTCCTTATTGGTAAACGCTTCCCCTTAATTCCCACAAAGTCTCTATTCACTAGAGTTATATCGGAGCCCGTATTTAACTTAAATAAACAATCTTCGTTATTTAATAATCCGCGAAAAACAAAACATTTTTTCTTCGCGTTACCCCTTTTAAAACGCCTAATATAACTCAGGGCATTCTCCTCACATGTCGAACCCGTTCCAGAAAGCTCAACGAATCCTAATTTCTCTTTTGTGTCTCTGAAAGAGACACACACTCCGAACGAAAGTGTCCTCGTTTCCCGCATTGACAACATTCTTCTACATTATAGGGAAATTTTCTCTTTTCTTTGAAATTTTCAGGTTTTTTTGTAACTTGAAACCTTCATCTTTCGACTTCCAAATGTTTTATTCTGTTCTTTTCCGAAATTAATTTTTCCGTTAAAATTAGGAAAATTATTATTTTCCGCAAGATTATAATTTTCCTTTCTCTTAAAACTATTACTTCTTATAATCTTTATCATCATTGCCCTTTCAACGGCAGCTCTTAAAGACGTGAGCCCTTCTAATTGTAAAATCTGTTTTATGTTCCCGTCAGTTAGTGTAACAATGAATTGCGAGCGCGCAATTTTATCCTGCAAACCGGGCGACCACTCCGGATAAGCAAGGGATAAACGTTCTAAATTCGCGTCAAGAGAAGCTAAATTCTCCCCGAAATTTTGTTTCCGATTTATAAATTGCATATAATAAATTTGTGTCGAAAATTTTTCTCCAAAGCGCAATTCTAAACGCGAAACCAAATTATCGTACTGCAAATTTTCAAATTCTGTACCTTCCTTTAAAACTGCACGCGCCTCCCCTTTAAGGCACAACGCTAATACAACAGCTTTCTCCGCGTTTCCCCAATTATTCGCACGCGCGACTAAATTAAACTGCGTTAAAAATTCTCGTAACGGAACACTTCCGTCATAGATATTAGGCTTTATTTTAAAACCGAGACTATTTATGGAGATAAAATTAGTATTGGGGTTAGACTGGCCTGATGCGAAACGTTGTTCCTCCGAGCGCAATCCTGACTCTCCCTGCTGTCCAGGAAGCACACGAATCTCCATTCCTTGTTGCAACAGCGAAGCCTCTGCTCTCATTAAACGAAGCTTCTCTAATGCGAGCCTGAGAACTGTCTCCATATCCGTCGGCTCCAGTTGCTCGCACACAAACTCTTCCTAGCCGTAGCAGTAGGTATACTAGGTTGGTTCTAATCCAGGGGTTCCAGGGGAGCGGGGTGTGGGTGTGCGGGGTAACTCGGTGACGCGAGGGTAAAAGAGAGTAACTGATAGGCACGGGAAAAAGGGAATGCTTTGTCGATGGTCTTTTAGAATGTACTTTTGAGGGGAAGGAAGGGGGTCTTTTTTTTGTCTAGGAAAAGCTGCTAGAAAAGATGTTTTTTTTGTAGAAATTGACGTAGGAAAAAAAGGAAAAAGGCGCCAATACTCCGGCTGCTATGTATCTAACAAATTGCGATTCGGAAGATTTATAATGATGTCCCGATTTAAAAAAAATAGCACCGACGACGTGTTGCAGCATGTTAAGAGAAGCGCCAATAATCCGGCTGCTATAAATATACATGTTGCAACGAGTTAATTTCGAACAATCTCGAAAAATTTGTTATTCAATAATGTATTAATAATAATGAAAATAATGTATTAGTCAGTAAATGGACCCTTCTCATCTCTTAATTTTTTCCTAATAATAAATACTGAAACGTGCTCATTCCTGTTTGGTCAAGTTCAAGTTTTCTCATAAGAGCCAAATAAATTTTGGCAGCGACACGGAACGGAAACTATAAAAATGAATACATTACCCCTTTTTATCGATATTACACCGATAAATAATATTCCATCATAAATATCAAGTTTCTTTTTATGAAAAAAATTATTTCCGGATATCGGTTGATATTATTCCAATTGTTACTTTCAAGTTATGCTGTCTTTAAAAAAAAGAATCATCAAATCTTTTCTATCGAATCTTCTTATCGGAGAAAAAATTGGGGGGTGAAAAAAACAGGGAAACTTGGGCTGCTGTAAAAAATCAAAATTGCTCAGAAAACCTATGACCATGCTTCGAATTCGACAAAGGGATAATGAAATTACAGACGATATATATAGTAGATTCTTGGGCACGCGGAATAGATCTCGGAAGTCTCGAAACGAATATCGATCGCGATATTGTGTGTGAGAAAAATAGTTGACGGTGCGAATATTGAATGTGATAAATATGAACGTGGAAGACATCGCGAATATAGTGGACGTGTGGGGAGACGAAGAAGAAAAAATTGAGAATGTTGGAAATATTGACATTGACATTGATATTGAAGATAAAGATGATGAACACGTGTTATCTGACGACAGTGATTGCATCAGAGTGAGGAGCTAATGGATTATGCAGAGAAAACTGTTACGCGTTCGAAATTCCTTGTACTGAATAATAATAGAAAACATTGTACAATACAATTTTATTATTCGATCGGGTGATGTTCTAATTGTATGTGCCGAATGCATGGTTCGTCTGACGATCACTGATATTAGAATAATGTATGTTAGAAAGCATGAGATAAATACTCTTGATGCGCTAAACGGATTTTGCTCCAATTGCAGTCAGTCCGTATATAACAATGCCATGTAACATGTGCCCAATTTGCACCGCATAAGAAAGATGATATTGTGGACCGGATTACGTGCAAGTGCAAGTGTTCGTGGGACATAATATAATATATAAAAAATGGAACACCGAGCGAGTAGAACGCGAGCTGCTGGAACAGTGCAGCCAGATCGTTACTTTGGTGGAGTGTTTCACGTGACTGCAACGATGTGACGAGTGCATGGAGTAGCTCGAAGAACTCAGTTGTGTTAAGCGTTCTCGACTCACCGTTGGAAACAAACAATCTGGTGGCGAGTGAATCGTGCGACTCGCGGATGCAAAAATTCAATTAGAAAAACATTTTGTGTACTTTGGTGACGAATTCGCGAATTCCAGTAGAGATAATGGATCTCTCGTTTGGCATGAGATTGATATGGCGTTTGAAAGTCATATATTGACTGGCGTGGTAATTAACGTGGACTACATCGAGCCACGACGATTTTTGGAAGACGCTGGTGATGTAGTACTCGAGCGAGTGCGAGACATTGTAGAAAAACACGGTAGTGTGAAAGTGAACATCGCATTCAACGGCGAGTTTGTGATGGGCGATAAACGCGCCAATAAAAGTATAAACACTAAAAATTGTGACGCGGTCACCTCGCTCGACGCTCGGATCGGCTCGTCGGTGTCCGGATTCGAGAGGAGGGGAGACTCAAGCGTATGCGAACACAAGTGGCGGCGAAAAGATCGTTTATTGGTAGAATACAGAGGTAGATACAGAGTAGTGCAGAGCCGGGTGATGTCACAGTGTCGCTGGTAGCAAAGCGGAGACGCAATCGGTCGACGTAAGGCGATGAGATGCGCAGGACGGGTGCGGCGTGCGGTCGACAACGGTTTGTTTACACGGCGCGATTACACTAAGGATCTTAGGATTATTGACTTATAACTAGCGGCCTTAATCTCTATCGCATGCACTTACAAGCTAATGTCAGACGGGACGGTTAGGTATTGCGGGCAGGGTTGAGTGCCACGTCGAGCCCTGCCTTCGCAACGGAAACCGGCGAAACCCGGTGGAGCTGAGCGAAACCTCAGCCCGAGGAGCGATGACAGGAGTCGGCGAAACCCGACAGAGCTGAGTAAAGCTTCAGCCCGTGGAGCGGTGACAGGAGTCGGCGAAACCCGACAGAGCTGAGTGAAACCTCAGCCCGTGGAGCGGTGACAGGAGTCGGCGAAACCCGACAGAGCTGAGTGAAACCTCAGCCCGAAGATAGAGAAAGCCGGTGAAAGCCAAGTGAAACCTTGGCCCTGAGAGGTAGTAGGTACTGGTTAGGTCGATATCGGGAGTCGGATCGCAGGATGGGATCTGGTCTCGACCGGCCGGGCTTATCGACGCTCAGACCTCGTTCCGTTCGTTGTGTTGAAAGCTAGTCCGATTTCATCATGCCACCGAAAGCCAGTGGTAAAGCAGTGAAGAAGGCGGGCAAGGCTCAAAAGAATATCAGCAAGACCGACAAGAAGAAGAGGAGGAAGAGGAAGGAAAGCTATGCTATCTACATCTACAAAATGTTGAAGCAAGTGTATCCCGATACTGGTATTTCGAGCAAAGCCATGAGTATCATGAACAGCTTCGTTAACGATGTTTTCGAGAGAATTGCTGCCGAAGCGTCGAGGTTGGCGCATTACAACAAAAGATCGACGATCACGTCCCGTGAGATACAAACCGCAGTCAGGCTCCTTTTGCCTGGAGAATTGGCCAAGCACGTAGTCAGTGAGGGAACTAAAGCAGTGACCAAATATACTAGTTCCAAGTGAACATTTCATACATACAGATTGCGTATATACATAAATCGGCCGGCGTTCCCCACTGCGCGCCGTCGGTCCGGTGGCGGGGAGTCGGTATCGCGTGGGGGCACCGCGAGCGAGATAGCGTGAGCGAGACGGCGCGTGCGACCTACAGGCAAGCGAATGCGATAGCGCAAGTGATGTACGTGCAAGCGGGATGGGTAGTGCAGGATAGTAAGCCAAGCGTTTATATATATGTATATATTTATGTACATGTATGTATATATATATATGTATGTATGTATGTATGTATCCTCGTAACGGCCCTGCCGTTACAAAATAGTGAACTCTTTCGAGTGTCAAATGTCAAAAATAGTGAACTCTTTCAAGTGTCAAATGAGTGGTACGAGCAGCACATCATCGAACCTACGTTGGCATCGCTCAAAGAGTTTCAGGAACGCGACAGTGGATGGGCGCTGTCACGTATATTAAATTTAACAATTAATATGAATAAATGTAATCCCATGCACGCGGGGTGTTACATCGAGTTACCGCGGAAAATTATGTTGAAGAGAGCGATAATTAACGTCAACGGACAATGCGTGTTTCGCATGATCGCGGCCTTGCATTCGGCCGAAAGACATACAAATCGGGAATTGTCATATCCACATTATACGACGGTACTGAATCTCTAAGACATTACGTTTCCGATGACGATTGAATCAAATTAAAAAGTTCGAATATCTCAACGACATCTCCATCAACGTCTACGGTCAAGGGAAAGGAGATTCTCCCGATATATCTGACAAAGAAAATGGAGAAACACGCAAATCTGTTATACATGCAGGATCCGCGCGACGATAATGTGGAACACTTCGCGTATATCAAAAATTTGTTTTGTCTCGTGAGCTCGCAACTGAATAAAAAAGAACACAAGAAATACTTTTGTGATCGGTACGTATGCACATTTTTTAACAAATTGTAAAATATTTTATAATTGTTAATTTAAATGTTAAAAATACTAAAAAAATCATTCCGTTTGCATGTCTACATTATTTTAATTCATCCGAGAAATCGCATACGGTGAATTGCGAACGGATAAACGATTGCACCATCCGACTGCCGAACGAGGACAAGTGGCTCGAATTCAAGAACCACTGCAACAAAGAACGACTTTCATTCATCGTCTACGCGGATCTAGAGTGCGTACTGCGAAGGATGGAGCTGGAGAGGGAAAACACGACGTCGTACACATATCAACAGCAGCACGAGATATTTAGCGTAAGATACTATGTGCGATGCTCGTACGACGACGCGTTATCGGCATATCAATTTCGTCGCGGTGAAGATTGCGTTGCGTGGTTCGTTCGGCAACTCGAAGACTTTTCGCCTCGAGTAAAAATTTTGTTATCCGCGAATGTCCCTATGGAAACATTATTGAGAGAACAGTGGAAGACATACCATAGCGCGATGTGTTGTCACATTTGTGAAAAATTATTTGCGACGGACGACACGCGGGTACGCGATTATTGCCACTTTATCGATCGTTATGTGCATTCGAATTGCAATTTAAATTATAAAAAATCATACTGCATTCCTGTAGTCTTTCAAAATTTATCCGGACACGCACTTTATTATCACGGAAATAGCTACGACGTACGAAGGCAGAATCGACGTGCTGCCGATACAACAAAGGAAAAATATATTTCGTTCACTAAACATGTCAAAGATACTGCAGACAGATCAGATTCGCAAAATTATACAACTACGATTCATCGATTCGTACAAATTTTTGAGTACCAGTCTCGATAAATTGACATCCTTTTTAAGCAGAGAGAAATTGAAAATTTTACGTTCCGAATTTTCCACGTTATCGAACAAGGATTTTGATTTGTTGACGCGTAAAGGTGTCTTTTCCTATGAATACGTGGATCGCGCGATGACAAGCTGCAGGACACGTGCCTATCATCGCGCGAATCATTTTATAACTCGTTGACCGGTGACACGATGTCGGAGAACGATTACGCGTACGCCGTGAACGTCTGGTAGCGGTTCTCTATTGAAACCCTAGGCGAATATAGCGATCTATATTTGAAGACCGATGTCTTGTTATTAGCCGAATTTTTGAAAATTTCCGTGAAACTTGTATCGAAAGTTACAGTCTCGATCCCGCGCATTATTACACTTTGCTAGGTTTTACATGGGATGCTATGCTGGATGGGATGTTATGAAATATACGCGCATAAAATTTGAGTTGCTCACCAACATCGATATGATTATGTTTATCGAGCGTGATATATACGGCGGCCAATATTCCGGCAAATATGCGCAGGCCAATAACAAGCGTTCGTACAACCCGTCGAAACCATCATCGTATTTAATGTACTACGATGTGAATAATCTATATGGATGAGCGATGTGTCAACCGCTGCCCTATGCCAAATTTCGATGGATTGAAGACATCGCGAACTTTGACGCGAGCGCGATCGCTTCGGATTCGCTTACGGGTTATATTCTCGAGGTCGATCTCGAGTATCCGCATCATCTGCACGACCGACACACCTGACCTACCTTTCTGTTCGATGCGCGATAAACCACCCGGCAGGATAAACTTCTCGCGACGTTATATGATAAGAAGCGATACCTCATCCACTATCGCAACCTGCAGCAATGTATGTGCCACGGTCTTCATATCGTAAAGATACACCACATACTACAATTCGCTCAATCCACCTGGCTTTGCGATTACGTCAAATGTAATCCACGATTACATCGAACACAGCTTAGAATGTGCACGAAAAACGATTTCGAAAAAAATTTGTACAAATTGATGAACAATGCGGTATTTGCTAAAACAATGGAAAATATTCGAAATCACATGAATGTAAAATTGATAACGAAATGGGACGGATAGTACGGTGTTGAGACAATGATCGCGAAACCAAATTTTCACAGCCGCAGCGTTTTTGCGGAAAATTTAATCGCCATCGAACTGCGTAAACGAGGTGAAATTCAACAAGCCGATTTATGTATGTGTATATTCGATATATCGAAAATCTGCTTGTACGAATTTCATTACAAGTATAAGTCATCACTGTATCACGACAAATGTAAGATCATATACACCGACACAGACAGTCTTGTATATCACATCGAGTGCGACGATGTGTACGAGATGATGAAATGCGATATCGCCAGATTCGATACGAGCGATTATCCGACGGACAATGCGTATAGTATGCCTCTCGAGAATAAAAAATACCCGGCTTAATAAAGGATGATAATAACAGTGCGATTATGGACGACGGAATTTGTCGGACTCAGAGCGAAAATGCGGTGAGGGTGGATGGTAAAAAGGTGTAAAGAGTAACGTCGTAGCACGAACAATAACGTTCGATTACACGCGATGCTTGAATGAAGAGATCGAAATGACTCGTCGCCAGTCATATAAAATCCAAGTTATACCAAATATATACGGTATCCCAGTCGAAAATTGCTCTGAGTCCGTACGATAACAAATGATACATCGTGCTGGATTCGACGGAAACGTTACCGTGGGGACATT
>NW_011933328.1:15317-27856 GCF_000187915.1 Pogonomyrmex barbatus | reverse complement strand
TCTCCGTCGAGGCCATGAACGAATAATTATTTCAATATGAAAACGACTTTATTCTCTCTTCCGTCAAAATTACACGTTGTCTAGTCGGTATCTCTTCACAAACTCCTCACTTATTCTGCGTGAAAGTCAAAAAGACTTCTCTCTAAATAATTAGCGCTAGCGCCTCTGTTTTCGTTAATGTGTATTAATGTTATTGGCCGCAACATTCTGCCCGCCTTGGAAATTTTAAATTTTCAACACTCTTATGCCGAAACAGGTTGACTCATAGCGCTATAAACTTATAATTTATAATTTAAATTCGTAATCTATATCCTTCAATCTATTTCTGATTCAGATATTGGGAGAATACAAATCTTGGTTAACGCTCGCTGTACAATACCGCTCGCGGTTTTAATATTGACGATTCGAACATGTCCCTCCTAATCCGGATGCACGTCAACGATGCGCCCTAACCTACATTCAAGAAAGACACTATTTTCCTTCAGAATCACCATGTCGCCAAGTTTTACCCTTTCACGATCCGGGGCTGCGCTTCTCCATTTCGATTTCGATTGTAATTGCGACAAATATTCCCGCTTCCAACGAGACTAGAAATGTTGTCGCAATTTGATCAACAACTAATAATGAGTCAGCCTGTTGATCGGATCTTCCATTAGATCTATCTGCTGTATCGCGTTGAGCGGTACGTCGATTAAGAAATCCGGGGGTTAACGCAGCGAGATCTGACGGATCGCTTGATGGGTGTCAAGAGCCTTGAATTTAAACACACTTCTACTTCCGTTAAAAGCGTATAAAGCTCTTCGAATGTAAAGAGCGCCTCCCCCAACATCTTCCTCAAGCAAGTCTTTGCCGATTTTATGCTCGCTTCTCATAATCCTCCCATATGAGGAGCATAGAATGGCAAAAAATGCCACTGTATCGATTGCTCTATCAAGAACGCGTCCACCTGTCGCTGATGACTCTGATTTTGCAGCAAATCCCTCAACTTTAGCAGCTCGTTACACGCTCCTATAAAATTCGTGCCGTTATCTGAATAAATATTTTTACATTTTCCTCGTCTTGCAATAAAACGCCTCAAAGAATTGAGAAATGCTGCCGAACTTAAATCGCTAACCAATTCTAAGTGAACGGCTCGCGTTGCGAAACATACAAATAAACACAAATATGTCTTTCCTGTCTTATTCCGTAAAATTTTGATATTGAATGGTCCGCCATAATCGACACCAACGTTAAGAAATGCTCGATTCGGAGTCACCCTATTCTTTAGCAAGACGCCCATTATCTCTCGCGGACTCCTACCATTGAATCTATAAACCAAACATCTACGCAAAACTCCCCGCACATCTACCCGATGTGATCCAATATTGCTCTCTTAACACATTTATAAGCGCTTCGGGACCCGCATGCAAATTCCTCAGATGAGCATCCTTGATTATCAAATTTGTTAAATGATCATGCGTCGCCAGAACTATCAGAAATTTCTGCGAATAAGTCAAGGGTGCATTTCTCAAACAACCACCCACGCGTACGAGACCTATCTCATCTATGAACGGATGGAGAGGCAACAGTCGACTTTTACTAGAGATCGGACGCTTTGACTGTAACGCAGCTATCTCTTAAGCGAAATATTGACCCTGGTGGTTTTTCAATATGACATTATTCATGGTATCTAACTCTTCCATCGTAAGTCGACCAGATCGTCTCTTAGTCTTCTGGCCACAGTTGTACGCGAATCTGAGACAATAGGCGATCATTATCCTTAATCGTTTTAACGATGAATACCGCCCTCAAACGTCCAGTTCCGGATTGACATTAATATTCATCGAAATCAGCCTTTTCTCCGGCACTTCTGATGTGGATGCCGATTCCGGGGAAAACTCGATTTCTTCCCTTTCTAGTCAGGAAGGGCCGTTCCACTATAACCCCTGATTACTCAATCCTTCCGATCCGATTCCCCTCGACAATACATCGGCTGGGTTTTCCTTGGATCTAACATGATACCACTGCGATTTCTTCGATGCCTCTTGAATTTTTGATACGATTTGCTACGAAGGTTTTCCATTGCGATGGTTCCCCGCGTATTCAAGCTAGAACCACCATCGAATCACACCAATGATACTTCCAATCAACTTGCAAAGTGAGCGCTCCACTGACCTTCTTTATTAGTTTTACCAGCAACAATGCTCCACATAATTCCAGACGTGGCAGATTTAACTTCTTGATGGGCGCTAGCCGAGATTTTGCGCAGATTAATCTACATCTTGATGTCTGTCCTTCACTGATAGATCTTAGATACAAGCATGCGCCCATAATGCATAAGTCATTTCTGGCATCACAGAAACCATGGATCTCTATTCCCTTCGAAGCCACATTAACAATCGTTCTCGGAATATCGATTTTTTCAAGCTTACTAAATTGTCGGTAATATTGTGCACGCAATGTGCAAATCTTCTGGAAGTGATTCATCCCAACCAAGCCTGCACTGCCACAGTCACTGCAAAATAATTTTCGCCCTTATGATCACTGGATTGATTAAACCTAACGGATCATAAATCTGCGAGATAACGGACAAAATTGTTCACTTCGTTATTCTATGCTCTGTTCATGACAGTTTCACTCAATACCTCAGCGCATCTGACGCAACGTCCCAGTACAATCCGAGAGTCTTGATCACCCAGAGATTTCCGTAACTGCGTGTCTCTGTATTGGTGATCCTCGATCATATCTGTCACATTAGATTTCCACTTATGCATTGAATCCATCCGATAGAAGCACTCGATTCACTCCTTCCCTGATTCGCCGTAATTCCTCTACATCATCAGCTCCTGTGATAAGATCGTCCACATAAAAATCTCTCATTATTATTTTACTTATTTCCGAATCTTCCAGGTGACATTCATATGCCAATTGATGCAGGCATTTACTGCCAAAAACGGAGCCGATGCGATTCCAAACATTACTGTATTTAATGTGAATTTTTCCACTGATGCGAGCGCTTCGCCCTTCCATAAAATTCGCTGAAAGTTTCGATGCTTTGGTCTAATGAGAATCTGTCTATACATTTTTTCAATATCTCCAGTTAATACGTATCGATGCTGCCTAAAGCGTAGAACAATTTTAAATAATTCCTGTTGACTAATTGACCCGACTCTTAAGATGTCATTTAGCGATTTACCGGAATCCGTCTTGCATGAGGCATCAAATACTTCTTAATTTCGTCGTGGAGTTATTTTCCTTTATGATGCGGTAAATAATAGATGCGGTAAATGACCCTATCCCTTACTAACCTCGCAGATCCATCGATCCTTGACATATGTCCATTTTTCCAATATTCTTCTAAGCATTCTGCGTATCGCGTTTTCAATGTCTGATCCCGCTCCAGTCTTCTACTTACTGACTGCATGCGCCTCAACGCCGATTCGCGCGAATTTCCCAAAAGACTAGGATCTTCCCGGAAAGGAAAACCAATCATGAATCGCCCGTCCGCCATCCGCTGATACGTGTTCCGAAATTCCTCTTCGCATAACGCTTCCTCCTTCGATAGTTTTGATTGCAAAAAACCTTCTTCAACTATCCAGAATCGTTCCATCTGCCGATGCAGATCGGTCTCCCTCGCGATAGTGCACAACGATGTATCCTGCTTTCCGTTCTCCGGAACAGACATATTTCCTGCCATTATCCATCCCAGCTTAGTCTTCTGCAGGATCGGTAAATTTCTGCCTAATTTAATCTGGCCGATGCAATAGATCCCAGAATACTTCCGCTCAATAAGATATCGATCTCACCCGGTTTTCCAAAACGACGATCTGATAATTTAATGTTCCTTGGAATGTTCAGCGCTGAAATGTCAATCCTTTGCGAAGGGGTACGCTCCGTTATACAATCCATGACTAAAAATGACAGTCTAACCTTGAATTCACTCGTTGTTGAATAAATTGCCATGTTAACCATTCCTCTCACATCCATTACCCTTCCGCCGACATCCGACAATGAAACGCCGATTCTCTGCTCATCTAATTGAAGACGTTCACACAGGTCCCGCCGCATGAGGTCCCGCCGCACGTTAGTCTGCGAGCCGGCATCTAAGAACGCCCTGCACACATGTTCGTTGCCGAACCGATCGAAGACCCTCACGGAAGCAGTTGCAAGCAAAACCTGAGCGCTACATTTCACTGCCGCAGACGTCACCGAATTATTTGTTTGAATGCGACTATTCCTTCGATTCTCTTCGACAGTGTTTTGAACTGAGACTTGCGTATTCATCTCTTCTGGATTCGTATCCGATCTCTCAACCGTGTCTTGAGTCTTATTATCGTGCAATCACGTGCTATGCTTACGCCCGCATTGCTTGCATCCGCCTGTCATGCACCTGTCCGCCGTATCCCTCCGCAAACAATTAAAATACAAACGATTACGTCTGACTTCGCTCATTCTCGCCGACGCTGACAAGTCCCTAAATCTTTTACTTACTCTTTTTTAATTATAAATCGCGTGATTACTGTGGCATACTACACAATTATGATTCGCAAGCTGATTAACATGAGCGCCCATATTCTCCCTTCGCAACCGGAAACCGGAATCGTCGGTTTAACCATTACATTTTTATTAAGTTGCAGCGCCTCTAAAACCATGCAATGCCTAGATAAAAATTCTAAAAATTCTTGTAGTGTCGGCGTCTCTCTATCGACCGTTTCTGTCTCCCATTTTTTTACGCTTAATATGGCTATCTACACGCGATACGATCATATAAATGACTATTCACTGGCTCGCCTAACAATTTTAAAATGCGAATATGTTTTTGCGCATCGTCTACCAATTTTCGCAATTGTGATGAAGACTCCCTTGTGATAGAGCTCATATCAAACAACGAATATGCTAATTAATAATTTCTTGTTCTCGTAACGCTGTTTCAATAGAGACCACGCAATAAAATAATTTTCCGACGACATTTCCAACGATTGCTAAAAACCTGTGCCGCATTACCTTGCAAACACGATTTTAAATAGTGAAACTTCTGAATCTTTTCTAATGTCGCATTATTATCGATTAACGCTTGAAAGGTATCTCGAATTGCAATCATTGCGTACACGTTCCGTCGAATTTAGGCAATTCAATTATAGGCAGCTTTATCCCTTCCACTTGAGAACCATTAAGCCCTTGCCCGTTTTCCTGGCTTTTCGCATGCTTCCGATTTTCATATGGGCGATTCTGTCCCGGCTCGATTCGTCTCTTTAATTCCGCCAGCGTACTGTAATAGCCTACCTCGAATACCTCACGCTCCTGAGCCTACGCCTCACTCGTCTCCACATTCTCAATCCCTGGATATTGTCGAAATCCTTCCACAGATCATTTAATTTTTGTAATCTCGCTTGACATTCTAGCACGTCGGGTATATCTAAGGGCAATGACGTTACAAAATTGTAAATACGTGTGATCTTTTATTATCGACCGTCTTCTAATCAACACAACAAGTTCTTCTGCCATGTTTAAATTCTATAACGGCTTATACAGTGCGATCGTTAAAAATAATTTACTTACGTAGGCTTATCCGCAAAAATATTAATTCGAGAGAATCTGCATTAATCTGATAATTTTGTTATACGTTACTCGCTCTCGTTAGTTTACTTGTTAAACCACACTGCTGCGTCACCTTGTCAAGACCATTCTAAAAACGCCTTGAAATAATCGTTGCTCAATCACGAGTCTACGATTACTAGGGCCCTCAAAACTCCTCAAAATCGTCTTCCCGAACGCATCCGGCTCGAAGGACCAATGTCGAGTTCTTGTCCGGGCGCACGAGAGCTTCCAAGGATAGTTTCTTTCGATAGTTCCAAATCGTTCTCCACGCTCCGATATTGGGTCGAGTCTCTACAGACGATCTCGGACACCCTCGGGGTACGACGATTATCGTGATGGCGTCACGGGATGCACCTCCGTCGAGGCAGTGAACGAATAATTATCTCAATATGAAAACGACTTTATTCTTTCTTCCAAAACACGGTGTCTCGTCACAAACTCCTCGCTTATTCTGCGTGAAAATCAAAAAGACTTCTCTCTAAACAATTAGCGCTAGCGTCTCTGTTTTCATTAATGTGTATTAATGTTATTGGCCACAACAATATCTCTCATATACCTGTGGTGCGTACGATGATATACACAGGTGTATGGGACCTATAATTTAACGCCGATTCTGAACGGCAAATTTTGGTAGAGAGACGTTCATGGCAAAGTTACTTCGGTGGATTGCCGCTGCCTTCCGAGAGAAGAAAAGCGTAAATATTTTGGCTCTGCCGGGAATCGAATCCAGGACCTCTAGCAAACCAGTGCGCTGTCCAAATAAAACAAGAAATTATATAAAAGTCAAGATGACATTAAAATGATGACAAAAACTCATTTTTCGATCATGATAAAGAATTAATAAAATTATGATTGTGGAACTTAGCATATTATTTTAAATATTTCAATAATGCAATAATATTTAATGCATAATTACTAAACTACTTGCATTTTATAGTGTATAAAAAATATTTTAGTATCACAAAAGAGACTAGATTTATCTTATTCTTCTAATAATTTCTCATTATATATAAAACAGATATATATTCAAGTGAGGTTCTGATTAAAAAATTTATAATATTAATAATTAATAATATATTTATAATATAATTATGAGATATAATTGAGAATTAGAGATATAATTGAACAATTGTAAGTTATACACATAGTATATACATAAAACATTATTCTGTGCTAATATACACATACAATATTGTTTGAGAATTAATTTAATTGTAAACTCGCGGACGGTAGCTTGGTTATTATCAATTCGCGGATGATGAGCGACGCACCGAGGCAGGCTATGCTGCGAATAACCAGTCTATATCACAGTCACTGAAAAATAGTTTTGAGAGTCTCCGCACTATAAGAGTTTTGCACACGTCACACGCGGGACGCTAGTCGAGCCGACACAATAAAGAGTCTGATGGTATTCCAGAGATTTTAGAGAGATTGAATTAAAGCTCTCCAAGTGAGCTAAGCCCAAAAACGGAGAGACGAGATCACAGATACACTCGCTAGCCACGTGAACACCACGTGATGAGCACGAGCACGGCGCGATGATATATTCTTGCAATGTCCTTGCAGCATTCCTGATCACGTCACCTTCATTGAGTCTTGGGCCGCGGTCCGATTCATGCTCAAAGCATTTTTGACGTTATTCTATCTTTGACGTTATTCTTTATTGTTTATTAGATGTAAAACAAGAATAGAATGATGCCAATAGTGCTTTGAACATGAATCGGACCGCGACCTTGATGAGTATCTTAAGCGTAGAGCAATCCCCTTTATGCTAACCACAACGAACTATGCATGAACAAAGCACCCAAGAGATCAGTCCAGTAGGCTATTCTCTATTCTCTACCTATTCTCTAACTTCTTAATGATAATTTCACTAGCTAGGGATGTCGTTACGCAGATTTAACGACACGCAGATATAACAAAAAATGGTATTCTGTAATTTAATGTAACGATAAATGTCGTTAAAAGTATCGATAAAATACCAAATCTTGTCATTAAAATATCGAGGGGTATCGGATTCCTCGATAAGCCATAACGACAATATAACTAGATATATCAATCAATAGCAACGTTCCGAAGCGGTTCCGAATAGTAGTACGAAAGTGTGCAAGTATAGCGTAATTTTATAATTTAAATATATGAACACATAAACTTATTTTAAACATATTAAATATTAAGAAGAGTACGCAAAAAGTAATATTACAATAAAATATTTTAATTAAAAACAATGTATTATCAATGTTATAATATTTAAGGATATTAAAATAAATAAATAAATAGATATAGGTTATATTTTAGTTATGAATTATATGCAATGTAAATCAGATGTTTTTCATAAAAAATTTTAAAAAGTTAAAATTTTCTCTTATTTTTAAGGTAAAATGGCTGAAGGATATTTGACATGGAATATGTTACTTAAAAAATTTTTTTAAATATGTTAAAAAATGAAATTTAAACAAATAATTTAAATAATTATATTTAATAGCATTAAATTACATTAAATATAATTATTAATTATTATTAATTATTAATAATAATTAAAATAATAATTAATAATTTATTATTATTATTGTATTTAATAATTAAAAAAAGTTATGTCTTAATTATGTATTAATTTTCTATGTAACCTGTTGTATATAACACTAACAACAGTACTTTTAACAAAATAAATAATTAATCATTGGCCAATTGAACTGCTAGTAATTAATATCAATTTCATATGTAATTTATCAATACTTTTTCATATATTACTTAAATTATTTATATATATACTTACTCTGACATTGCACAGGCTTTATTTATCTCTTCTACTATTTCCCACTTTACCACTTTACTATAAGTTTATAACCTTATCATCAATAATTTATTTTCACATTCGTAAAGTTATCGGAAAAAGATGTTAGAAAAGAGATTTTATTGGTTGGATATTAGAACGAAAAAGTTACATGAAATCGAGTATACTCGTTACGATAACAACATCGAAATCACATTTTGTTTCGTTAGCTTGTGTTACAGAATAGCTGTGTCGTTATAATATCGCCAGCGCAAGCGACAATTGTCGCTACGTAACGATAACGAATATTGTCGTTACAAAGTTAGAGAATAGGCATATAGAACACAATAGCCGAAAAAACCCGATCTAGTGAGAGCGCGCATTAGAGGAGTGCCAGAAGCGCTTCAGGCGGCCACTTTCCGAGGTCATGCATAATGCTTGTGTCCGCGCGCGGTGCCGCCATCTGATTACGAGGCACCTGTGCGCGGCTTTCTATGAAAATATAAGTTTATTATCGAACAAATATATAAAATATATATATATATATTTAAAATAATATGTTAAGTTTCACAATCATAATTTCATCAATTTTTCATCATGACCGAAAAATGAGTTTTTGTCATCATTTTAATGTCATCTTGATTTTTATAATTTCTTGTTCTACTTGGGTGTCTACTAGGAAGCGTCCCAGATACGCACATTTTCAATCATTTCATTTTCACATCACTCACATCAGCCGATGCCTAGAAATTTTCTAGTGAGCCGCATATCAAAAATTTTTTTATTTAATCGATCAATCGGCAATGTGTCCGATTGGACCTCACCCGTCTATTATGCCACGCTACCCATTTCCAAATATAGGAGCATATTATATGGTAAAGCCGCAGCACATAATGTAATAATGTACAACAGACATAAGTTTACATTATTACACTATGTGTTGTAGCTATATCATATAATATGCTCCTATATTTGGAAGATAAAGTGCTGTAAAAATGCTGTGAGACTGCTTTTATACTGTGCTGGTCATACGCGCTTATACACACTCATAACGCGCTTTTTAAATGAATTCTAAGCGCGCTTAGAGCGCTATGAAACGGCATTTATTCTGCGCTGGTTGAACGCGCTTATAATGCGCTTTTTTAAATGAATTTTGAACGCGTTTTTAAAGCGCCAAAAAAGCACTGAATTCCTACATCTGCATTAGCGCTTTTTTAACGCTTTTCAAGCGATGTTGTGCTACGTGGATGCCTCTTTTTTGGGAAATGGGGTGTCGCAACAAAAATTTCAAACAACTTGAAAAAGTTGGTTGGTACCAATCAATTAAGTCATTTTTCACGGACAGCGAGACATCTAAGAAATTTATACGGTCTCTTCCTATCTCCAATGTAAATTGTAGTCTCTGATGGAAAACATTAAAATTTTCAATAATAATTTGGTTAATCGCAGAAGAAGGAATAAGATTATCGCCATAAGATTATCGTCAACGTATTTATAATAAATCGATACCGGAACAGAGATTGTCACAACCACCCCATCCTCTAATTCCTGCATATCTAGATCAGCGACTATAGATGAAAGAGGAGAATCCTTTGGAGTCCCGAAATTTTGCTTATATATTATGTTGTCAAAAGTGAAAAAAGTTGAATTAAGAACAAACCGAACGATCCCCAAGAACTCATCTTTCGGTATTTTACAATGTTCAGTTATGAAGTGCTTCTTCGACAGGCATTGAATCGCCAGATCTGTCGGAACATTGGTAAACAATGAAACAACATCCAAAGAGATTAAGAAAAAGTTAGAAAAAAACGAACAGACAAATTCATACAAAAAAATCCCAGTATATCTTGTTTATCAAAACAGATAAGGGGAATGTAACTGTGGCTGTTGATCGGGATAATTATGTTGCGAAAATTAAAGATATGCTCAATGATAGCAATGCTTACACTGTTATTAATCAAGATCCGACTAGGAAAATTGTTAGAGAATTGAACACGTTACTGTCGGGATGGAAAAGGGAATACATTTCCCCGGCGAGATATAGATTATTATATTGCAGCGATGGTGTACTACCAAGGGCTTATGGATTTCCGAAGATGCACAAATCTAATTGCCTTTACAGAATTATTGTATCTTCCATTGATATGTTACGACCGAGCGGAATTCCGCTCGTTGTTACCCCCGAATATTCAAAAAATCAATACTTTTTAAGAGAAGATTGTTCCGTGCCGATATGATGCGATGTTCTTGACAACGCGCTGTTTTTTTATTGTTGTTTTACGCGGAGATTCAAGGCACGGACGTGTGTCCGCGGCGTACTGATTGTTCAATTACCTTAATAAAGTTCCGATAGTTTGTAAAGAAGTGTTGTTTTATTTTGCGTAACGCGAGATTGACTTTGAGATCGTGATCGCCGCGAGTGCGACAGATATACCATTTTACTGAATAGCCGCTTTTTTGCACGAGGTGATTTCTGCTAATGTTCCCAAAGCTTCTAGTCGTATTCTGAATAGCTATGAACTGATTAAAAAATTACGAGGAACATTTATTGATAACAACTTTCCTTAATCTCTTTGGATGTCGTTTTGGATGTCGATTGTTTACCAATGTTCCGACAGATCTGACGATTCAATGTCTGTCGAAGAAGTGGCACTCTATAACTGAACACTGTAATATACCAAAAGATGAGTTTTTGGGGGCCGGTCAGTTTGTCTTTAATTCAGCTTTTTTTACTTTTGACAACATAATATATAAGCAAAATTTCGGGACTCCAATGAGTTCTCCTCTTTTAACTATAACTTATAATTGCTAAATATACAGAAATTGAAGGATGGGGTGCTTGCAACAATTTTTGTTCCAGTACCGATTTATTATAGATACATTAACGATATTCTTATGGCGGTTCCTTCTTCTGCAGTTAACCAAATTGTTGAAAATCTTAATGCCTTCCACCAGAGGCACAATTCACATTGGAGATAGGAGGAGATCGTATAAATTTCTTAGATGTCTCGCTATCCGTGGAAAATGGCTTAATTTTTGATTGGTACCACAAATCAACTTTCTCAAGTCGTTGTTTAAATTTTTTGTCGCGACACTCTATTTCCCAAAAGAGAGCATAATTATGAATTTAATAGACAAGGTCTTTTTACTGTCGCATCCAGAGTTCCATGAAAGAAATCTCCATTTTATTATCAATACGTTACTTGATAATGGCTACCCGGAGAATTTTATTTTTGACATTAACAAACAATTAAAAAGTCTAATATAAGCGAAGGAATGGGTTAATTCATAATAGTGATAGCATACGGGAAAACAAACCGTCATGATTTACCAAGCCATACATCCTCAATGTTTCCGATAAATTTGATAACATCTTTAAGAATTTGGAATACAAATTAGCTTTTTATAATATTAACAAACTTCGTGATGTTATTAAGGCTCCATAAAGACCCTTTGTCAAATTCACAAAAGAAAAATATTATTTATAAGATCAATTGTCGGGATTGTGATGCGTCTTATATGGGTTAGACGGGACGATTATTAAGAATTTCTAACTAGAATTTCTTTCATACTAGAATTTCTGAACACTGTAGGCATATGACTCGGAAATACGTCTTCCCGCTCCGGACCACACCTTACATACGAAACATGAATTTGATTGGGACAATGCAAAAATTCGAGTGAGTTTCAATTACGCACAGAATAAATCGAACACAGAAGGTTGAATAAATCGGACACGGGTCCAAACGAACACAGTGGAAAGAACGGACACAAGGTGGTTGAAATCGGATACAGTGAAAGTCGGACACAATGGCAATCGGACACAGTGGCACTCGGACATATTAAAAATCGGACACAGTACTAATCGGAAATGGACACACGATAATTGCAATCTGACACAGTAAGAAACGGACACAGTGCTAATCAGACACAGTAGGAAATGGACGCACGGATAGTTAAATAGATAAATAGATAAAAAAATCTAGCAAAAAAAAACGCGGCGGTCTGCTTCGCAAACCGAGATATTAAGCGTTAAAGTTATTTTTTTTGTTAGGAAATTTGTCATAACGATTCGATATAGCGCTAAAAAAGTGTTAAAAGTGTTATTATATTCGAAGTGCAAGATGCAATCTTTCGCCTTACTAAATTGATGAGTGTATCATATACTAAAATGATAGATCTTAGAAAG
>NW_011933327.1:327814-337977 GCF_000187915.1 Pogonomyrmex barbatus | reverse complement strand
TTTCTCCTTCCTCTCTGGATAGGTAAGTCAATTCTACGCTTTTTATCTTTACATTCTATTTGTCTTCTTACAAGCTTGCTATCTCCCTCGATCTATCTTGTCGCGCAATGATCGTTTGCGCAAGTTTACTCGAATTTAATTTATATACCGATTAATTTTTATATCGATCCAGTATGTTTATAATATTAATGTTAATGTTAAAGTATACAACCTGCTGTTGGACTTTGAATGCCTATTCCTCTAATAAGGAATTTATCATCAACATCGAGCCGATACGGAGGGTGGGAGATTCACGCTTACTGAACTTGAGGCGGATATTGGAGCTTCTTACACTTCTACATTCCACAATTACACTGTCGTCATCGTTGTCATCGTTCTCGTCTCCTTCTCCGATCTTTCTAATACGACACCGTGCTGATCGCAGTGAATATCGAGTCGATATTGAATTTCCGTATGTTCGTTTGTCTTTGAGCGTCCGCAACGTTCCACCGACCGGTTTCACTCGCTCCGCTTCAACCTCTGCTCGCGTTTCCTTGCATTGAATTTCATCCCTCTCTCCTGTCCTCGCTTTTCCGTTTCTCTCGCTATCGTCGCGTTAAACCGCAATGTCGGTTTCTCACCTTGACGCTGCGAAATGGCTATTACCTTGAAACAAACTCAAGACTTCAAGAATACAACTGGAGAAGTATTCTGTTTCCTTCGCTTTCTTTTTCGTTTCTTTCGAGTAGTTTCTTCGTAAAGTAAAAATCCGCAATTAGAAATCACGAGTGAATTACACTTTACAATACTCGGAAAGTCTAGATCAGTCTAGATTTATGCTTGATCATATATTCGACGAAATATGAATTAGCTAGGATGTCCTGTGTCACTCTATAATTTCCCATTCTTATGAATGATTATGAATTGTCCATTGATTATGAATGATTATGAATTGCCCATTATGATTATGAATTGCCCATTCTTTTTCCGATCCGGGGAATAATGCCAAGCAAAGAAAACCTTTTTCGAAGATGAAAATATTTCGATTTTAACAATCTTGCTCAAAGAAAGGATTAGCCACGAAGTTAAAATATAGCCACGGTAGTCAAAATGTGTCTTTGAAATAGGGATTGCTAATGTCGTTGCTATCAAGATCAATTTATTAGCTGTTAGAGTTTAGTTGCTGCAGCAAAAAGCGTTTAGTTGTTAGTACGATCACGCCAATCATCATCATCAATCATAAATATTTAATCTTTATTGCATATTCAGTAAACACAAATATATCTCTTAAAAATATTAGATTCTTAAATCAATTTTTATATACAACTAAATGAAATTACTGTCAAAATTCTTTATTTGTATCTGAGAATTTTGTGGATTCAAGACTTTTACTTTATCATTTCATTAAAAAATAGAAAAATACGATGCTTTTTATTTTATCTTGTGTGGTTTTTTAGTTACGAGAAATAAAACTCCATCGTGTCCATCTGTCGGCGATACTGTGTACTACTAGCGGATGAGCTTTTTCAAAATATTAAAAAATATTTTTCTTTTTAGCTATTCTTGTTAATATTGATTTTTAATTTTAACTAATAAAATTTTATTTTGCAATAAATACGTTTTAATTCTAATATAGCAATAATAGAAAAGTTTGAATTAATTACTGATATTTAGGTAATACTATTAACATATTTTTTTGCATGTAAATTGCATGCAAAATGCACAATGTAACAATTGTATTTTTCTTTTCACTCATTGGAGACTCATATAATTACTTTATTCATAATGAGCAAACGTATTCTACAGCAACTCTTCTTGAGCAACCAAAAGAGAACTAAATCCAGACATTGTCTTAGTATACTCTCGTAAGATAGTTATACCAATGATAACGTCGGCAACTCGAAGAAACGTTCTTTTCTACAAATCACAATCAAATGCTTTTTTCAGTTTTTCCGTGGAAGTTTTATAGAAACATAAAAACGATCTCGAATCATCCGCTTAAAGTAACTTAGAATTGTTTACGAGCTCTGACATTTTCGTCATAAAAATTTTCTCATGTTCTCATTCTTGCTCTCCCCCCTTGTAGCTTGACCTTTGATTATTCGGCCATCGGACATTTTGAACGGTGCGGTTGTTGGTCTGAGTTAACTCGGTCATTGACCTTGACCTCTGGTCGTTGACCTCGTGAGTGTCGCGGTCGTCGACCTCGGCCAGGATCCTGATGTTGAACTTGAATAATCGCGCTCTTCACCTTGAATAACACAAAGCCGTCCTCTAGATTAACGAAGATATTCGGTGCCGCCAGGTTCTATTGCCATTCGTGCTCTTTCTTGTCTGTTTCTGCAAAGATAGAATTCTGATCAAGCTCAAGGCAGCCGAGCAGAAATTAAGAGGGTCGGATTGAAGCGTGAACGTTTACAACTTCCGCCGTGTTTACTGAGACATGAAGACGAGCTGTTCTTCCGCTATTCGAAGCCACTTCCCCTTGCGTCTCGCATCTATTTGTCCCTAATATGAGATGATGCACTTCTTACGACTGCCGCAAGTAAGGATAATTGGATCCATGGTCATTGCGGTGGAATATCAAATATAGATCTCGAAAGGAATTTTGATATTATTGTTGAATAAAACGGACCTTCAGAAGGTAATATCGGACATATTGAGAATAGTCAAGAGAACAATTGATGATAGAGAGATCAAAAAAAATTCAAAGCCAAGTAATCCAAATAATTTGGTCTCTTTAACTGCGACATACAAGAGAACTTATTTGGTATTATCTATCAGTAAGACGGAATTTTGGAGGCTCGAACCATGCCTCATGCAATCTCTTCTGCGGCGCACCAGAAGGATTTTTAGTATATTTGCCAATGGTGTTGGAGAGTGTCACCGTTGCAATCCGACCTGCATCCATCGAGAGAGAGGCCACCATCTCTGTAGAGTACTGGTCGTAAGGATTCGAGAGTACGTACGTGTATATACAGTGTAAATGCTCTGCAATTACGACATATTGATTTGATTTACTATTTTCATGTTAATCAACGTAAAATAACGATATCGATTTAACAACTTTTAATCGATTGGTGACTTAAAATCCTACTCGCTTTTGCTGTTCAGTTTGTGATAAATACATTTATACGATTCATGGTTAAAAATATGTTTTAAGCATAATTCCAAGTGAATAGCTAAATGGATTTTGAACACATTCTCCCATCGCATGCGATTGCGTTTTCTCCCGACTATGGCAATACGATTATGTTTTAATAAGATTCAGACTATATTTAAAAATCATGCTCTTCATCGGGTATCCCGAAAAGGCGAAACGCGTGTCACATGAAATCCAGACGAAACCGGTTTTGGGGGCCGACAGGTCTCAGATGCGGAGCCCTATTTTTCGATCCTGAAATCCTTGCGTCGTTTTAGTGTTAAATGAGGATGCACCACTTTTTATAAATAAGATGAAACTTTGGTAGTCCACTCCTCTCTCTGGATCTTTGGATCATTGACAAATATCAAGTAATCAAGTATGCTGTAATCGAGAGGATCTCTTTTACCTTCTAATATTGTCGGTCTCTTGTAACGGATATATCGCGCATGCTTAGTAAGCCTAACATATGTGTTATATTATTCATTTTCTGCCTACCTGCCTTCCTTTCTCTTTTTATTTCAATAGATTACACAAAGAAAATCGAAATCATGTAATGTATGAATCATTATTTGAGTAACTAATAAAGCGATTTGAAATATACAACTAGAATGTTGCACTGTTAATTTTTCTTGTCTCATTTTTTAAATTTTTATATGCATTAAAGAAATACATATATATTTATAGTAATAAAAAAATATATTTTTTTAAATAACAAATATATATAAATATGTAAATATATATATATATATATATTTTTTTTAATATAGAACAAATATATACAAACTTACAAGAAGAATGACATGCGCATTATTTTATTCTAGCGTTAATTTGTCAATTTAATTTATAAGTTTTTTTATAATTCACTTCCGAAATACGATAATATGCAAAAAATTTCGCGATATTCATATCGCAAAGAGGTTAATGAATCCGAGACTCAGCTCAAATTCCAGTGGCCTAGTGGCCAGCTTGGTCCGAGTATTCGATTTGGTCAGGAAGAGAGCCACGAGTAAATGAGACATATCCTCTTACGCAGGTATTACTGGATAATAAACGGACAAAAAAAAATAAGATGATGACTGGCGAGATATGCATGCGTCGAATACCGGTCACAATATTGTATCGCAAGTTTTACGATTGCAAAAATGGAGGAGAAATCAAGTTGGCCCTGAGAAAGTTCTTTAAGAAAGTTTGTCACGAAAGAAAACTCAGAAAGGTTATCCAAATTGGAAACAAGCAGAAGTGTACACCTGAAGCGGAACACATAACGCGAAAAAGAGCATTATCCATGCGAAAAGAAGTTTTCAGACGGTTTTCCTAGATTACCGATTGCCTTTCGTTAAAAGCGTAAATTTTTACAAGCGCGAGACAGTAAAAATCCCTTTCTCTCGTGCGCGAATTTTTATTCGTTCGCTCGTTCGCAGCTGCAATATTACTTGCGTGCTATCTGAGTAAATTTGAGCCAAAGCAATATTTGTGAGTCTATGTGTACTCGCATTCGAAACGCAAGCACAGCGGTATTATTTTTCCCTAGATGCATTAACGGGATATCTGGAGAGAGAGAGAGGAGAGGAGGAAGGAAAAAGAGAAAGGTGGATATTTTTCTCGTCATGGAAGTTCGATGAAATTCAATCCTCGTCAAAATAGAGGCGACGATAGCGACGAAAGAAAATAAGTGACGAATAAAAACGTTGTTGATATATGGCGAGTAGTGTAGTCTAGCTGATCACAAATTATAGCTGTGAATTAGAATGAGTTTTATTTTTGATGCTTACTCATTCGATATAACTGTCATGCAATAATATAATTCCAATGTAATTATGACGCACTAGAAAAAAGTGTGTATCAATAACAAGAATCTTCGATCTACTTGAAACTTTAGCTTTCGATCTACTTGAAACTTGAACTCAATCTACATAATCCTCATAATTCTTAAATTCTTGGCCTCCTGAAATGTTAATAAATTTAAATACGTAGATAAGCAAGTAGTAATTATAGCGCGACACAAAATTGTCGCTGTCACAATGCGGAAGCAAATGTTAGCTTGAACTTAGTCGATTAGGATCCCGGTGGTCTATCTGATATCCGTACTATATGACGTTACGAGATAAAACACAGACAGGATATTGCCACTTTGGGCGGGAAAAAGCGTGAAAAATCGGTGGACGCGGTTTCCGTGGAAACGCGACGATCCATGGTCGCTCAGGGCTCATTTGCTTAACTTCCGGCGGTGCACCAGTTAGCCCGTCATGGATGGCTCCGCGCGTTATATCCTGAATAATGCATAGGGAGCGGTGAAGCAAGAAGGAGAGCGCGGGAAGAGAAAGAAAGAAAGAGAGAAACGGGTGACGAAAAAGCCAAAGGAAGAAGATTAAGGGAGAGAGAGAGAGAGAGAGAGAGAGAGAGAGAGAGAGAGAGAGAGAGAGAGAGAGAGAGAGAGAGAGAGAGAGAGAGAGTCGGGGTCTGACGTACCTGCGCCCTTCACGAGAGCGATTTGGACCTGTGAAGGGTCCGACGAGAGAAAACCCGTCCGGCGTATATAATATAATAAATAGACAGACGGGGATCCCTCTCAGTTGGGCATTTATATCTGCACTTTATGTCGAGCCAGAGGGAAGATGAGAGGGGCGGGAAAAAGCTGAGACAGGACAACGGTAGACCGAAATCCTTCGTTCATCTCTGTTCTTGGACTTCCGCTTGGCTGAAAGACGATCGGCGAGAACACGACAAACATTCGCCACGGAAGAGCTTACCGAAGTGGTAGATGATTGGAATATTTAGAAAAGCTTTTTATGATATCACTCTATCATTTTCTTAACCTGAAATAAATAATGCAAGGATCAATACGCATTGTGCATTGAATGTAGCGGTTGCTCGGTCATTTCGCATTGTTTGAAACTTCTCCCTTTTGTTCCGGAACGTACGGGCAATTGCACCAGTCTGACAGGAAGATAGATCGCAACAATCGGATCCCTTCTTGCAATTTCATAATCTGACGAACGGAGTCACGGAGGAGCAGAATGTCGAGAATTCTTCGAGAAGCTCCCCGAGCGAGTGGAGGGATCGGAGAATTCGAAAGGGGCGGCGATCAGCGCGGGAGAGGAAAGGGCGAGGAAGCCGAGGGGATTTTCCAGGAGACGAAAACTTCCGAGACTCGAAGAAGGAACAGACAAGGAATTCTCGGGTAGATGGAAGAAAAGAATCGGTACGATAGAGAAGGATCGTAATGCAAGAACTACCGCAAAAGGGAAGAAGCGAAAAAGATAAAAGAGACGGTAACGATAGACGAGGCGGGCGGGCGGAGCACGAGGGTGAAGGACGAAGGACATGAGGATCGGGTAATTTTCCTTAAAAATATCCCGCAGACGGTGGCCTGAGAGCGAGAGGGCGAAGAAACGCGATGTTAAGGGTAGCTGCTGGGAATTGCAGGGAGGCAGGCAGGCAAGCAAGCAAGAAAGCAAGGAAGCAGGGATGAAAGACATGGAGGAAGGATGACGTAGAGCAGTACTATGAGAATCAGAGAATAGTACGCATAGTAGTAGAGATCGTCGATGCTATACGCGCCTCGCTTCGTTGATAAGAGATTGAGGTAGGCTCGCCCTCTACCACCATCCTACCATCCGTTTAACTCTTCAGCCGTCTCCTTTCTTGTCTGTTCTCGCGTCCTTCCCTCTTGCCCCCCCCCCCCTCTCTCTCTCTCTCTCTCTCTTCTCTCTCTCTCTTCTTCTCTCTCTCTCTCTCTCTCTCTCTCTCTCTCTCTCTTCAATCTTCTTGATCTAAACGTTTATGCTGATTACGATAACGATGCAAGAAATTCCTAGGGCGTTGTCTCACTCTCTTTTCCCGCACGAGGAAAGTGCCTTCTGCACCCGTTCCTCGTTATATCCGTGACATATGTATATAAATCTTGTGCGTGAATGGAATTAAGCGTCCACATATCGGTAGTGGTGAGTGGCTTGTCTGTAGAATTAATGGAGTCCGAACTGCGTCAATGATCAGTTATCAATCGATTTGCCGGATTTTGAGTTTTGAGTCGTCTCTCGATGATCGACGAGTTTCCACGAATATTTAACGTTGAACATCAATTGCGTGTGTTTTTCACATTATAAAATAACAAAGTCCGAAGTTTTCAGAGAAATGTAAGAAATAATAGTGTTTACGTACATATTGTCGTACACATTTGTTAGCTCATTAGTTAGCTCATTTTTTTAATACAGCGTTTAATTTAATTCAATAGACAAGTATTCGAGATCTATCTTTTGCCGTTTCACTCGTGAATATTTGTCGAGCGCACATTATTGAAACTTAAAAGTCTTGAGGGTGGCTAAGAGCCATCTCATAACAGTTCAGATCGAGTGAACTTGGCTGGTTTTTTCTATTCCTTTTTTCGAATGGCCCATCGGATCGATGACTGTCGTCTACAAGAGAGTGCCGTTCTGAGAGAAGAAAAGGAGAAAGGAGAAGAAATTGTAAGGCGAGATATATTTTATGTCGCACTTGTTCAAGTCGCTAATCGCAAACTCGCATTTTTATTTTTGCATTCTGAACTTTTTTTTCCATTTGCGTGCATACCTCGGAATGCGATGAAGGAAATCAACGCAATTCGCTTTGACAGCATAAAAAAAAGAATGAAACGATAGTAACTAATAGATCCCTCTATTTCCGCAGACTAGACAAAGGAGTACGGTCGGGTAATAATTCGGCTTGGATTTGGAAGGATGAGAGAAGTGCGCGAGGAGCCGAAGCCATAGTCGACTATCCTACTACTTTTTCGAAATCTATGGCGTCGCCTATGAGACGACGTATTGTCCGCGCACGCGGGGGATGAAAATTTTCGGAGCCGTCACGTTCTTCGAGTTTCGAATCTTTAAGAATTTTCTTCTGAAATTCTATGAAACTCACTTAAATTGACGGTAATAAATTATTCTGTTCGTAGATCGAATTCGCATAATAATTTTTTAATAATAAGCAGAGCGCTGGAAATATGAACAAGGAATAATCTCTTCACATGCCATAATATCATTGTAAGAGTAATCGGATTTTAATAAACTCGACAAGTTACGTATTGGATAATTATTCTACACAATGTCTTCATTCGACCGATGAACACAACAGACTAATACGGAACGTGATGAATAGCGATCTAATTCGAAAAGTCCGTTAGGATTCGCAGAAAGAAAGGCAGTCGATATTTCTTGAAGACGCGACGATAACTCTTGTGTAAACGCAGTTACATGGGAAATGCCTGCGATAAGATTTCACGTGTATACCCCATGTGTTAACAGAAACGCTTTGTTCGGCATAAAGAAAGTGGAGGAGGAAACTTGGTGCATCTAAATATAGAAGTGACTGTCGCGCGAGAAGCTCCATTAAAGTGTGAGCCACGCTCACACCGCCTCCTTTCGCGTATGATCATGCGATTCGTAATAATTCATATATATGCCATTTAATTTTTGCATATCTCGTCCAATTCCCTGACTCATGTTTCCCGCAATTAATATTTTAACGGATTTTCTGCGGAAAGCTCATATCTTTGCCTTTACCAATCACGACCGACTAATAATAATTCTTGAATATATATTCAAGAATTATATTCTGTCATATTTTTGCGTAAGCTATTTCCGATGGAAGAAAACTTGACGAAACCTGAAAAGTAATGAAATAAGAATTGTGGATTATAAAACAGAATAGCAGTATTCTATTCTTGAGAAAATAATCACGTAAAAATCTGGATAATTGTGTTTTTAATAATCACACTTGCATTATTATCAGTCTTTTATTAATTAGCAGATCGTAAGAAAAATATACATATTTTTCATTGATTTATTTTGAAGGTAAATTCTCTGTTTTATAGACAAGATAAATAAAAAGCAGCTACATACATACATACGTACATACGTACATACATACATACGTACATACGTACATACGTACATACGTACATACATACATACATACATACATACATACATACAGACGTTAAAATGTTAAAAAAATTTTTATTAATCCGGTACATTCGTAATTGCAGCAACAAAAATTCGACAGTGTCGTCGACAGGCTGCAATCTCTCAGGAGAGTATTCGATGAATTTTTTATCTATCGTTCTGCTCGATCGAGTACATTTAATTTCATCGGCAATCGGTCGCTACGAAAAAGCTTTCGTCTGGCCATGCGTATCAAATTTCCGTCGAAGACAGAGGAAAAAGCGTGAGGATGCTCTGTACAGTTATCAGTTGAAAAATAACGTACTCATAAAAAGATTATAGATAATAGAAACAAATATTAAAGATTAGAAGATTTTCTCGAATGTGCTGAAAAAGAGTCCGGAAAAAAAGAAAAAATTTAAAGAGATACTCCAGAATTAATTTCCATTTACGCGTGAGTCCATCTCGTAAATATTCAACTATCGAAGCGAAAATGTATGCCGTCTGCTCCGTTAAGCCGTTTCCGCGATCGGTTTTCTAAACCCGATGACAGAACGATAGCATTACCGACACCATAAATAAGCGAATGCAAAAATTTCGATCGTTGCGAGTCATGCCGCGACCGTCTTACACGCTCCATAAATACCTTCCGCAACAATACCAAAGAATACGCTATTGCGTATAAGACATAGAATATGAAGAGCAAGAGAAAGAGGAGGGGGGGGGTGGAAAGTGTAAGGAAACGCGTTATTTATTATCTCTGGAGATAAATATTTGGAAGGAAAGTTCATAGATCAAAAATAGAAAAGGAAGACGAATGGCGGAACGTCATAAAAAAACTTCGTGTGACGCGATGCCCTAAAGCGTCCATCATAATGCAGTGACGTCTTTTTTTTCCATCTTCCGGCGATGTGCAACGTTATCAATCGATATTTTATCGTCATTACACTATCGATTGTTTGATTGATATATGGACTTTAGAAACTGTGATCAAAATTCCGCTTTTTATAAATTCTTTTCTTGATTTTGTCAGAACGTACAATTAGTTCATGACTCTTTTTCTGCATTTTATCACATGAAATTAGCTTTTGAGTAAGTTTACACTATTAACGTATACA
>NW_011933327.1:288231-301707 GCF_000187915.1 Pogonomyrmex barbatus | reverse complement strand
ACCTTACATTTACGGATCATCTTCAGTGTTACCAAAATACTTAAAAAAATAATATATATATATATATATATATATATGATAAAAAATATAAAATTAAAATTGATTCTGTCGTACATATATTCGCGCAATCGTACGACACGGATGAAGCACCGAGTGCATAATTCACGAAGAATCATGGAACTTTTTCCGTGACATCCGCCGTCGTGTGTACAGCTGCCTGGTTCCCCCCCTACGGCGAGAAAGGTAGGCTTGGCGAAAGGAAGGAAAAAAGACCCGCGTCTGCGATCCACACATCGGCGGATAAGTTTCCGCGACGCCCCGTCGATTCATCGTTTTCTCCGGCGACGTGGGGCGACGGGACTCGCGAGGATCCGTTGGAAAGTACCGCAAGATCGACAATGGACCCGGGGTCCCCGGTGCACGGCTCACCTTCCACTCATTTATCAAGCCGAGAGACACACGCGGCAGATGTTGCGCGCGGCCGGATAACGAGATTTTCAGCGATTTATCCGCGAGATGGGTATCCATCGCAATCACCACTCTTTCTCCGTCGTAGAAAGCCGTCCTTCCATTGTCTCCCCGAAGACTCCTCGAGGAAAGATGTCTCATTAACGCACGCGGAGAGAAAGAAATTTTTCACGTTTCTACTTCCCAGAGAAATCAATTTGAAAATTAATAATAAATTTGGACACGCGGAAATTTCCCTAAAATTAGATAATTCGCATTGATTGCGGAAGAATGAAGGATCGCACGTGTGAGGGAAAACGTATATAATTGTGCTTTAAATATACGATAATTATACATCGTGAGAGAGATATCGAATGAACATTGTGATTCCGAGAACGTTTTATCGCGATTATCTAGTAAATTACATTTAAAATGCAGAGCGAAGTCTGTCGCAAATTTCGCAAGTGGGAGATGCGTGTGAGATTGCGCGTAATCGCGAGGCAACGGAAAGAAAAACTGCAATTCTCGACCCATCGGCGAGGCTCCTACTAGGTTCCTCCTTCGATGCACAACCCGTTCGATTTCCCATGCGCCGCGCGATAAATCGCACCTTGCGATTTGGGGCCGGTCGGAATTATCGGATTCTAATCGATCGTGGAAAGATCGCGAAGGTGCGCAACTCTTTTCCTAGCGAGCTGCTCGCATCCGTTTTATCGGGAAAAGCATCAGTGCCCCGTTCCTTCGACTTTCCTTCTTCTTTCCCCTTTTGTCCATTTACTTCGTTTCTGTTGATAAATCACGCTTGCGTCGATTTATAATTCATCGAGAGAACCGTTATTAAGCGATTATCGGCGATTAACGCGCGATTTCTTACGGGGCGACCTTGAGAAAGGCGAAAAAAAATGACATCGCCACTTTGACCTACTTTCCTGGCCGATAAATCATGTTACATTTCATGGCAAATATCACGCTTATATGTATATCGAAAATCGATTTGTTGATTTATGTGTTTGATCGGAACGAGGGAAAAATAATATTAAATGAGTCTAATAGTTCCTCTAGATTCTAGTAACTACCGGTTGACTTATCGGGACGCACAACATCGGCGAAAATCATAAATCGTTGATATTTATAAGCGATTCGCACCAGTTTTAGGATAATAAAATATAATATAGGAAAATAAAATATAAAAAAATTACTTTCGTCACGCAATTACGCAAATGAGTTTGATCAGTGATATCAAAGGATACGTCGATTCACATTTTTCGGACGATTGTGCAATCGAAGTGTAATAGCAAGTATTTTCAATGAATTGACGTGAAAGAATGTTTGTCGACACTATTTCATTACTATTTCATTTGATCAATGTTTCAAGATTACTCCATTTAAAATTGATAAATAGGTAATTGCGCGAAAATTAAAATAAACATTATTTATAAGAATTCATTAATTATTCGCTATAATTGATAAATTCTGTTCCATGTATTACGTTATCTCTGTTACTGGTCTAGATATAAAAGAATCACGCAACTCGACCGAATTACAAAGCACATAATCCGACTTGTTACGATGATAAGAACAAGGACATTGCCGAATCGTCGATTATAATTGCGAATTCCAAGAACAAACAAATCGAGATTCCTTCCTGATAATGCGTCATGTGTCATCGTCATTACGGATTCGAGATACCATTGTGCTTTTGGCTATCCAAAACGCGATCGCTTACGTTATTTACGTTATTACACGACTTAGCCGCCATTTTCTTTTTGAAGGTAACAATAATAAACCTAAAAATTCGAGATGCAAAGTCGAGATAAATCCGGCAATTTATCAGCGGCGAATGAATCTCACATGATAATAATTACGAACTTCTAATTACCTGTGCCATTTTAAATATCGGTTAACAACAGACGTTCCTCATTTGTCAACCGCGCGTTATCGTCGCGTTATCTGTCCGCAGGTGCAAATTATTCGTGCCAACGTCGCCGATTCGCAAAAAAATTACACGTCGCATGTATACCGCAGTGAATCATCTTGCAAAAACGAAATTCGCGAATTTGCGTCATGCAAACGAAAATAAGGCCGAAAAGGCAAATGGAAATGGATGGCGCTATTTCCTTGAACTGACGAAAGGCATTAACGCTGCGAAAGGCATTATCTTATCTGACAGATATTCAGCCTTCAGACATAGAAGGCAACTCCAAAAGAATAGCATTTTTCCTAAAAAGCGACAAGCAGAAGTGCGGGAAATTCCAGAAAGTCTCTCGTATCCTTAATTTATTTAAGCTTTTCCGTAGATAGATGTTCAAATAATTTCCCCAATCATGTAGATCGTAAATCACTCGTTCGTTGATATTAACCTCGGCACAGTGTGTGTGTGTGTGTGTGTGTGTGTGTGTGTAGTATATGTGTACAGAAAAAAAACGTGCTACCAGTGTATAATGTAACACATCAACAAAAGAATCCGATTTACCCTTTCACGATTTGTATAAAACTTGATATCCTATGTTTTTCGAGGTCGCTCGATCTGAATATTAGAATTCAAAATGGCAGATCCAATATAACGGATAAAAATTTGAAAAAATAGTTGGCCTATGAAAATACTCCAAGTACTCCAAAATTGTTGAGGTTGCTGAATCAAAATATATCAGAATTTTATGTTATTCCAAATGGGAGATTAAACTTTGCTGAATGATGGTTCGAATGAATTTTATTTATTTATCTGAGTTAATTTAACTTTTGATATTCTGACATAAAATTTTGATTTAGCGAGCTTGGAATTCCTAAGATCCCAATTTCGATCTTTTTTTTCAACTTCAGTCCGCTATTTTAAGTCTGCCATTTTGAATTTTGAAATTTCTGATGTTATATATTCGGATTCAGCGACCTCGAAAATCTTAGGATAATCATTTTTATAAGAATCCAATTATTTTTCCAAATTTTGATCCGCCATATTAAATCCGCTATTTTGACTTTTGAAATTCTAATATATTCGAATTCAGCGATCTTAAAAACTTTAATATTAAAATCATATCGTAATCTTAGAAATTTTTTTCACACAGTAGTGATATGAAGATCTCATTTTCATCACACTGCGAATGGGTTAAACATTCGATAAACATGCGAAACGGATAGCCACTCAAATGACGGACTTTCTATTTATCGACATTGCGCATTGATAGCTCGATTTACATACATACGTGCGTGCATATATTTGCAAGACATATATAATTTTCCACGTCATAATGGCTCAACGTTGCGTTACACTTATCGTGTGCCACGTCACGGAGGTGCCGCTTTTCTAGATACGAGTGTGTGCTTTTGCCGTACGCACGTGTGCCATAACTAATAATCCACCGGCGCGCCGGTGCAAAAAAATAAGGGGGGAGGAAACTTCCGAACGCGGCTTACGCAGCTGGAAATTCAACACTTCTGAGAAACTGCAACGGCGCCACGTCGCAATGACGTAACGCGGAAACATCTGTATATTAAATTACAGGGAGCGTATTATCGGATGACAAAAAATTTTTACGGAATGTGGATCTCGTAGGTTTATGGACTGCCACGAGAAGCGCAACGGCAAATGCATCGTCACAACATGCGCAATAAGCCTTTAAAGTGAAATAAATTTATTATTTAAACATTTATATATTTAAATAAATGTTAAACACTGTTAAAACAAAAAAGTGCAATATTTATACGTATATTACGTAATATGTGAGGTAGATTCATTTTTGTTTCTCACAAAAAAAGAAATCTATAAGGAAAATATTGCGTTACATCTTGGGTATCCACTAAAGGAAATTACCTGATCAACGCAAGCAGAAAATAAGCAAAAAACAAGAGAGCAGAAAGCAAGCGGTTGGATGTGTCCGCACATACCGCGGTATTTCAGTAGTGATCTTAGCGATTTATACAAGAGATGATTGATAACGCAGACATTGACACAGACAATTTTCAATGTCCGTTGCGTTTAAATGCGGCAAGCACGATCGCTATTACTAACGTCTATTGCCACTACACGTCTACACTCTCGCTATTTTTATCGTTTCAAGCTACACGAGCTGTTCTCCCAGACAGTTGCGGGATAAAATCGCGACTCATGCGAGTCGTGTAAACGTGAAAGCGTTTCTACTGCGGAGAGGCGAGATGAGAAACGAAATGGAGCCTTCGCGAGAGGTATCGGTGCATCTCTCGCACGAAACGAAACATTCGCATACCACTTTTCGCGAATTATCGATCTCCTTTCAGCAGCAGCAGCAGCAGCAGCAGCAGCAGCAACAACAAAATGCGGTAGTTGTTTTTGTAATTGTAGATTTGCCTCTTATCGTGTCGCTGACATTGCTATTAGAGTCGCGCGAACGCGCAATAGCGGCGCTTGTATTCCCGGCGCCGGGAAGAAACTCGATAGTCATTCTCACGATGAATAATCTCTCGTGATTCATGAAACCGACACTCTGTGTTAGTCATTAGAATTATTCACGTACTCGTAAATAATGTAGATTGCGCGGAATTATCTCGAGCGAAACGTCTTCGCCTGGCGCGTACGCCTTTCTTCCTCGCCTTCTGCGACTTATCGCAGAAATGATTTCGCGACAATTTCGAGGCAGACGTGACCTATCCGATGACACCGAATGGCCTTTAACACGTTCGATAATGTTAATCCTGCAACAGTGACAATGGATCACTTTTTTCCCAATGGCTCTTTCCTGATTAATAAAACATATGTAATATAATCTATTTAATTTGTGTTTTTAATAATTATTTTCACACTGAAGACAACCATATTGAAGGTCGAAACGTTTGGATTGCGATAACAAATTTTCGTAAACCTTAATATTTATTAATAAATATATTTAACATTGTCATCTAGCTTCGTCTTGAATAATCTATTGTTCATACTCTTTAACTTATTAAATTTTTTTAAATATATGTGTAAATATACAGTTTCGACTTTTCGCACATAAAATTCTGATTTTCTAAGGAAAAAAAAAAGAGAGAATCAATAAAGAAATTAAATTTGTGTGCTTTTAATGCGATCTATCTAGAATGGCGATAATCATCATAACTCTGAAGCTTTTCTAAGGCGTGGCAAATAATTAAAAGCGCAATGTGCACTTTACGTTGCAATTACTTCTCGTGCCATCTCGTGTCGAATCGTAACGGCGCATGTAACTGCTCTCCAGAAAAAAAAAAATCGATCGGAGAAATTCCTCTTCTCGCCTTCACTCCACATCGATCGTCAGTAAATCATGCGCAGGGGAAACGACTGGAAACCCGCTTATCACAATTACCGCATATCATTATCGTCAGATATTTATACACTTATTAATCCCTCGTCGTCGTACGAGCGACCTCTCGAGATGACATCCGCTCATTTCGCTCGCGGCCCAAATGCATTTCACTCGATAACCGATCGTCGTAATTTTTTTTTTTTTCTTTCACGACTTTACGCTCGCAGATTTATATTCCGACTCGGATTTATTTATCAGCTCGTACCGTTCGTTAATGCGTACCGTTCGCACAAGGATTAAAACGAGGTTTTATATTCCATCCAAAGAACGTTACAATGCTTAATGCGGAGTGTGTGCGATCGTTACTCGGTCGTTTCTCGGTATCAGATGCCTCTTATTACTTCTCGGAAATGCGCCGTAGTAAAATAAGTGCAGCTCTCGAGAACAGAGAGAAAACAGAGAGACTTTGAGGATTTACTTTACTCCTTTAAAATATACTCGCAACGAATATATCATTATTTCATTATTTATAGAACTTAACGATTGCGTGTCTATGATGAAATCTCCGCGGATTTCTTTATATCTCTTATGGATAATAAATTCTCTTATTGCAGAAAGCGTTTGGTGCGGCTCACCGGAATATATTTCATTAGGATTCCATCTCCTCTCTCGATGAATCATTAATGGCGGGCAAGAGGAAAGAGGACCATTGACTTTTTCTCACGATGAGTCAAGATAAATTGCAATCGTACGTAAGTCTGAGTCCATCGCACTTCGATTTTTCAGCCGACAATCCAGGGATTTATGAAAGCCCCCTCCCCTCCGTTTATAAAAATGGCGACTCTCTATGGGGTCATTGCGATGAAAGATGCATCGGCACGTTCATCGCCCGCGACGGAAGTCGCGATGACGATTGGATCACGTAGAGGTGAGTGAGTGAGTGAGCGAGCGAGTGAGTGAGTGAGTGAGTGAGTGAGTGAGTGAGCGAGTGAGTGAGGAGTGAGCGAGTGAGTGAGTGAGTGAGTGAGAGAGACGAGTGAGTGAGTGAGTGAGTGAGGACGTGAGTGAGGAGTGAGTGAGTGAGGAGTGAGTGAGTGAGTGAGTGAGTGAGTGAGTGAGTGAGTGAGTGAGGAGCGAGCGAGCGTGTGTGTGTGTGTGTGTGTGTGTGTGTGTGTGTGTGTGTGTGTGTGTGTGTGTGTGTGTGTGTCGTCATCCGCGACGGCCATTAAGGAACTTCCGCTGCGAGAGAACGCCGTGAGGTGAGTCGAGATTCCGCAGACAGAAAAAAAAGATCGCGCCACCTCCTGCACGTGCAATGGTAATAACGTCGCGTCCACAACGCGTCACTCGATGGTTTCGTCGAAGGAAATACTTTGCCCAGGCGATTGTGCCTCTCATCTGACGATGAGACGGCGGAGCTCGCCGACAGCCGTGGTATTAATGGCGCGCGTCTGAACATGAGGCGCATCCACGAACCGATCCACCGGACCCGAAGCGACTTAATAATTCGAGGAATTCGCGAGTAAAAATAGCGACGGATGACGAGTGGATGACGATGTGGATGACGAGTCACGCGTAAAAAAATTTTCGTCGATATATACATTTGCGTATCGATGTGGTTTCTTCGTTTTCGACTTGCTAAAGCGACAATGTGAGCGAATTATCCCCCTGTCTGGAATAAGTATTTCTCGCTGACTTTCAAGTTTCTTCTCCTTTGACATTCCGATACTTCTACGAGCGAGATTTTTCCGCATTTTACGAAAGATTTCGTATGTCGACGACGTATCTTTACGTCGACGACGGCGAAACTCGTGTCTCGATTAAAATGACGCATCCGAGCCGCACTTTTGCGCCGATAAGCGCGGCTCTCTCGGGAACGGACGCAGCCATTCCTCCCCCTCACCCGCGAGGGGCAAACGCGAAATTGGCAGGAAATCAACCCGGTCGAAGTAACTTCGCCTTCTTATTTTTAGGTCACCGCAATGCGGGCCGGTTGTGGATGTAGCCTGACGTGGCGAACGAGTACACGCTCGGGCGCAAATCGAAAACCGCGAAATACCAAGGAAGTCATCGTTTCTGGGGCTATCCGATCGATTAAGGGGAACTGTTCACGAAAATATGTGAGAATGTTATTTGTATCGTCTACAAATATAATACCGAAGACCAATACATAAACCAATGATACGTATACATGAATCGTCGATAACTTGCTAAGATGTCCCAATTGAAAGTCATTTTATGGGAAAAATTGTGACGCGTGCGCATTAACAATAATTTAATATTTAATAGTGTATTAAATGTGTCTAATTTTGTTAAAATAAAAAATTGTATCGAAAGTAAGATGCATTGGTTTTTATATTTCGACAAATAAAATATCATAAGCAAAACAAATATTTCACAAGTACATCTATTTTTCTATTTTTTTCTGATTCTTTTATGGTATCACGTATATAATAAATATTAGTTATTAATAGTAATAAATATTATGAGGATAGTTTTAATTATTGAACCTAATTATTATTTGAAAAATTTATAAGATGGCGAACTATAAATTGAATACGGAATTTTTGGACTGAACATTAAAAATCCGTATATCAGTGTAAACACGGGATGTTAAATTATCATAGTCATAGATGTCAAAAAATGCATTTTCTGAACATAAAAATAAAGCAGTTATTTATATTATGTTACGCGACTCGCAACATTAATAAATATTAGAAGAAATTATGATCATTATTCGATTTATTAAGATCGATATTTTTATGTTCCAATCTTTACAACCGACATATGCTTCATATAAATTATCTTACAATCGGCAAACTGTATTTCTCTCAACTCTATAAATTTCTGGAAATAATAAAGATTTTTGATTCACTATGGATCCACCGAATAGATTAAATTGACAATGGAATATTTGATCTCCGCTCGTTTCCGAGACATAATTTGAATCGTATCGGATTAATAATATTTAATACTGCCGACATGTTTAAACTCCTCACACATATCTCTCATGATATCTCTCTCTTCCTTCCCTACCCTGGATTAATTGGAGATGATCCGGCGGTAACGACACCGTGAGAGCTCATAAATTTTAACAATCGCCGCACGCATCGAAACGTCGATTGCCGCTTAAGCGCAGTTGCAATGCGACGGTTAAATGCAATTGCTACAACTGTTAAGTGCTATTTGAAGCGGGCGATTAACGCGTAATTTATCTTCGTTCTTGCGCTTTGGTACGAATGTTATGTCGCGTACGCGAGCGAGTCATTTAACATATAAGCCATTCCGAGAGAGACTCTCGGATATTATTCACATTTGCAATTTAATCGAGGAACAATTGCGAACAAACGTGCAACGCGAGCGGGCGAATATATTGTGCGAATCGCTCCTCTATCTCGGCATCAATTATTAATGAGTGATTCAGAATATATTAATCAGATTTCCGCAAATACCGTAAATCCGATTGTCCGTTCCGATAAAACGCGCAGCTGTAAGACGCGTAATTTCCGGCGGCCACTTCCCGCCGCAACGTAAACGCATCTGTCCGACCCGTCGGGGGAGGGGGGGGGGACGTGGTGGGGAAATACAAGGAAACTTTCTTGCGAGCTCCGCAGATAAAATCGCGTTTGGTTTTTCACGAACCTGACGCAATTGCGCGGGTTTATCGTTAAATAGTATCGCAAACGCAATTAAGAGATATCGAACTCAAGATCGGTACCGTGTATGCTGTTAATAATAACACATGAATAGAGATCGTCGAATGCGGATTTTCATGGAGATCGCAATGCGTTAAGCCGAGTTCGAAAAGTGCGAGTTTGATGATGATGATTCCCATCATAGATGGGAATTGTGAGAATGCGAAGAAAATTTTACGGATGCGGATTTTATCACGCGTAATCCGGCGTTTAATTAAAATACGAGTAAAATACGTCATAAATGATTATTAATATATTTTTCATTTCAAATTTGTAACGTGATATATTGAAATTTTTTATTGCCATGATTCATGCAACTACAAGACGCGATAATCGTTTAATAAATTACTTCGGGTGAAAGATGCAAACTGAATATATCGAAAAGTTATTTGTGATTTTTTTTCAAGCCGTCAAGTTATATGAGTAATATTCTCTTTCTCTCAAAAACTTAGATATTGGTGCGTATCGCTAGTCGAAAATGTATTTTGAGAACGGTACGAGAGAAAAGAAACGGAAAAAGAACCGACGGACACCTAAAAATAAGCAACCCTTCTTTCTCGCTCGTCCTTCTCGCCCCTCCTTCCGTATATTCCTCTTTCTCTTTTTCAGCGAAATCTCCGCAAACTCGACGGAAGCCGCTCAAGGAGATCGCAGAAGTCAAGTTCAGAGGCTTCGAAGCGATGATTTGCCCAAAGAAACGATATACGGAGTGTTTCGAAAACAATTTCATTCTATCGACGATAGACGGTACCATTGATTTTTTTATGCATGTAAAACTATATAAACGGTATAAAATTTATATTTGTACATACATATGTACATCTCATTCTTCATTTTTATATATTTACATTTTTATGTAAATATAAGTATTTATATGTAATATAAAAATTTATACCTCGAATTTACATATAAATATATATAAAAATAAAAAAAAGATTATTAGGTGCCAAAAATCCTGCCGTGTATCGCCGGTATTCTATTCTCGCATTTTTGTTGCAAATCGTAGAAATCTTACGCTGTTTGTGTAATTTTTAACAACTTGCCTTTACAGCGCAGCTCGCCGCAGCAGACCGCAATATCGCGCCTTTGCGCTTCATTAGCGGCCGATTTCTCGCGCGCGTCCCGTGAGCGCCTGCAGACGAGAATATGCATCCGACCCGGCCGCGTTAAGAGACACGTGTAAAACGATCGTCAAGAAAAAGTCTTTAAAAAAAAAGTCTGGGCTTTAGGCGAGATCTAGGCTGTGAATGCGTCGAGAAAAATCCCTAGCTCGCAATTAAAAACTCGCCCGATGAGCCTACACGCGCGCAGCCTCCGATCGACGTACGACAAGTTTAACGCTTAAATTAACGTCAGGTTAAGCTTGATATTATAATTAAAAATATTGCGAAGTCGCTACACGCTTAGTTAAGTCCCTCGGTAACGAATATCAAAATTTTTGTAACTTCATCGTGCATAAAACGTCCGTCTTACACGACGTAATATAAATACAAAGATTTACCTGATTTACAATCTTTGAAACTTCAAGTTGAATTCAAATTCTCGCATCATAAATTACATCGAGCACTGACAGAAGCGACACTCATCGCAATTATCTCCGTAATTTACGGGAGTCGCTTTTACATTCCGTTTTTACATTCCGGATTTATCACCGGATGAAAAGCGCGAGAAGGCCGATAGTCTTTGCTGGAAACAACGAAGAGAAATCGCATCAAGGCTTGATCAACGCTGCATCGACGCTCGAGTGCCTATCGCACAATCTCCCGCATTCCCAGCGAGTTACGCTCGGAGGAAAAATAAGTTGTCCACCTACGGATTAGCAGGCACGTAGGCGCGAACCCGGTATCTCTTCGTCGCGAAAATAGAACAACGCCCATCGGCGTCGCGCGCGCATTCAAGTGGAAATGACACTTTTCAAGACGATTGACCGCGTCACGTCCGTGATTCGATACTAACTCGGGCGAGGTTTCTTTATCTTCCCCCCTCTTCCCGCCTTCTTTTCTACCATCGCGAGCAAGATGTGAAATTATTGACCCTTGACATTGATAAAAATTTTGCCCGTATTTACAAAAGACTGATAATATAAAATTATTATATATATATATATAAAAAGAATCACATATCCACATATATAATAAGCGTCATTTTATATACGAAATTAGGATAATGTCTTGAAAATCTCACCACAGAGAACATCTATATATTTAAGAATTAAAAATCAATATCTTTTCTTAAATAAATAATTTTCTCTAAGAACCTTCCCGATAGAAAGAGAGAAAAAGAGAGAACCTTCGGCAGAACTTACCTTACAATTTCATAAAATGCAGAAAACACGCAACACCGAGCGGCACGCGAAGGAACGTAAAGGCTTCCGAAGCTTCTGTCCGAGGGATTCAAAGAACTCCTCCGAATCAGCATCGAACACAGTGAGAACTCGGCAGCGAATTCACAACATGAAAATTCTAATCCACGCACATTCTGACACACGCACAGACGCAATGTAGCATACGGCACGGGTGTAAACGAGTCAGCACAATTTACGCGACAGCGAGACGGAGGGGTTCTCCCCTCTTTCTCGCTCTCGTCTGCCCTTGAAACTTTTGGTCTACGTGCCTGACCCCCGTTTACCCGACACTGAACCGAACTGCCCTTGACGGTCGGCAGGGAAGACTCGACGACGACGGTAGCGCAAAAGGAAGGCGATGGAGGAGTAGCGGCGGAGGAGGTCTCAAACGAGATTCACGGATGGACGACGGTACTGGCGTGGTGGGGTACCCTAAACGAACAGTGCCGTCCGTTCCATGGTAGAAAAGAAGGGGGAGGGGGAAGGGAGGACAACGGTGGAGGACACGGTCGCGGCGCCAGTGAACCGCACGGACGAACGGATGGACGCACGCCCATGGCCGATTGTTCTCCGATCTCACGAATTTCAAGGACGTCTACGCCAAACCGGCTAGGGGGGATGGTGATGGTGAGGGTGGGAGCGGGGGAACGAGAGGTTTAGGAATCCTCTTTCTTTCATTCCGTCTATTGTCTGTGTCTCCCCCTCTCTTTCTTTTTTCCACGTCTATCCTGCTCTACGAAAGTAACTTTAATCGTTCGTTATAATTTCCACGATTTGTTTACACAATAACAATAACACAGGAATCTCTGCGAATTATTTTGTATCACTCATGATTGAATCTTCAATTTTAAGGTCTACCTCATAATCGATAGATCGACCTCCTTGTGACGTATTCTGGGTCGTAATTTTAAATTCGCGAAGAAAAAAATTCATCGTCCAACATTTATTCTACTGTGTCTAATTAACCAACGATTTCTTTAAATAAAATTAATTAAACGATGTGACTTACTCGCGCACTGACAAAGAATTTGGTTTGCGAAGACAATGAGCTATAACTGAGAGCGAACGAATTTGGTTATATCCCTTCCTTGGGAGAAAGAGGATATGTCTAAATTTTGCTCCTCCTTCGAACACTCGACGTTCTCCGTTACAAGACAATATATTATAAAAAAAGATATACCTTGTCTAAAAAAATTCAGAGTACATGTAACAAAACTGCTATTCGGCAGACAATGGGCGTACGTGTGAGAAAGATAATTGTATATGACAAGATATCTTTGACGAAATCATAACGCAAATTATTATAATTAAAAAGGAGGAATATAACAGTAACCTGTTTTTACAAATTTACGTTGGACACAATTAAATGTAATAGAGATTCTCTCCCGTATTATTTTAATAATATCGCTCTCCCGATTTTCTTTCTCTTCGTACCAGACCGTTGCCATTAAATAACGATCGCACACCCCCGTTTCCGCTCGCTTTGTCTGCGCCACCGCACATACACGTATTATGTCGAAAGGAAAGAAATTTCCGCCTTTACTTTCACTTAATCGCATTTGCACGCACGATTGTTCCGCCAGGAACATCTCGAAAATTTCGTCAATTTTTTTTTATTTTTTCTCGAGCAAGCAAAAACTTATGCATTATGGATAATCTATAAATAATTCTCATATATGTTATATGAAATTTTCTATATTATTTCTATACGGACGTAGTACTTTTGTAAAAAAAAAAAGAAGAAAAGTTACAAGTG
>NW_011933327.1:242188-257956 GCF_000187915.1 Pogonomyrmex barbatus | reverse complement strand
TGCGCATGTGAAATCTCCGACTCAGAAAAAATTAATAAAAATAAACGTATAAAGAAAAATAAAGAATATTGATACATATTTGTAAAACAAATCTTTATCCAAGTACATTATATACAATATAAATATATATATACGCTATTTGCAAACATAACTATAGATAGTAAAAACATAAAAAAATCTTAATATCTTGATGTTTTCCTAATACATTTGTACACCATCGAGACTCACCATGTCAAATTTTATTGTTTCGAAATAATCGAAATTCGCTGGAAAATCTTATGAATAATTTTTAAGGAATTTAATAAAGTAAATATACATTAAAATGCATTAGCGATACAAGCGCGCAAAATTTCGTAGAGCACTTGTGACGGTTTTCGGTGTTTCTGACCTAAATATCGTAAAAAAGAACACAAGAAAGATATAATTAAATATTTGTCGAATTACTTAAAAGAGTTCTTAGCAATATCTATTAAATATAAATATCGTTTGACTTTTTTATAAAATTATTATTATGAACTTTTCCAATATTATTTATGTTTCAATCGATATAAAGTTGTATGTTACGTACCTCGTGACTGTACTATGAAATTCGAGTAATTGCTCAGGTGTTGCTGTAGGAGCTCCACCTGCATTTTGTGATGGCATTGTCTTGATAGCTTCTTCCAACCATTTTGACATGAGCTAATAGAAAATATGATATATAATTTCTCTATATATAAAACACAGAATGTATAGGACAGAAGCTATAATAAAATATATCTTACGTCTGTGTCACTTCGGGTAAGTTCTATAATGACATCCGCCACATCGGACAGCATATAAGAAGATAAATCAAACACTGAAGCGTATAATAATTTTATGACTAACGTTTGGCCTTTTTCTCGCAATATATTTTGTACCAATTGTCGTCGTATCGTATAATCTGATCGATCCTGAAAATAAATAAAAAATAAACTGTATTATACAATTTAAGTCTAATCTATATATTACACCATATAACAAGAAAATTTTTTTTTTCATATTTTTTTTCATATGAAAACATCGACAAATTTGTAAAAGTAGAGACAAAATCATAGAAATACTTTTCGTTCCGTGAGATCAAGTTATTTACGTTTTATTATATATCATTCGTTTCATTACGTGTTTCATTACGTTTTATATATGTTTTTTATTATATTTGAAGTTTACAATTATTAAGTTATTTCGGTCGCAGTACAAGATAAAATTTTGTGACTGCCTAAAAATCATACATTTTCATATAAAATTAATCGCTGAATCTGAACATGATAAAATTAAAACGAATAGAGCAGAACAAAATGGTGAAAAAATGCATTTTATCGAACATCGCTCAAATTTTTCTGTTTTTTACAAGTTTCTTTGTGAATGAGTCATTACATCATGAGAGTGCATTTTAATATTTAAACAGTAGCTTGACATTTCGCGGTTTGATAGTTTATTCAATTTACATTTAGCATGTAAAATAAAAGCAAAACAAAATATTTGCTGAAATAAAATAAAACTTAAAAAAAAAGAAAGAAAAGAAAAATATAATGCAAATCATAATTTTTGTTACGTGTGCGATTTATTTACGCTTTCAAACCATTCACGCAGTATTTCGAAAATCACATTTTTTTATTAACATTCACAAAAAAATCGTAGAAAAGTGAAAAGGAAAAAATTTTTTTATTAACATTCATTTATTAACAATCACAAAAAAATCATAGAAAAGTGAAAAGAAGGAAAAATTTGAATGATGTTTTATCAAAAGTGTTTTTTTTTTAGTCATTTTTTGTTTTATCGTTTTATATTGCCATTTATATTATCATTACCCTTTATATTACCAATATTACCATTTTTGGATTCATCGATTAATTTTACATAAAAATACATAATTTTCAGATAATCACAAAAGAGAATGTTAAATTTTGATTATCTTTGGATGAAAAATGATACCTAAGTTAATCATTGGAATATGTTTGCAGAATCTCCTAGAAATAGAAAATTACAATTATTTGTCCATTAAGACCGAGGAAAATTGAAAAGAAGATAGAGAGAGGATTTATTATTGTTAACTGAAATAGTCACGAATATTTTTAAAGCATTATATCCTTTAAAATAAAATCAATTACATTTTTATGTAAATCCTTTTAAAATCTAAAATATTTTTAAAGCATTATATCTTTTAAAATAAAATCAATTGCATATTTTTGAAGGGTGAATAAAAATGTAGAGAATAATTTTTTAATTTCTATAATATGGTAACCTGTAATATTCCAGGTGATTCCAAACCTCTGCGTTCACTCTCGCTCTCTCTCTCTCTCTCTCTCTCTCTCTCTCTCTCTCTCTCTCTCTCTCTCTCTCTCTTTGTCTCTGTGCGCGCGCGTGTGTGTAAAATAAGCAATTGATTTTATTTTAAATACAATGCTTAATACAATGCTTTAAAAATACTCGTAATTACTTCAGTTAATAATAATAAATCCCAATTTTCATACCTATTCTCGGCTCTAGAAAACAAATAATTATTTTCAATTTTTAGAAGATGATAGAATGCAACGTAAGATGTAAAGATAGAAATGATATCATCGATTTATAAAATATGATGATTTTATAAATATGTTTCAATATTATAATTAAGGTAAGTATCGGCTTTGATCCAAAAACAATCAAAACTTATCATCCTCCTACATCCTCCTTTCTTCTTGCCCTATAACCACAATAATCTTTTTTAAATTTCAAATGTGCACAAAAAATACAAATAATTTGATTTTGCGCAACAGAACGTACTTTTATGATAAATTTTATTTTTATTTTCACGGATATATTGACTTTTCTTGTGTGAAAAAAATTTTCTTTTTTGTTACAGTGTTATATATGTATTTCGGAGATTTGATTTGATTTAGAATGCTCATAAAAGATTACCTTGTAACTGCGGCCACTATGTAAAAGATCATAAAAGAATTTCATTACTGAACTATTAGCGTCTCTGTGATCCAAACTGCAAGCCATTATAGCACAATCTACAATACTTCCAATAACGGGAGAATGCAACAAAGGGATAGGAGCCCTTTGAAGAAACCTTTTATATAAAATAAATGAAATATCAGACATTTCAATAAAAACATCGATTGAATATTATATTGTTCAATTAATCATTGCGGTACCTGGCACACAACCTGAACAGATCATCTACCGTATCAGGATGATTTTTCAAACCATCTTCTTGTTCGAGAAGAGCAAAAGTAGGACAGATGAAAGCTTGTAACATATTTAATAGATTCCATACACATTCCGAGTCGTTTGCGTATTCATCCACCAATATAGAACCAAGATACAAGAAACAACTATGTTTATGTACCGTATATAACGGTACAATCTGTATAAAAAGGAGAGAAATTATAAACATTATTTAAATTATAACTTAAACTGATAACTGATAACTTGGTTGTAAAGCAATATCTCGTCAAGTACAAAACAAGATTTTATTCCCAAATTTTGCATATGATATAAAGAATTTTGGACAGAAAAATAATATATCATTTTATATGATAATAAAAAATAAATAAATAAATCATATAAAAAAAATTTTCTTTAAAAAAGTATAAATATTCAGATTAAGAATAATTGTTATTATATCCGATACCTGTTTCACAATCGGTTCGAGTAAATGAGCAGAATATTTGCCTACACAACGTACTGCAAAACGTATGCAACGACAACATCTCTCCATGACTCTCACATCTCGTTGATATGTTTCGCATACATTCGACAATACAGGCCACATCTATGAATACACAACAAATGTCATTAGCGTTCACATTTAGCGAAAGATCTTTGATTTATAATAAGACTCACTTCAGTGATTACACTTTGACAAGGGTGAGGCTTATTAGGGTCATCAATCTGAGGATTGGTATGTTTAAATATAGCGGCTAATCTATCCAGCCATATCACAGGATCAGTCTTTGTTCCTCTCTCTATTTGAACTCTATCCGTCAGAAGCGTCCACAGAGAACTTGCTTGAAAGCAGCACAATTCTCTCATTGCCGGAGTAATTTCCTCATGTGGTAATCTTGCCAAAATTATTGATACTCCTGTCATAAGAATTAATATTCTTAATTCTTATTAAACTACGTTATCGCAAAAAAATTAAAGAATGTAGAACATAGAATCATGCATCGTGTAATCATAGATTTTTTAATAAAATAATCCATATTTTTTTTAAATTCAACCTTTTAATAGGCCAATGGCTGCATCGTTGCTAATAGCAAAGTTGTCGAGAGAACGTGCTATTTGTAAAAGTCCAGAAAAGTGTGACGCCATATGTAACGGACAAGCAGTACATATGCTTAATAATGCACCCGAAGCAGCACTTCCTAAACCCTTTTGATTTAAACATGCTAAGAGGAAATTTAAAACTGGTTCTGGAATAACAAAATACAATAAATATTATTGAAATACATATTAGACTTAATGATATGCCAAAGTCATACCTAGTGATTGTGGATGTCTATCTATCCATTCACATAATTCGCCTAACAGAAGAATACTAGTATAGCGTACGGCTATATGAGTATTTTCCGGTAAATTAAGAATAGCTTCTACCACTTTCGGAACTACATCATTTTCTTCTCTGTTATGAAAACTTTTTGTTACATCTAGCCCTTAAGTGTGTTACTTTGTAATATATATAATAGAAAAAACATACGGTAGAATATTTTTTGCCACCGCCTGCATTATGAAAAGAGCCGCTTCAGTTGAGTCCCAAGTAGGCGTATGTATAGGTTGACCCTGTGGTCCAGGGCCTCCAGTCAGCGATGAAAACATTTGTCGGAAACAGTGGCTACTTCCAACTACGAATACTACATCTTTTATCAAATCCGATACGCGATTTCGAAAGTCAGCAAATTCCTCGCCTCCTCCTCCTTCTTCCACGAGACCCAACTGGTAATTAATTAATATGATATATATTTAATAATATATGATTAATAATGTATAATTTTAGTACTTATTTTGTTTATATGAAATTTAAAAAATTTTGGTAGCATATACTGACATGGTCAGGTTCCATTTGGCAATGTCTGCAGAGGGCACCGATCAGTCTCTCGATATGAGGTCGAAATACAGCATTAAGATCATCGCTATTTTTTTGATAAAGAATTTCTGATAGCCGATACCATAGGTTAAAAGTTATCTGTGCAACCTGAGAGAGTATTATTTTATATTCTGTAGCTAAATATTAATTTGTATTTACTAATAGTAATATTAAATCGATATACACATTTGAATACCTCATAATCATGATGACCCACACATGTGAGGACAAGATCTAAAATTTTTATGGCATAATGCTGTTTTCCATCTTCGCTACCTGTCACCATAGTCTCCAAAAATGTCTCGGCTAGTTCCGTGAATATTCGACAATAATTTATAGACCTGCAATATATTTAACGACTAGATTTATACTACAAACATAATTGAGTAGACCAAACAATTTACTTTTCCATGTCCTCGTGCGCAACAGATAAATGATATGGTTGTTCTAAATTTATTACACTTGTAAAAAGACATAATTGCAATTGCTGCAATTGTACATTTGTTTCGTTGTCACTACCACGATTGGTACTGCTATCTTCTGCTAACGCCTGTAAAATTATGCAGATACAATCGGTAGCCGTTTCATGAAGCTGTGAAACAGCCATATGATTGCTGAGGACCTAAAAAGTAAATGTCATTTGATAAAAAAAACAATAGGTAATCATTTCTTGCCAAAAACATTTTATCAGCGTCAAGAAACTCACTTGTAAAGCATAAACGACTACCTCACTCGAGGGTACAGCTTTAAGTGGTATCGCATGAACAGTTATCCAGCTGGTAAAACATCGCAAAATAGTGACTTGAATTTGTAAATTATCACCGCTGTTTTTTAGGCACATTTTCTGCAATTACACTATATATGAAATATTGAATAATCAATGTTGGGAGCTTTCCAGCAAGAAGACACAGATAGACACTGTGTCACACAATTAAACACAATGTCTAGGTAGCTTGATAGAATGTCTTTTAGTTCTATATCAACATATAGATATAGTCACCAGTTGACGCTAGCTGAAATTTGTTGAAGGTTTTGATTGCTTCATTCTCGAGCATAACCTTTAAAATATTTGCAGTGTCACAGCAATAATCAAAGAAATAACCTTTTCTTCTTCTTCTTAGTCCAGCTAGCTTATTCTGTAATTCTTAAGAATAATTCGGTATCATTATATTGTCGTTGCGCAGATTTTTTTATCATATAAAATATCTGTGCAACAACAGTATGACATCGAATTGTCGTTAGAGAATAGGTCTACAGAATGCCTTAAACAAACCTTAAATAAATGATTAATTTCAAAACAGAAAAAGACAGAATTCTTTTTCACTATTCAGTGCTACGAACATAAAAGTTTAAAAATTGGCAGCATGATGCAGAACACAGTCCGACTCTGCTTCGTAGCTGTGTCGAAATGTATCGTATTGTGTCGTAACAGGAAAGCACGTATAGCGACACTGTGTTACACTGTGTCAACTGTGTCGCTTGCTAGAAAGCTCCCGTTAAACAGAATTCACATATATACGTAAACATGTGAGAGTACAAAATAATTTTATAGTATACCAGAAACTCTGTCACAGTATCTGCATTTGCATTCAGTTCAAGCAATATATGCTGCCTATGATTAGCTCCTAGCCTATATGCAAACAAAATAAACTTGATTTTTCAATTGCCACTTTGACAACATCCAATAAGTAATAGGACATAATGTTACCTGAGAGATCTTGAATTTACTTCTTCTGGGAGCACCGTCATTATTTCAAGTAATGGCCAAAGATTTGCAGTATTTCCTCCAAACCTGTTGATTAAATCTACCACTGGTTTCTGCCAGGAAGACATTTGTAGAGCCAAATCCGCTAATGCTAAGCATAACTGTAATTAAATATAAAGATTTCATATTAAATATTTTATAAATATGCATAATCGATATTACGAGTGTAGAGTATTATACAAATGTTTTTAATAAAACATAAAAGCAATTTTGTTTTATTAAAAAAATTTATGTATAAATACCTGAGTAACAATGGCAGAATTAGTATGTTCATTAATTTGTGATATATGTTCCATCAACGAATCTCTCAACGAAGTATGTGCCTCCTGGGGTAATTCGTGGAAAGAAAGTTGGATCTTAGTACGCATTGTTTGTGCAGCAAAATAACAAGACTCTATATTTCGTTTTTGATGTAACATCTCATCAGCTATCTTCCATGCAAATACCTATAGAAACATATATGTAAATGAATGTAAAAATAATAAATTTTCTTTATGATGAAATATGAGAAATTTATATTGCAGAAATAAAGAAAATCTTGTATATGATGGTTAATATCATTAAAAAGAAAAAGATCGTGCAAAATATATAAAAGACATGAAAAGTCTAATATTATTAGTTTAAATTTAATTCAATTTCTTCATTTTGCAACGTAATAATATAAACGTATATACATATCTTATGACAACGCGACAATCTTTCTCTTTAAGGTTAGAAAGCGGCTTTCCATACTTTTAATTTCCAATGTTCTCGATGCAGGTGCATCGGAAAACACGCGCATTGGAACTATTTAACGTAACAATGCGAGCGATTGAATTTAGGAGAGACACGCGGAGAAATTTAACGATTAAAATGACGTGGGCTCACCGATCTCTGCAATTCTCCTAGCCATAGTGACGCCTTTCCTGGTTCAGCCGGATTTGTATTGTTATATAAAGAGAACACGGCCTGGTAAACGGTCTCCAGGTTCGGCGGTGAATCCATGTTTCAGAGAATATTCGGGCGTGAAATTCCCATGCAGTCAAATCCCGGCTGACAAACCAATGCACTCGCGCGAGGCCGAACCACAGCCGAACTATCTTGCTCCGATCCGAGGATTTAACCTCCAACGTGCAACGGACAGTGTCGGGTGCTGCTTCGCGAAGTCGTCATAATTGTTCAGGCTCTATTTAGCCGTCACCTTTCGTATATCGGAGATGCATCTGTTATGCGGATAGAATGCAAAGTATGAAATACATGTACTCACGACGGGCAGGTAGGAAAGGGCAAAATTTTGAAAAGAAGTACCGAAAGTGCAGCCGAAAAGAATGGATGTCGGATGATTTTTCGCACTTTCCACACTTAAGCCTGTATCAAAGCCGTGCATTGTGGATTAAAAATTCGCGAATTAGAGATTAGAATTCGACCAATTGCAGAAGAGGATTTTGAGATTCAAATTATCTGATTGGACGAAATCTACTCTTCATTCGTAATGATCTTCAATGCGTAATAATCCAAGACCCCCCCCTCCCTACCTTACAATAAAATGTAAAGAAAATAAAATTGCAATTTTCTTTCTTTACGAATTTTGCTTTATGATCTTCTTCATGACTAGAAAAAATTTCTAAAAATTGAATATTAGGAAAATATAATTGGAGAAAGGAGACGGCACTAACTAACATTTCAAGAATTTCCAATAAGAATTTCCATTCAGAATTTTGAATTTTACCTAAACAATGTTAAGAAGTTTAGGAAAATATTATCGCTAAGGAAATTATATTAGTTAAAATTTCGAAAATTTTTTGAAAAAACGCGATTGCGAATTAAAAAAATTTAGACTTTGGAAATTCAGATTATAATAAATTTTAAATTTATGAAAATTGACAAATTATTGAAATATAATTAGAGATAAGGTTAAATAAATTATAACTTTATACATTTTAATTCCAAAAACTAAAATTTTATTAATCTTTTTTTTTCATCAATAACGTTTTCGGATGAAGTGGATCCTAACCCGAGTTGGATGCGCTATCTACACCTAAAACGAGATGGATATAGAATGGGAGCGTTGGAAAAAGAAAGAAGATTTCGTTTTAGGTGTAAATAGTGCACCTAACTCGGGTTAAGTTTTATTTCACCTAAAAACGCTATAAGAGTCTATTCAGACAAAAACTTTATAACATAACCATATGCATAAAAAAAATTACCCAATCGCATTTCTATCATAACATAGACTTAGTTTACACTTAGCCATCCAATCCTGGTTCACTTCAAAATGAAATGGATTTAGGGAACGTTTACACCGGATTGATCTTACTCCGCTAAGAAAAAAGGATTAAAGTGGATCAAAATTAATCCGTTTACACTTAAGAATTCTATACTTCATTCCGAAGTAAATCAGGATTGAACGGCTGAATGAAAACTAAGTCATAGACATATGAAATATATAAACCGAGTATAAGCTGCCACTTTAGAGGGGGGTTCTGATATACGGAACGAGGGGCACTCTAGAGCACTCGTCTGACATCGGTTCATTTCGGATAGACTCGTAACATTTGATTTATTTATGTTTTGTGCTCCATTTGAATAGTGGTAAATGAAAGTTTGAAGAAATTAGTTGTTTGAAATAAAAATATATTAAAATAGTAATAAATTTTTGCGTTGTATATAATTGAAACATTAACGGAACAAAGTACAGATGTTAATTGTAATTTAATAAATATTAAAAACAGAGGATTATTATTATATCCATCAAAAACTCTAACAAACATATGTAAGAATATAGAAAAAGCATTAACTTATATACATATACATAAAACGTTAGATCAATTTAATATGAGTAAATTTACAAATAATATTATGGTACATTTTATAGATAATAATTTTATAGATAATAATTTTTTCCGAATTAAAAGACCATATAAATGACCAAGATTTTTTTTCAAATTATTTAAATAATTTGTTACGTGCAATTATACAATTATATATAAAAATAAGATTGACGCATTATGTACAAGAAGTTAAAATAAGCGATAAACATAAATTTAATAAATTAATATTATTTAAAGGATAATAAGAGGAATAAACATATATAAGTATTTATTTTATTCAATTTTTTTGTAAAAATTTACATTATTATTTCCCTACATTAGAGAGAGTGTTTAATAAGAATAACAGGCAATACATAAGATTATATATTTATAAAAATATAATATAAAAATATATTATAAAAAATATCAAATGGTATAAATATAAAATTCATTAAATGTTCAATAATATATTCAATATGTAAATATTAAATAAATAATGTGTTTTTTTCAATATTTCCAATGCGAAATTGTATCAATGATTTTGAATTTTCTTTGTGTTATAAAATCCTTTACATTGTATTTTTCTAAGTTACAAAAATTATTTCGTCTTAAGAAACAACAGAAAATATTTTATATAAAATAACGAAAGCATGTTTCATTATTAATTAGTTTAAAATATTTTTATGTATCACAGTTAGGTTAAGAATCACTAATTACAATATGACAGTCACGTGAGAAGCCGAATATATTCGAGAACTTACGAAAATAATCAAAGTCAGACGAGTGCCTCCTTTACCGCAAATATCAGTTACCTCTCGTAATATAAGGCTATATATTTCATCGGTCTATATATTTCATATGTTATGATCATAAGGACACATGTAAAATGCGATTGGATAATTTTCTTTATGCATATGGTTATGCTGCTATGCAAGTTTGTCTAGATAGGCCCTAAGGCTCTTGAGTAGTCATCGTGGTCATATTGGAATTATGACGTCATAGACGAGAAATGGCACAGTAAAGTTTATTGCAGTTAATTTATAAATAAAGAGATATATGACTACAACATCTTGAGATAGCTTTAAGACACTTGTGAAAATGGATGGCTGTTATCCTTTCCTTTCCTGATAGTTAATAAATATAAAGAGCAGATAAAATGAAACCTGTACAGGCAGAAAACACACGGTTGAAAGAAGTGGAAGATATGCTTTTACATATAAAATTCAAAGGTAACTTTAGTTGTCGTTCATTTTTATGAAAAATTGATAAATACGAAATAAGGTAATTGGTAAATACGAAATCACATCTGCACGATTAAGCGCATAATAACGAAATTAATTGCAATATAAAATTATTGTTCACACTTAATATAAAGATGAACAAAGCAAGGATAAGATGAACAAGATTGACTGAGCTTTTAATTTTTACCGCGATGTGTCACTATCGCAATGCGGAGGCCTTGGCTACTCAGGAGCTGCGTTATGAAATATTTTTATTATTTATAAGCATTTCTATAAACATAATTTATTTTGAGCACTTATTTCTTCATTATTATTATTATTATTACTCGAAGTATTTTTATGGAATTAGAAACGAATTAGAAACAAAAAGCCGATGATTTATTTATATTTATTCAAGTTTCTCGATGTGAATCATATCGATTCAACCGATGAATTTCTCAGAAACGCTTATGAAGATTTACCAAACTATAGAACCATAGAACATTCGAAGGACCCAGATATGGTTTCCACTCTTTATATCCGATGCACAGTGAACCGACATATTTTCCTAATATGACAAAAGTTGACAGTTTCATAAACTGAAAGGGGAGATTTTATACAACTGCAATCCACACACGATGAGTGACTATAAGATACCGATAATCGAGCCAACTATAGATTACACAAAGGTGTTGATGAAATTTTAACACAAAGTTTTCCGTGCGTGCAAGTCGATAAAGTTGAATAAAACGCTCGACAATAATTGATCCACGAAACAGACTGAAATAACTTACATTTTACAGGTACCGCCGATCAACCAAAAGCGGACAGTCTCTTTTATAAATCACTTTATTACTCACACCGTGACGTTTTTGAATAAATTTGCCTTGTCCTGTGAGGAAAGACTTTTTGATTTCGAAAATAAATTGCAAAAGTTAGAAGCGTCGTTAGAAATATTAGAATCGCGGGTACGTGTATTTTTGTAAATGTGTACAGAGAGTTGTAAGAGGAAAACATCTTTACAATAAATTATTTTGAATATATTGAAGTATACTCGGTTTTTCACAAATGTTTTGCTTTGATTCTGCATAGTTATCTTCTATACCTGGTTTAGAACAAGAACATAAAAAAATAAATAATGTAAATGAAAATAATACAAATAAATTAGAGGAGGTAGAGGTATGCAAAGTGGATGAACCTGATAATAGTGAGATAAATCCTAAGGACGAAGAAAAAGCACAGTCAGCAGCTAAAGATCCTCGCTATGAAAAATATTTCAAAATGTTACATTTTGGTGTGCCAAAACAAGCAGTTAAATTGAAAATGGAGCAAGAAGGATTAGATTCATCCATATTGGAGTAAGTTTAACATCTTTATGTAGAAAGGTTGTAATATTAATATCAATAATATTAAAAATACATATCTGACTTAATATTAAGTAGTAAGATTACGATTTACTTCTTATGATTTTATTAGAATTTTATTTAAATTTATTAAGACAGTAAATTCTTTTTTATAAGAGACATTATTATTATTATTACATCAATTTGCATGTGAACTAAATCTTGATTCGCCTAATATGACATACAAAAGCTACAAAATAACTTGTCCATTTTTTTTATTTTGTTAGCAATCCACAACAGTTAGTGTCTATACCACGGTCGTCAGAGAACAGTGAGAATCAAGGTGAATAGATCATCACTTTAATGCTGTAAGCACTGTATCATTTTAGGTATATTGGATATTTTTACAAAATAGGATAAAAACGTGTACAAATCTCTATAGATTTATTTATTTTTAAAATACAGAATGCAGAAGGTGAAATATTGAATGAGTAGCTTAGAATTGAATCATTTGACCCTGAAAAAAAAAAAGGTAGTTTAGTTGATATTGCTTGACAATTACTTATTGAACATTTTATAGATATGTTTATATTAACCTTCCTCTTCTTGTCACCACCCAATTCAAAATGTTTGCACCGTTTCAATGGAATTTGTTTCCTATACTTGCACTCTGTACATTCCATCCTTAGCACAATTTTCTTGGTTGTTTTAGCCTAAATATAATAAAATATATTCAATAATATAATAAAATACAATTTCATAGAATGTAAGATAATCGATATTATTAATACAGTTGTTTTATTATATTTTAGCTGCATTCTACTATTTACACTTTTTGCTACTGAAAATATAGTTTATATTACATATATTTTAGATGTAACAAATTTATTTAGTACAAATAGAATATTGAAACATGGTCTTTAGCAAAGAATATTAGAGTAGTGTATATTCCAAGAATGTTCCAGAAATTGTGATATAATCAGGAAGATGATTTTTCATGTAAAGTCAAAAATATAGAATGAATCTTTTTCATACAAAATTTTCAAGAAAATAAAGTTGGAATATTTATCATATATATATATATATATATATTATATATATATATATATATATATATAATGTGTATAAATGTGTATGCGCGCGCGCGTGGGCATGTGCGTATGTGTGTATGACACGTGCGTGCGTATGTGTATGTTTTTAAAGGGGAAGATTAAAACGTGTTTCTTTGTTTTCATTAAATTTCTGTTGACGCACAAAAAAAAAGATGTAGTTATTAATAGTAATAAAATGAAAAATAATAACTCTTTAGCTCGATTAAGACGACTGCGTGATGCAATTACGACGAGCGTGGTGTCGCTTAAAGTCGAGTCGCGCGGTCGAGTGTTTCGGAAAAATCCGTAAGTTATGTATTTTGTATTCTGATTTCATCGAGTGTGCATACACATCTGCGTGATTTGCGGAATCGTTTCTTCTATCTATAGATTAATCCGCGCCGCACGCACTCGGCCGAGACGTGAGACGTGAGACGCGAGACGGCGAGGAAGGAAGCGCGCGAATAGCTGTGAAATTTGCAGCGGATCGATCGAAATCGCGCGATCGTTCCTCGCGCGATCGTTTTGCGCGGTCGTTCGCACGTTCGGGACGGGATATCTATCGATTTTTCGCGCGGAATGCACGGCCGAAGGAATCCCACGTAGAAGGAAACGTAGCGCCAAGGCTTATTTGAATCGAGCGACGTAGCCTCGAACCGGACGCCTCGCTTGGGCCACGAACTCTCGAACCCCTCGTCCTCCGCGAGTTTTAATTTTATTTATACCCGGGGCGGACGCGTTACGTGGGACAGCCCTTCGGGAAGTCGCGAAAGATTGTGGATCGCTCGAAAATCGCGGATTATCCGCGCCGGCAGCGATATACGGGCGATCGCGAGACCGGCCAATCAGGGATTTATCGGGTTTTAAAGCTGCGCCATCTTCATTTTTGAACAAAGCCAGGTTGGACGTGCTAGGAGCGAGGCGGGATCTGGTAGTAGTCCGTTTTGTGCTATTCGCGCCACAGTCGTCGACACACGCTCCACTCCTGACTGATTCGGCCCTCCGCCGCTCACCCCCTTCCCACTATCAGTCGGTCTCTTTCCCCCCTACTACTCACGTTCTCCCTCTTTCTCGCGGCCCCTCGGGTCTTCGCCTGACGACGCTGCTCTCTCGAGCATTCCGGCGGAAACCGACGTCGTGTGAGGACACGTATTCGTAGTCTCGTTGCGCGTACACGCCGCAGCCGCCGCCGCCGCCGCCGCCGCCGCTAACGCCGCCGCCGCACTTTCGTACTTCGAGTTCAGTTCGAGTCGCGAAGCCGAGCTATTTGGATTATCGACGCGCACGCCGCTTCTAGAATTCCACCAATCATGAGTACTAAGGAAAATAACGAGGTCGCCGTAGAGAAGGTGACGGAGAACGACAAGGCATCCGCGGACGCAAAATGCGATATCAAGGGAATCAAGAGGCCAGCCGAGGTGAGTACCACTTTACCGTCGAGCTTTTTTTACTCCGACCATACCCGCGCACGGTTCGACGTTTATCTCGTGATGTTTGTCGCGGTGACGAGGAATCATCCTCGTCGTTGTCGCCGTCGTGGTCGCCACCGTTGCCGCCGCGGCAATGCTCCACCGCTATCCCGCTAGGAATAATATCGTAGCGACAAATACGAGACATGCTCATCGCGAAGCGCGCCACGCCGTCGGTCTCGCATCGTCGGGGGGGGACATTGAATCGCATCGATGCGCTCCGAGATTGACCGCCGTTGCCGCCACCACCGCCGCCGCCGCCGCCGCGGCGGCGGCCCGTGACCGCCGCGACGGATTTTCCCGCCCGTTCGGCGTTTTCTACGCATCGCCGTGGACCGGCCGTGGCATGCGAAGCGTGGCGAAACGTGCTCCCCGTGTAGCCCGCGCCGCCGAGCGACGGCACGGCGTAGCGAGGAGAACGCCGCGCCGGCCGGCATTTCTTCGGCAGACTCCATATTTCTGTGCGAGCGACCCCGAGCGTAGTCGAGCGCGCTCGATCGGACGCGCGTGCAAGGCATGTCTTTTTCGGCGCATAGTGTTTTTTTCCTACCGCGAGAACGTAGAGGCGCGCGAGAGACGCCATTGTGTATTTGAGACCACCGCGAATACGGATCCTTCTTACTCTCTCTTTCTCTCTCTTTCTCTCTTATCTTCTTTTCTGCTTGTTCGCTCGCTCGCTCGCTTCTCGTTCGATGGCTGACGATGATGATAATGACGACGGCGATGACGACTCCTACCGGAACAAGCTATAATTACCATGTTTCTCGTTCGCTGAAATTCGAGGCAACGCTAAAAGCCTACGTGTTCGCGCGCGCATGGGAAAAGACGGAGAGGAGAAAGCGTTATTTGGCATTAGAGACAGCGGTGGAGGAAGAGGGAACAATCATGAGAGAAACACCAGAGAGAGAGAGAGAGAGAGAGAGAGAAATAATACTTACAGCGCCATGTGCTCGTTCTCGTACGTGTGTCTCTCTCTCTCTCTCTCTCTCTCCTCCTCTT
>NW_011933327.1:221764-233125 GCF_000187915.1 Pogonomyrmex barbatus | reverse complement strand
AAAACATACACGAATGTCTTTATCTAATCTAATAATAATAATAATAATAATAATAATAATAATAATAATAATAATTTACAGGATTGCAAATCCGTTTCAAGATGTCCGCTTTGACATAATTTCTTCTAGTTATTGCGCGTAATTCCACTTGTCGCGAAGAATATCATACAATCTACATACGTATGAAAAACATAAGCTATGAACTTTGATCACAGTCAGAGCATTACCTCACATACCACGCGCAATCAATATTTCGTATCAAATTGCTATAATAACGCCTCAATCTGTAACATCGGCAAACGAATGTCACGCTTCGCGCCAATGTTGTCTCCAGATCATCGACTGTACAATTTATCTTGAGTAGATAACGTTGATTGCATAACTTTATCAGATAAAATGTATCACAAGAAACTAAATATCAAGATTCGGTAATGTTACTGCTTCTCGTGCTAATGCTCGTCAATTCGAGCGGACAGAAAAGATCGCACATCAATAATAACATTAATCTAGAGTAGAACGTCTACTTTTTGCTCATTGTCATAAAAATTTATGGATTTTCATAAGCGATGTAGGTATAAATAAGATGTAGAGATTGAGTATCAAAACAAATTTATGTCTTTTTATATAAGCCCTGTCTCGAAAGTGATGTCTTCTTTCAGTTTATTTCTTGTAGAGAAATAACTCGAATTTGTTTTTCGGAGGCAGTGAAGAGAGCACTTATGACACATGAAATTACAGCTGAAAAAACTCAAGTTTCTTAACTGTAATTTCTTTATGGCCAATTAACCAATAACGACCGTTTAAAAAAGTATATTATTTCTATCAATCAGCCTGTCGTTCTGATAAAAGATACACTGTAGCGTTCCTCTCTCTTTCCTTCTTGCAGTTTTTTTATGTATTATATTTATATATCTGGTGCAAAACGCTATCGCACCTTTTGATATCAAAATAATTTTAATTACGTCCTTAGCTGTCGTTTTCTCGATTAGGTTTGAGTATCTTGTTCAAAGCGGAAAGTTCTTGGTTTATCCAATAAATGTCGTTTATACTGTTTCTCTCTTCAGCCGCAGGCTAAAATTAGCAAAATGAATTAAAAATATCTAAATAACGCATTATCAAAAATGTCAATTAAAAGTTGTACAAAAAGTTATGGAGCACTTACTTGTACAGAATCGGAGATGGATAATCCAGTTGACAGATTTGCAGAGAGGTTTGCTCCAAAATCCGCGAGATCGGCAGAATTGAACTGCTCGTCAAAGTTGAACTGCTGACTGTCCATGTCGTACAGGCATGTGGCTCCTGCGGTGCCTGAAAAATTTATGCAATATTAGAATATGAATTAACGTAATTATTATAAAGTACATTTACCGATATTATTCAATAGCTGTAATCCGCCTTGATTTTCTGACGTTACTCTGTTTAACATCAGCAAGTTTGGTTCAGGTTGATGTAATTGCGATTGAGATTGATATGGAAATTGTTGGACGTCTGTTACCACTGGCATATTTGGCTGTTGCATCATTGGCTGAATGTTTGGTTGATATTGTTGCTGCATCAGTAACGGGTTGTAGGCGCTGCATTCCATAGGGGAGGGTGTTCGTCCGGGAGATACTTGAGGCCTGAAAAAGGATGCTTAGGTATAGAATGCAAAGTTGTCTTTTCTGTTCTCACTTAGTTTTATCTGATCTATTAATCAACCTTAAAGTTTGCATGCTGCTGGGCGGTTGCGAGGATCTCACTGGTTGCAGGTTGAAACCGCCAGTGTTTGAACCATCCGGACCTCCGAATGATGATATTCGCTCGGCTGGTTCAGCTTTGACGATATTGTAACTAATAGGTTGATTTCCATCTATAACGTTACAGCAACATACGTGTAATGCGCCTTATTAGTTGTGAAAAGACGGGTTTTAGTCCACATGCATAATGTATGACGTGATGTTATTAACAATAACATGCGAGAAAGACATGTGAGAAAATCCTCAATGAAAAAGCATGATTTCCTACACACATATTATACATGCAATTTTTATATATTTTCACTCTTCAAACTTTTTAGAGAATAAACAATTATTCTCGATAATACTTTTTTGATAACACGTTAAACGATCACACTGTCTAATTGAGACTGTTAACGAAAATTTACACACTGTGCTAACATCACTACTCGTACCTGAGTCTGCTGTATCAGTGAACTTTTGTCTGAAATTGTATAGGAGCAGAGAATAAATAGACACTCTTTTTTTGCATCACCAAGTGATTATACATGTATGTATATATAGTTGTATTACATATGTAATTCGTACAATATGTAAATATATTTATCTGTTCACGAAAGAAGCAGTTTATAAAAATTATATTACCATAGAAATATTGCACATTATTTAATTATACTATACTACAATTGTTGTGTATAGTATATATATCTGTATATATGTATCTGTGTATATGTGATATATACATATACATATGTACATATCATGTGTGTGAGCGCGGGCGCGCGCGCGCACACACACACACATACACGCACATCATACATATACACATATACATATACATATATATATATATACACACACACATACTGATTTTCAAAAGTATTTATTGCACAAGAGCAGCGCACTCGCACCATACAAAGTTTGAGCTATGAAACTTTTACTTATAAGTATCTATTGTCACGAGTGATGACTCCACACGATCATTACGGCAAATTCCTTGTTATAAGATCTAGAGATGCGATATATATATATATATATATATATATATATATATATTTGCTTCCGGAATCAATTATCCCGTGTAAATATCCATAAATGAAAAATACAATATCATATCTCAAAATATACAAGCTCACTGCTCCCCAATTCTTCAAATCCAAACTTCAAAACCCTATGTAAAATACATCTTTAAAAAAGTATAAAACAAGATCTTTTTCTGCTTGTCTATATGTGAAAATATATGTGTAGTATTTTTATAATGAGATTCGATAAGCTTCCCTTTCCACTGTGAAAAGTACTCGTCAATAATTTTCAAAGTCTGCTAAAAATGCCAGTAAAATTATCATATGAATTATATATGAGTGTACATTAAATTATGTACGTAACATTTTTGAAATTTTTATATTTTCAAAGTGTAAAGGGATTGGATTAATCAGATGGTTAGTGTATGATGAGACGTAAGAACAGTCGAACGTTGACCGTTCTCAACAAATTTACGATGTCGCAACAATTAACAAATATAGGCCTGTTAAAATGTACAAAAACTTTATAGATTTCGTTGTGAAAAGGCCTCTTGTTCCATACGCATATAAAAGCGTATACTTGATTTCCGCACAAAGAGCATACAATATAGGAAATATCAATGTAGCAAAAATCAATGTAGCAAAAATCAATTACAGCGGATAGAAAAAGAGATCGAAGGATTGCAAGTGAAAATAGATAGAATAAGCTCGACACTCGCTCCTTCAATGAGAAACGTGATGTAAGGATAAACAGCATGACTTTCTTTTTACATTCCAAATGAGATTTAAACATATTCTCCCGATGATAATACGATGTGACATCAATATGACATCGATATCGCCCACCACAATCCCAAGCTGTAGAATTATGATGAATTTTGCAAATATACTCACGCTTCTCAGTTTCCGCTACATGTTTGAAAAGTATCGAGCTTGAGCTGTTATTAATCTTTTGTCTCTTTCGCCTTAACGAATCGGCATCATCTATAAATGATTGTATATTAATGAGTTTTTATTACATCTCGATAATACCGCGTACAATTGCCCTGAATGAAGAAGGCCTCGTATATTTTAAATCTTACAAATGTTCTTAGTGTACATTAATGAAGTTACTCCAAAATGGAGAGTCAACACTGGACAAACTGAGCTTAGGACTTTCGTTGAGACATTTTTTAAAATTAGCAGTCTATAACAACTTGAGAAGAAAAGGACGTTTTGCTTTAAACTCGTAATATCATATAAAACTTAACAACACGTGGTAAAGCAACGCGTATTCAGAATATAATACGAAAATATAACAGCGTCGAACTTGACTAGAAAAGAATTTTGATTATTTGATAATAAATAACAATCACCGAAAGTCACTTGTTTACAAGTCACTTGTAAAAATCGTTAATAGAAAATATCAAAGAAAAAATAACAAATTACACTTTGACTAGATTAGTATTCTGCACACTTAGATAAATGCGTCGATCTTACAACAAGAATCAATCCTTTTTTATATGGGAACGTATCCTAGGAAATAATTCTTGATTTTCCCATTTCTCGGAAAAATCGGTTTAAAGATATAAATATATTCTCAAACGTATGTCATGTTGAAATTGCAAATTTACAACAAGACAATAATAAAAACTTAGTCTCAATGCAAGACGATTCTCACATTTCGCCAGACAAAGTCGGTAGACTCAAACTATCATTCCATATACAAATATTGAGTCATATTCAACTTGGCAGTATATAAACAAAAAAGAAATATTAAACATCGGTCAAACATCAAGTCGATAGTTTAAGTCTCTTTCGCTTCTGTCAGTATCTTTCCACCCTCGACTAGACTATAGTAAAAAGACATCTCATCGAATTCTGAGGCAGTCGCGTGTGGTGCCATAGTAGTATACAGAGCGTAATGCTCTGCTTCAGTTAAATCTACACCGTATGGCGGTGTATCATCGTCGTCTAGCTTGAGGGACTTGACGCTTGTAACGCTTGTCATACTAGGACGTTGAGTCTGTGACTGAGTAACACCTTGTACAGAGTTTTTCAATGAATACGAAGTATTCAACGACGGATCACTGTCTCTATTTAGACTCGATGTCGAGCACTTATCTTTCTTATTTTTTTTAGCAAACAGTTTCGAAAACAGTCCCTGTCTCGCGTTTTTCGGTAAAGTACCGGGTAAAGAAGGTAAATTTTTGTTTGGCGCCTCAGGCGAAGATGGGGTAAGCGTTTGAGCGGATATTGGATGCGGTAAAAGAGGCATCGACGGCATTTTGCGTATTCGCTTCGGGGGCAAGGGTGGTAATCTCTCCTCCGCCTCGTGCATCACGTCTCTCTTAGCTGTTAACGTTGGAGACGCGACGGATACTTCTGCATCTTGTTTCGGCACGACTATGTCCTCATACTTTCTATCATCGGTAATATTGAACAGCTGTATCGGATTTTTCATAGCCATTTGTAAACTGGTGTAAGTCTGATTGTCACGGACATCAATATCCATCATTTGCGGATTCACATTCGTTTCCGTAGCGTCTTGCACCAGTTTATTATGCGTATCAGCGTAAATTTGATCCAATTCGGCTACTTGCGTCAAAAATTCATTGAACGATTTATTACCATTCTCTGTCTCGTTTTTTATCTCCTTCTCCTTAAGGCACGCTTGTCCCTTCTGTACCCATTTGCTTATTTCAGAATAATCGAACCAGTCTGACCTACCCTTCGAGTTACCTACATTTCTCGACGCGGATGTGTCGCCTTCCTGTGTGGCAGATTTCATATAAGAAATTGGATCGACAATTCCTTCCTTATAATCAGCAATAAATGCATCATTCTCTACATTATTACTGTCAAGAGTATACAATTTACTAATTTCTTTATTATTTTCCACGTTTACCCCCGAGATTATTGTCATTTCGTTATTCTCATAATCTAAAACGGTATTCTTTGTGGACTGATCGAGATTTTGTGCAGAATTTATCAACGTTTTTAAATCGCTGTTACACAAATCTACGTGATTCTTCACGTTGTACAAGTCATTCAAAGCGCGTAATGCAGAGATTTTATTGTTCGCTCTTTTCGCGTCCAGATCATTATTGTTGAATTCGTCGATATTACGAGGAAATTTAGGAGTTACATTGGCAAGAAGAGCAGTCTCTGTAGACAGGATTTTACTGAAGGTACTGTAATCTGCCTTCTTCCTGGCAAATGCTTTCCGTAAAGACCAGAAAGCAGGCCTACCTGTACCTAGTGGTAACATCTGAAACGGTAACGCTTCGCTCGTAGCACCATCCGATGGCCTTCTAAGTTGGATGTACACTTGCACTGGCTGTTCCACTTGTTGTGTACGATAGCTAGGCGTTCTGAATGCTATTGCCGTCTACAAAAAGGATACACAATATCGATACACATATAAGCAAACAAGTCGTATTTTTCTATTACTACATTACAATCATTAACAATAGAAATGGAATTAAACTCTATATGAAAAATATTTTATATATTTTATTTTTATAATATTCGATTTTATCTAGTTACTTTAGAATTTTAGGATGAATTCTGCAGGATTCGAAACTTTTAAGTACTGCCTATCGTAAAGAATCGAATCTTTTAACTAATCATCTCAAATTTTAAGAATGAAATTGTTAGTTTAAAAAATGTAGTAAAAATACGTAAAAATATCAAATAATTTTTATTTTATATTTTTAATTATATTTACATTAGATTTATTTTCCACAATTAATAATAATTTAATATTATAATTTAATATTTATTATATATTATTAAATATTGTATAATAATACAAAAAAATATAAAATGTCTAATAAAATACTCGTAAAAAGTTTGAATGTATTTAATTCAAGTTTTGTTTTTTGAAGTGTAAATAGAGGATTTAAGTATATATAGAGGATTTAAATATTTCGTTCGAATCTACCTTAAAATACTGCTTTTATTTTTTGAAGTAATTAGAGAATTTGAAATTATTATAACAAATTCTACTTGTAAGATATTTAATTTCAGATGATTAACAATGCTTGATGCAATCTCTCCTGTCGTGCTCCAGGAGAATTATTTGTATATTTGCCAATGGCGTTGGAGGGTGTCGCCGCTGCAGTCCGACCTGCATTCATCGAGAGAATAGGACCATCATCTCTCTGGCGTACCGATCGTGGGGATTCGAGAGAATACATGTATATGTGTATATTGTAATATATGTATATATGTGTATCATTGAATTGTTGACGTGTTATTCTAAACACGTTATTTATCGCGATAAATATCATCACATGCCTCGGTAATCGAAGGGATAAGATGCCTGCCCGATAAGCAGGAGATCCAGGTTCGATTCCTGGCTAAGGTGGTATTTTTTCGCAAAAGAATTACGAGTTTTCATGACTGGTTCGTGGTCGGGCCCCGCCGTGACGCACACCCTCCCTTCTTATTTGGGATTAACAAGTCACTTTTAAATATTAACTTACTTGTTTATGTACATGTGTCGGTTGAAAATCACCATATCCTTCCCAGAGTAATTGCCCGTCTCTCTCCTCGAAAAATCTTACTTGTATATCTTCTTTCGCGACTTTTTCACATAGCAAAATCATGTCTATACTACCAGCGACTGATGCACTACAATGGCTCAATTTGCAAATCACAAGATCTGACATTGCCTCTAAAAATATGTATATAGAAATTTTAAGTATATGTGTGTATAGATTTTAAAGTACATGTAATATTACATACTTTTATCATAAATAGGATCAGATACAATAGGCGGTAACGGTTTGTTAAATTTTCCTTTCTGTGACCCTTCCAAGAAAACTTGGAAACATAATCTCACCGCATTGAGATCGATATTAGTTGGATGTCTCTTATGCTCAAAACCAGCTGTACCAATACAGAATTTCATGATTAATGTATTTATATTAATTAGGAATTTAAAAAAATGTAAATCGACATACTTCGATAGGGATCTACTCGTAATTCTTGACGCATCCTGAGAGCTTCTTCGATGTCTTTTTTCTTCACACATTGAATGCCCAGATTTGAGAAAGTAACAACCATATTTCCCGAAGGAACTTCTACTGTACAAACACCTTGTTTGCATACTTCCTTGCCGACAAGGTTATGCGGATGAGGTCTGTATGGCGAATCCTTTGTTACACAAGATACAACTACCATAGCGCGTCCCTTGTAACCCACAATCTATAAAAATATCAATTATATTCTATCAATATATAATAAATTAACTTTATCTTGGTTTAATTTACACTTTATCTTTTTTTAATCCCTGGAATTAAAAATAAAACTAAAAAATAAATTGAGATTGAAATTAATCCATATTGATATAATAGTAGAAATGGATATTAAAAAACTCACTAAACGATCACATGAACTCACTCGTATACTAGGGAAAGTTTTGTTCTCTGGCGTACTATTGACACCAGGTATGCTGCCAGCTGATCTGCCCTCACACTCATAGCGAAATCGCAATGCTTTGCTGGCTGGCTGCTCCAGAATCTCGACATGTGGCTGAACATGTTCACTATCCATTGCTATGGTAGCCATAGAACCAGGATCGGTGGTTTGAATGACGTCAACTAAAAGCAATGCTCATCAGACAAGCTATACAAAATATACCGAGATATAGATATACACTCAATACTTACTGATATCGCTTATATTAATATCTCCGTCACTCATACCATTGTATTGATCCATGACTGAGAGTCTTTAATACATTGGGCTTTGTCCATCTGTAATTATAAATATATCAATTGATCACATGGTTTTGTATATAGTACATAATACCTTAGATTTTTCTATTTATATTTCAGTAATAAAAATATCTTCATTAGAAATATCCTCATATTTAAATTGCTAAAGCAACTACTAGAAACAAATTTTAATGTATAATGAATATTTGCATGATATCTTACACATTCTTAAAGAATTTTTCTAGATATTTCCAGCATATTTCTTAATTCTAATATATAATAGTCTTAAAACTTTAATAGTTGAATTGATACACCACAATGTACAAATCGCCGTGCTCAAGTGATGAGTTGCTGTACTAGAGGCCAGCATCAGCAAGAAACTAGGAAGAAGACAAACGCAATTTTCACGCACAGCCTTCGAACCTCGGGAACGACAGCTGTTCGTTCGTTCGTACGCGAGGATACATCCAGAAACACTGTACGCAAGTGTCCCGGGGGAAAAAGGAGCGCGAGGAGGGATGCTCAACGCTGATCCAATCATTATTTTGGGAGAGCCTAGGCCCGTACAGGCCGCGTATCTATAATTAAACTATCGTAGGACACAATGTGTCGGGAGAGAGGAAGACAGAAGGAGCGAAATCGAGGAGCGAGAGAGAAAGAAGAAGAAGGAAGAGGGAGGCCGAGAGCGAGAAACTGAGTGGAGAAAAAAGAGAGATAGAGACTTGCCTGATGCACGAATCAACATGCTATATGCTCTCGAGGCTGGCGCTGCGTGTTCTCGCGCCGTGCGTGACGCGTCGTTCGCTCGCGTTGACGACGAGATCGAGAACGGGAACGAGAGCGCGAGAAGTGCGTCTGGCGATAGGAACGGCGATCCCGATTTCCCTCACCACACATGTGCGGAGGACCACGGTTGGCGCACGGGAGAAAAATAGCCGGAGGCGACTCGCTGCGTAAAATTGCGCGAGACCCGTCCACTTCCGTCGCGTAGCGATCGCCAACGATCGCGCTGGCCTCGCGCGCGTTACTGCGATGCGTACGCGTACTCGGCCCCGCGAGCCCCCGTGACGTTGAAACGAGCGACCGACCGACCGATCGACCGGACGGATGGACGGACGGACGGACGGACGGACGCCACCAGCGACTGACTCAGGCTGACCGACCGACCGACCAACCGACCGACCGACGTACGGCGAAGGCGGTGGGAACGACGGCGTGGGCGGGTGAATAAGAAATTTCGCACACGCGCAGCCGAAACGATCGAGTGCTGATGTTCCAATGCTGATGTCAATTTCTATCAATGCAGATTAAATTTCATCTCAGGCTAACTTACTTTTCATGTTTTGGTTCTAAGAATTAGGAAGGAATAATGAGTGAATTAAAAGCGGATTAAAATTAATAAGGAATGGACGTATGTGAGATGTTGACGTTTATTTTTATTAATAATGTTTAACTTTAGTTTCGGTTAAATTTTTTATTTATTTTTTATTTTTAAGAATTAGAAAAAAAAGTTAAACAGTAAATTAAAGTATTATAAGATATTAAATTAATAAACATTGATAAAAAAAAAGATATGAGATATTGAGAGAAGTCTCGGAGAGACTATTCATAATTTACTAGATATATCTTGTATTTAAAATCGTACTAAAATTTCGAAATGGCACCTCGTTAATTTTATTAATTAAATTATCATTTATCAAGTTATTATTTTAATTAAAATAATTTTAAATGTAAAAGCATATTATCACATGATATGTCCTTTTTTTAAAAATAAATCGCGAGAAATGATATTATCTTATTATCGAGTTAACTTAATGTTTTTTTAACCAACAATACAAGTTAAATTAATATTAATATGATCTAATAAAATTAACTAAATTAAGTTAAAAGTTATATGGACAAAAACTTAAAATTAAAATTAAATTAATTTAAGTTAGTTTAAAAATTTCTCTCAAGAAATCTTATTAATCTATTAAACTAAAATGTCATAATTTATTAAATTATTAAAATTAAATTGGTTTAAAAAGATAAAATAATTATGAAATAACAAACTAAAAATTTTAATTTAGAAATATGTTAAAAATTTTAATTTAATGTATTTTGAAAAATAGCTAATTAAAGTTTACTCGTTTAAAATTAACTAAATTAAATTCAAAATTCTTGACTTTTTAATATTATGACTTAATTTGTAATTACTACTTATTATTCAACTTTGCTTATCATGATGATTTATATAACAAATTCTTAGAAAAAATTTGAAAAATTTTGGGAATTTCAAATCATGCAATCTCTTTGCTGATTATATTCTCTTGATCTCTGTCAATTTTTGAGATGCTTGATTTTAGCAAATTAAAATTCTGAATTTTCATAATCGCATTTCTTAGAAATTTGTTAAATTTCTAAAATTCTAAGTCATGCAAACTCTTTGTTGATTATTTTTTCCTGATATTTTTTAAGATCACTTTTTAAGATTCTTCATTTTAACGACTTAAAATTCCAAAATTTTAAGATTATAATTCCTGGAAATTTAAAAAAATTTTTGAAATTGTAGATAATGAAACTTTCTCGCTGAGCATATTTTTCTAATATTTTCTCAATATTGATGAATATAAATTTTCACATCGAAAATTTGAAATTAAAAATTATGATTTCTAGATGATTTTTAGAATTTTTGTCAGTTTGGCATATGGAAATTCGGAGGAATATTTGTAAGACAATATTATTGTATTATTAATGCACGTTTTATCATGTCTTTAAATATTACAAAATATACATTACTAACGTAAAAGAAACTAACGTCTAGAAATCATAATTTCTAATTTCAAATTTTCGAGGCGAAAAATCTATATTCAATATTGAGAAAATATTAGAAAATAATGCTCAGCGAGGAAGTTTCATTATCTACAATTGCAAGAATTT
>NW_011933327.1:199223-221664 GCF_000187915.1 Pogonomyrmex barbatus | reverse complement strand
ATATACGTATACATATATATATATATATATATATATATATATATATTTTATTTTTTATTTGACAATAATTGTATTGAAATTCACACCTTGTATGTAAACATCTGCTCAATCATTTGTTTCCAGCAGCATTCGTGCTTCGTCCCCATGACGAGAGGCGCGTACAAACAATCTCGATCATATTCGAAGACAATCTTATGCGCAAACTGTAAGCGATATGTCAGAAACAACTACCCTATCGAAACGGAATCGGGGTCCGCGATCCGCGACCGTCACCAGATTAGAAACCAAGCTGCCCCGATGTGTGCAACGTAGATTACCGTGTACTCCCGCATCCGTAAGATGTCATCCGCGGTTAAATCTCTATCGATGTACCGATCATCGCGTACCCAAAAGATCATACAGATTGGCGGTCGGGTCTGCGATTAGCCGAGCCGGTCGCGGGATTCCAACGTCAATTCCCAAAAGTTGCGCCGACCGATGCCCACCCGGTTTCCTGGGCCTTGGCTCTCCTCGCAAGAAGAGTCTGTCGATGATGGATTTGTCTCTGCCCGCCGTCGATTCCAACATCGGTGATCTCAAGTGAGCTGGCTTCTCGAGGACACACCTGTTTATGTCGCTATATCGCGTGAATCACAAAAAAGATCAAGATATTTTTTTTTCAACTTTTATAGGAATATAAAATTTGATTTCTATAAATATTTAATACAAAATACAAAAAAAATTTAATGCAGTTTAATTAATTAATTTCATCATGGAATGATAGAAAAATAGTAAAACAAATGTCGTGCAGATCAGAGAGCGGTTCTTCTGCCAGTCGTCTCGACGAGATTAGCGACAGGTCCAGGGACATCTTGGCGAACGGAAGCGCTTATTGTAGTGGCAGATCCTGGACGGACGCTACACCATCCTCGGAATCCGAGCAGGGTGAGGCTGTCGGTTTGACAGAGGATCCGACGATCAAGGCGGCGAACGTGGTGTACCGTGTGCTGATGCTGAATGCATGGAGACGCAAACGCGCCGAGATTGTGCAGTTGGAGCAACAAGTGGAACATCTGCATTTGCAGATCGAGTTTCTGCGCCGATTGCTGCTCGCCGAAAATGACCGGGTTGGCAAACTGAACAGCGAGCTACATCGTGAGAAATCACAGCTCGAGGAGGCGATGCGCGAACGCGACACCTTTAAATCGGTACGATCGATCGATTATTCATCGAATTGAATTTTGCTCGTTTGAACTTGTTTGGAATTAAAATATTTATTAATAGAAATTTTTTTTAATTAGATAGATTTCCTAAATTAAAATAAAATAGCACTTCTGCAACATAATTTTTTACAACAATCAAAATAACATTATTACGTGAAACATTGTTTCTATATTAAAATAACATTTTTTTATATAACATTTTCTACAGCAATTTTTTGTATAATAATTTATTTTGTGTAACAAAATAATTTTTATGCACATACGCTATACTGTAAATACACTTGACGCTCTTTTTTCTTTTTTATTTTAAAAACATAATTTTTTAAGTTTATGTTATTAATGTAATGATCTCTTATCTTAAAATAATATAATTTTAATATAATTAATATTACAAATGCAATCGTATGTCTTTCTGATGTAGGAAAAAGAAAAAATGGAGATCGAGCTAAAGCGCGTTGAGGAAGTCTCTCAGGAGCGATTGATCACTGTGGGAAATTTAAGAAACGAGCTCTTGACTGCACAGGATCAATTAAAAGCGCTCGATACGCAAATGTCCAGAGATCGGGAGAAACTCTTGAAATTACGAGAAGACAAGAAAATACTTTTGGATAAAGTTGAGTTTTTCTCTTCTTAACTCAAATTAATCGTCCGTGCAATCTCTAAATAAACGTATCTCTTTTGAACTCGGAATTCTCTGACTAATTCTGAGTCAACTTTTCTTTTGTAAAAATATTCCAAATTTGTCAATGTTTTTCAACCTCTTCACAGTGTATATAACATATATGTACAGAAAAAAGATTACCAAAAAGATTAGTGTGTATGTGCACACCTAAAAAACCAATTTATCCTTTTGCGATTTGTATGAAACTTGGTATCCTATAGTTTTTATTCAAAATGGCGGATCCAATATGACGGATCAAAATTTAGAAAAATAAAAAAAATTGAGTCGGCTATTTTGAATTTAGAAATTCTAATATCATATTCGGATTCAGCGACCTTGAAAATCTTAGGATAATTATTTTTAATAAATTTTAATAAAAATCCGATTATTTTTTCAATTTGATCCGCTATATTGAACCTGCCATTTTAAATTTTGAAATTCTGATATATATCTGACATATTCGGATTCAGCGACTTCAAAAATCTTAATACTAAAATCATAATAGAAATCTAAACTTTTTTTTCATACAGTGGTGGCACGGAAATTTCATTTTCATCACACTGGTGAAGGAGTTAATCAACAATCTCAATTTTTGTTTAACATTCGATGAATAGTAAACTCGCGAGTGCCGGGGCGAATAGTATCCGCAACCTCGCGGGGGTGATAAAAAATTGATCTGTTGTTCGGTGAGTCATTGTTACGCTCGGTCCGAGACACGAGGTTGCGACCCCCTTCTCCTCTTTCTTGGGGGAGGGGGTGAGTTCTCCCACGCGCGATATCTGTGCGAACTCCTTTCCACGAAGTAACTGACTCATTCTTTCTTTCTCCTTCACCCTTTCCATAGAGATTGGACATCTGTACACGTTGATAGCATGTAAAATCGGTTTATCGCGCAAAAACGGGAGGAAAATGAATCAATATTTGATAAATTCTTAATAATAACAATGATTTATCATGAATTCTGAATTACTACAATTTCTAAATATTAAATCCTTGAATGAAATGTTGAAATGAAATGTTCAAAGTTCAAGTTATCTTCGCTCGGCAATAAGTATGAGTACTATCACTTGTCCGCGCGTATTTCACATAATTGATGCGACATTAATGGTAACGCTATTCGTTTAATCTAGATGTCGGATGTCACTTTGTGTGTGACGTCCGACATTTTTTTAAAAATTCAGAATCCACCCGCGAGGCAGCGTTAGGTCAATGCACGACGAAAGAAATATAGCTTATGGATGAGTCACACCTTTCGCATTTCGCGCGCCACGCGCACCGGTGACTCAATATCACATAATACTCCTTCCGTACCAGGAAAAAGGATCAATACCACTTGCCCTATTAACTTTTATCCACCGCGAAATCGCGGGATATCGCGGAAATTTACAATTGGTACAAAATATATCTTCAGGGTCATTTAATACATGAATTGTGTGTATCAGTATTGTAGATCAGTATTGTGATAACATTTAAAGAATATTTACATTCTAACTATTTTGTAAACGACCTGACTGAGAAATTGTATCCTAGAATTGTCTCGCGTTTGTTAATTAAAATAAGGAGATGAAATTAATTAAGCAATTTGTAACAAACATTAACTACTCTTGAAAATTTTGAATAATTATCACTTCGCATGAATCAGATTTTTATCAAATAATATAATAAGCCGAGATAAATTTCAAATAATAAGATAATAAATGGCACTACTATAAATTTGGAATTTATAAACATAAATTCAATTAAGAAAAATTATATGATACCAAGAATCGAATCCTGCCGAGTGATGCCATCTATTATCTTATTGTTTCATATTTTTTTATCGTTTAAATATGTAATTACGACAAGAATATTCGCTTAGGTATCGGCCAGCGAGACACTGGCGACAGAACGCGGTGTCAGAGCGGAAAAAGCGGAATCCACAGTCGAGGAATTGCAGTTGCGATTAGTGGCGCAAATATCTCTCACCGAGTCTGCGCAAGAACAGCTTCAGCGTACTTCCAAGTACACCTAAAGTCTTTAATATCCAGATTTGGAACGTTCAGATGTAGGGACTTAAAAAATAGTAGAAATTTTACGGTATAATTAGGAAGCTGCAAACTACGGAGATGGAGAAACAGAGATTGGAAAAACGTCTGAAAGCTAGCGAAAGCAGCGCAAAAGTTCTGAGCTTACGCGCGATTTCTCTCGAGAGTGAGTTGGCTAATCGAGAAGCTGAGCTTCGCCGCGTTGAAGTGGAATATAACTCGCAAGTGTAAGACACATTTTTTTTTTTGGAAAAGAGCACATCGCCTTATTTCCGATTAAAAACAGTATCGAGAGATTGACCTTTTTTTTTTTATCATATCCCGTTAGGGCGGAATTAAGCGAGCTGAGAGAGCGATTGCTGCGACAATCTCAGGAGGGTGGTTGGAGCAGGCGGATATTGCAGATCGCTGGCAGCATCATGCGCGTATCCATCCTACGAACTTTTACGTTTCTATCTAACGCCACTCTGCCATTGCCGCCGTAGGTAGGTATACTCTATAGCAATTCGCAATTTCCAACTTGCAACAATTGAGAGAACGCAAAAGCCTCGTGCCTGTGCTTCGTACCTGTTACCTTCGAAGAGCTTATATAAACAGAGTAGAGAAGGCATAGGGATCCCTGTAAGTAAAAATGTTAGGCGATAGAAAGAAAAAAATATAGAGAGAGCGTATCTTTATCCTTGTTTAATGTTGCGTGCGCAACAAGGATGCTGATGGGCTTCTCGTTTTCTGTCTTCGTCTATCTGCTCAGGCATTCTTAGCTTAGGCTCCACTACTCTATGTATATAAGCTCTTTGGTTACCTCACGTCGTTTAAGATAAAACTAAAAATGATATTGACTAAAAATTGTATTGAACAGAAATTAATGTAGGATCTCGTTAACTGTCGTTATATTCTTAATTGTTGCTTTTAATAATGATACAATAATTCTGTCAATAATTATTTACGAGAATAGAAATCGAACAGAATAAAAATAATTTATCAATATCTTGTATATAAATATAGATAAACAACTCAAGCTTGATTACATGTGATTGCAATTTGAGATAAGTTAAAGAAAACGTACCGTTCACTTGATGCCCTCGGTCATGAAGAGGAAGATACGCTTTATGGCCGAAATAAGAGTTCGGAGGTTGAAGATTGGCAAAGAAAGGCGCTCGCGGGGCAGTAGAAAAATTAACAAATATAATATTCAACTTTCTTTCGTATTACGTTTAAGATACATAGCGATTTTTTTTTTGAACTAATTTAGTTTTTGAGGAGTAGATTTTATATATACACGTAACATGTGCGTATCTTACGTGTTACATACATATTTCATACGAAAAATAAGTGATTTTATTGCGTCCCGTAGAGAGTTAGATTTATAGGATAAATTTTTCTCTTTCGTAAATTGCGAAAGCACAAGGAAATGGATGTAATAGGCGTAGAGCATAACGGGATTTACTGAATAAAGATGAATATTATGGCTTTTTAACTTATATTTTTTTAGTTCCCTTCACGTAACGATAAACTGATAAAAATAAATTACCATCAGTATTACCACCAGTATTATCTGATAATCTGGTAGATAATCTGGCGAGGCGATTAATTTCTTGCTATTGCGAGGCGTAGTATGGTTTACGATTTTGACTATTCGTCCATTATTTCGCGACGAATAGTCTGCTATAGCGATTACTACGTTTTATACTATTCCCTCTCTATTTAAGTACATGTCATTACACTTCTTAAATAAATACGTATACACTAGAATGCGATGCTCACAGTACAATCGCAGTATTATTATCGTTATGACTAGGGTAACCATGCTTATTATATCGCGATTATTTTGCGTCGATAAGAAATAGATGTAATACGTAATGTCTCAGAATCATATTTTGTACTGGATGTACATACTAATTAGCTTACATTACATCCGCCATCGTCGACGTTGGAAGTACCATATAATCGTCGTACTTGTTATTGCGAGAGAGATAAAATGAAAGAGTTAAACTGGCATAAAGCTAGAATTAATATTAGTCTCATTATTCATCGTCCTTAATTTTTTTTATTTAAATCACATAGTTACGCACTAAGAGCGACAGAAGGTATTCAGACTAATGATTGATTAACGGAATGTTCCGTGGAATGAATGCCGTTACAGTGATCCCCTTCGTCATATACACCAATCTTTTTTTACACATAACAGTTGCGAAAACAGAATTATTTGTATGTATTTTGATTTATATTGTATATCCTTATACAGCGACGTTAGTTACAGCATCGTCCGAGAAATACGTTAATTTAATTCTCTTTACGCTCACGTAAAACCTATCGTATAAGTTTGACTACGCTAAATCTTGATACAATAATATTGAGCAATTCTGATGTTGAGGTAACATTGCTCTTGTTGAATATTCTCCGTTTTATAAAAACGTCGCCGCGGCATGGTAGAAATTACATTGTCTACATCGTCGGAAGATTAGATTGTTTCTGATAGTCTTCGGCATAAACAGAAAAAAGGTAATTTCAAAAATTCTATAATCTGCTACATATCAAAACGTGCGATAAAGATTATCCTTGCTTTCTGGCCTGGCTGATGGAAACTAGTATGGGACAAATTTGTGATAAGATCTATTTCCGAAAGAATGATTTTTTACCATGAAAGAGACAGGTTTCACCACCAGAAAAAAAAATAGATACATAAATTGATTTAGTCAACGATATCATTCTTCGTTAGGCTCGACTAGAAGTTTAACGTTCAATGAGTTCTACGTTCGATTAGATCATGCCGAAACCTTCGGTACCCTCGCTAATCGCTAATAGCAACGCTCGCTCAAAATGATCGTAGCATTCGTAGTCAGGTAAGCAGAGTTGATTGAAACTGAAAAAAAAAAACAATGAATTAATGATTGAAAGGAAACAAGAATGCTTAGATGATATTTCTAGAGAACGTACCAGGTATGTGCCGTGGGTAAATTAGCGAACGTTGGTGCAGCTGTAATCTGGAAACGCGGACTCAATTGTTGAAATCCACCAGGTGGCAATTGCGAGCAGCCCGTGGTGAACTGAAGCAATCGTGCCATCTCCTCCTGCGTGAAATTGCTCACTGCCGTCCAGAACCAATCGAGCACTCGGAGAAATTCCGGGGAACTTCCGTTAGCTATGTGATGCGCGCGTAAATCTGCCACGCTGTACTCGCCAGTTCCGCATAACAGCAACTATAAGAGAAATAAAGATGCAGAGATATCGCCTTTGGCTCGATTTTCTTTAATAGATTAGATTTAGCGCACCTCCAATTCATTCTCATCGAATATCCCTAAGAGATTGTCGGGAATCAGTTCGTTGAGACCGCGCAGGAAATGATCGACTTCATTGCGAATGGAACTAGCAAGCCGGTGTTGAGCAAGCGCATCCAGATAACGAAGTTTCGTATCATTGGTTACTCGGACCTTACTACCTCCAGGAATTAATTCCGCTACCTATACACAAGATATAAATATTAATTATAGCATTCGGTGTTGCATTAAATTTCGGCTAAGCATGAAGAGTTTAGAAATAGAAGAAAATTCGAATTTACAAAGTTTCGAATTTACAAAAGTCGAATTAACAAAGTTTTAAAATAAATATAAATATTAAAAACCAACAAGGAATAACAATACCTTTAACAATTGTCCATCTTTATCGTATTCCTCTTCAACGAAATACAATTCCATTTCTTCAACATCATTTTCGAGAATGTATTTCACCTTACTTAAATACAGGTCAGGATCATCTTGTTCGAAATACTATATAGAAAGACATAGATGTTGGATTATGTACTTCATTAATTTTTTGCATAGAAACAAGAAAGAAGTTTGACGCGTTACCTTGTAATGTACTCTAAGTCCTATGATCTGTGCAAGGAATGATCTGGTGAACCGTGCACGCACCAACTGACGATAAGAGCCACCAAGGGCAGACTCATAAAGACATTTGCCTACAATACGTCCAGCGAATTCATAGTGCTTCAATTTAAGATGCGGCGGTCGTTTGGGATTTGGATGCACCAATGCCTGTTGCGATTCTCCAAATGATGCGAACAACCCATTTCCCGGATCGAATAGCGCGGCACATATCAATTCGAACCATTCGCGTCGCACACCACCCCAATCAACGCCTAATGTCGGATAAATTTTGTAATTATCTCAAAATTGATCTATATAAAAATTTATTAATCGAGACATACCTTGTTCACCTTGGAAAGTGATTTCAAAATTTCGACACCAATCACTCACGGAAAATCCTTTAGTAGCTTTCATAGACTTTTAAAAAAGAAAAACATAATTAATATATACATCTTTATGTTATATATATATATATATATGTTTTCATGGACATTATTAATTAATTATAATATAATTATAATTATTTACCGATTCCAAAAGCTTATCACGCTGCACTTTCATCGAGAGTTTTTCGTGATAATGCTTCTGATGATGTTTACGGACTTCATGATAGAAAAAGTCTTGTTTGTCAGCGAACGTTTCACTGCCGCCAATATTTTTCAAAAGAAACAAGGTAAAAGTGGCGGCTATAATGTCGCGATATAGAGATATTAATTCAACGGGAGGTTGACATCCGTCGTCTATCGAGAAAGGGTAGTAGCCCTCGTGTTGATTAGTCGAGCTTTCAAAATGAAACTAAAATGGACGATTCAAAATTAAGAAATTACGAATCCGTGATAGAATTAAAACCGATTAATTGGCAAAATTTTATGTAAAATTATCTTAACGATTATACTATATACCTTAGTTGAAGGACACAGTCTAAATGTCACGAGTCTTTTAGGGATAAATTTCAGTAAATATTCTTTAATCGTAAGTTGCTTAGGCGAGATAAAGCAGAAGACCTTTTTTGGTTTAGAAAATCTTTCCCCTTGCATACCCAACAGCTTTGCGACATAACAGATATCGGGATCTTTAGATGCTACATTATTGTGCACCATTCTCGCGACGGAACCTAATGACAAGAGAGGAAGTGAAACGTACAGGCTTTGTCATATAAAAAAGCGGAATAGGAGCCGTGAATTTGAAGATACTTTACATACTTTCGAGCACAATTATATCAAAATCCCCGTTATGCAACTGCAATCCTGCTAAGCTAACAGTTGCATGATAACATCCGCCTTTCGGAAAGCTTACTTTTAAACGAATTCTCTGATTTGGGGAATCGTAGTCGAGTTGAATGCTACAATCTACCATCGCTCCCTTGTCTACTATATTGCCGATCTATGGAAAATAAATTATTAATAAATGAATTAAATAATTGCTATGCTTTTTTACTTTCGGGATATTTTCCAATTTACCTGGGTAATATTGACATTATAGCCTTCTGTAGGCTGATCCCCAGGTCCAAATATGCACAGATTGTCGTATTCATCACGCGGTTCTATTGTCATCGAATGTGCTATTCCAGCTGTACAAACGACTGTAGAACTTTGTCGTACAAAGACCGTCTTATTCGGATCCGGAGGACCTATGATAAACGAAATATCTTACGACGATGATCGTAAATGATGACTGAAATTTGCAAAATATATCCCAAATCTGGCTATTAGCATTAACTTATAAATCCTTTTGATGATTCCCGATTTTTCCTTAGTTAAAATGCCGATAGACATTCATTATTTGTTACAAATTATCTATTTTGAATATTATGTTTTAAATAAAGCGCAAAGCTTACTTGAGATTAAATAAGAAATAATTTTATCGCTGACATTTTTACGATTTAATTTTCAGGAAAACACACATACGCGCACATAAACTTCTACTTTCAACATCACAATTTGAAAATTAATAATCATTTTATATATTTTTAAGGTACCTTTAATACGTCAAAAGTTGACGATTCGAAACGGCCACGAAGCATTCTCGTTACATTATTGAATATTATTTTACAATCGTGCATCGTGCATGAGATATACGTACCAGGAAGGAAATTCTTAAGAAACGGACTGCCATGAACATGACACGATCCGATAAGTACAGCTATTCGATATTGTCCCGCATGGCGGACAGTAAACTTTACTACTGCAGTATTTGCAGCTAAGGGATCGGTGCCTCCCAGTTCTATTAGAGTGGCTACTCTGCGTGTATCCTCTGTTACCTCCACTATTAGATTATCCTTGTCGCATATCGGATACGGCTGGCCGTTGCGCTGATAAAACTGCAAACAGGTATCCGTACATCTAATCTGTTTTTTTTCGATTCGACATGTAAAATGACGAGCGATTGTGACTTTTATATATTCTTAGCTTTATCTTTCAAAAATTATCTCTCAAGTTAAATGAACTTGTACAAATATTCGTATATATATACATATATATATATATATATATATATATATATATATATATATGTGTTGGTTTCAACATCCATACATCTAATCCGTACTCGACATGCAAAATGACGAGCCGTTATGACTTTTACGTATCTTTATCCCTCGCAAATTATCTCTCTCGAGTTAAACTGAACTCGTACAAATATGTTCGTGTATGTTTAATCGCTCGTCATCTGCAATGTCGTGGAGTTTACATCTCGCGGATGCGCGGCTACCTATTTTCCCATGCATGCCTCGCTCTCCCGGCAGAGATTATCTCGCTTCTGAATATAAATATATCCGCGAGAAGATTCCGACGGAAGCAATCGCTTTACTCACTTTAACCGTAAAAGTCATCGTTTCGCCGACCAGCTGAGGCTCTTCCCACTCGAAATGAACGCGGCAGTTACTCGGCAATAAATATTTCCCTGTGACGTACTGCAGAAGAGAGTGTTTCGCTTCGGGTGCTAGAGCGGGCTGCGTCATAGCGGCCAGGGTAACCAGCCCTGCCACCGACACGGAAACTACCAGCATACCGCCTGCCGAGTGCAACGAGTTATTTGTTAGTTTTGCCCGTTTAATTAATAGCCTCCGGATAATAATAGATAACAAGGAAGGATTGAGAAAAATAATGAGAAATTATTTATTTCGATGAATAGAAAACCGACGCTGTCACGTTGACTATTTTTTGTAGTGTTGCGCATTAAACTATTAAATTCCATATTCAATTATAATGATAATTGAAGCATGAAATATTAATAATTAATAACAGATAATTAATAATTAATAACAGATCCCTTTTTTACATTTTATTCTTTTTTTTGTAAATATTTGCTCTCTCGAAATTATTTATATTAATATTATCCTCTATCTTTTTTCAAATTATTCGCAGCAGAATTATGTCTAAAAGTCTGGATTCTAGAATTCTTTTCCTTTTTTTTCCTTTTTTTTTTATAGATATTTGTTTCTTTTCCTTTCTCTTTTTGCGCACAATATCAAATTGTCTAATCTTTCTGGAAGGTCCTTTGAACGCAACGTGTAAAGATAGAAATCACGATTATTCAATTTCCGATCTTTTTAAAAGATAAGAAAAAGGATTCGTTTCGTTTTACGTAATAGAGAAGAGAAGTGCACGGACTCGTACCCCATGTCCAGGCGTCTTGGTGTTGGCTGTTCTTTACAACGGCACTCCATAAATCCGCTTTGAGGGTTTCCAAATCTTCCTTTGAAGTAGGTAACGTCTGCCTAGCCTGAATCCACCGAGGTAGATCCTTGCCAAGGGCTGCTCGTGCCGCATTGTCCTCCACCCAGTATACATCCTCCAGAGACATAACTTCCATTTGCATCAACCTGGCAAAATACATCTTCAACGTATATGCTCAGAGTGTATTTGGCACTTTGTAATCTTTTCAAAGAAGACTTATTTATTTTAATAATAATCGTACACGGATTGTTTTCCCGAGGCAAGAAACTAACAGGAAGAAGACAATTATTATCTGACCAGAATTCTCTGGACGTAATGACATAAATTGGTAGATACAATTACTTCCAATTATGTAATTATAATGGTAATGTAATCGAATTGAACACGAACGGAAAAGACAACGGTCGAATCGTCAAACGCACATCGATGGCTATTCGTCGTTAATCTCTTCACAGTTAGACTATATATTTTTTTCTTACTTTTGATAGTAGTTATGTAGGCCATGGTCCGTCAACCATTGACGTAACACCAGCCTCTGTTGCAGCAGACGCGCAGCACGCTGCAGACGTTCCTCATCTTGCGCCGGCAGCTCGGGCAGCGCGTCCACCTCGCCGCAACTCGCGAGGGTCGAGATGCCTGTCGAAAAAGGAAAGCAATCCATATTGACAATACGCGACATATGCATTGGAACGAAGAAGCAAAGCAAATGCAACAGAGGCCAAAGAGTTTGAGACATCTTCTTGAGTCTTCCTCACGACTTCTTTCAGAAAGAGGGAAAAAATATTTCTTTGTTTCAAGCTTTATTGTCTATATAAAATTATCTAGAGAATTATCTAGATATTCAGCATATATATTATCTTTATCTTAGATAAAATAAGTGTTATCTTTTGCAAATTATCTGAGTTATGTAATTTAAAGTAGATTTGACCTAATTCTTCGAATAAAAATGAACGTTTGCGAGTCATCAGGAGATACGGTACTGTCTCGGGTGTCAAGTCACTACCGAGAACACTACCATGTGACTTTATGCGAGTCGGCGAGATGCGAGCATCCGAAATTATCGGATCTCAATAACGGCTAAACCGATCAAGTTCTAAGTAAGCTTGATCGATAGCTTGAGTTTGACTTGCATAATAAAAATATTTTTATTTTTCTGCTACGTGCCCTACGAGCGAAGATATTGCTATGCAAAGTCCGATTTGAAAATTTTTACTTTAAGAAACGTCACCATCATTATTATTATCGTCGTCGCCTTTGTATGGTTGCAATTTCTGTCGCGAGGTGTCATTATTAATCTTATCGTTCCAGCGGATCATCGGACTGATGAGTCAAGGTCACTGTAGGATCTAGCGAATCATTGGCGGGCAGAGTACAATATATTTTGTGTAAAATTGATTAATGTATCTTTAACTACAGTGCTCCTTATGTCACGATTCTGATTGATTGATTATTAATAAATACGCATAACGAGAATAAGAAAGTAGAAAACGAAAGAATGAGCGAGATAGTATGCTTCTTGCTCTTTTTCCGCGCGTCCGATTGGCGGTCAATGATGTCGTTGAGTTTCGCGGTGAGTTTGACAGTTGGTGATAATTTGTTTTGGAGTGTAAGTGATGTTTGTGCGCCATAATCTTGCAGATAGGTTCTAAGAAGCAATATAAATATGTCATTTTGATATTGTCCTTTTACATATGCGTTTGTGCTTTTTTTCCAGAAATCAAAGCTAGAAGTATTCAGATACTATGGTCTGTACAGAGTTGTTGTGCAACTCTTGACCATATTATGATATATTTGTTTAAATAATATATCAAAGAGATATATTTAATGATTATTAATAAAACTAAATTACCTTTTCAATGAAATTGTATTAATAAAAGTATAAAAAAACATATTGCATTTGTACTAAAATTACATGCATATCATACATTTTCAGAATATTCAGAAAAAAATTGTAAAGCAACATCCTGAAATACTTCAATAAATATTAAATAAATTAAGAAAAAATATTAAAGAGAAACATATACAGAAACATATACACACGCAAAAATACAATACAATGAAAAATACATGCATTCAAAATAACAATACTCATATTGTTTCTTAGAACTTACCTACAAGATAATAGATTATGGCGCATAAACATTACTTATACTCCGAAATGAACTATCAGCAATTGTCAAACTCGCCGCGAGACACAATGACATCGTCGACCGCCAATCGAACGCGTGGAAAAAAGAGCAAGTATGCTATTTTGCTTGTTCTTTCGTTCTCTATTTACTCTCGTTGTGCGTATTATAGAAAAAAAATGTCAAGTATAAAAGGTATCAATTATTGAAAGGTATCAGACGCGCTTTTCGATCACAGAAAGATTAATACTACTAAAATGTCTGCTATCATTATAAAATTATCAAAAAAAGGTAAAAAAAGAATGTCAAGTATAGTGAAAAAAAAAGAAATTGCTGTACCAAGTTAAAAGATAGAACTATCTAACTGACAATATCTTTTATTTTAAAGAAATAGACTCTAAGTGGTACGTATCTCTGTATCTTCATTGAAGGTACTCTAACTTATGTGGTAGTAGTTTTTAATTTAAAAAAAAAATTATGTAACGAAATTTCATATCTAACTCAATTCTAGTTGTGATCAAACTAAAATAAATCTAGTGCTAGTATCTTTGTAATCTTTGTATTCATTGAAGAGTCTTTCTATTCTAACAAAAATGATACTAGCTTTTAATTTAAAAAACAAAAAAAATTTTGTTTCCACATTGCCTCGATTCAAATGATATTTGTATAAAGATTTGATATCAATAACTGGCGCCCAGTTATAATCCTACGATAAAAATTGCGTTATTCTATTAAATTCAAATGATATTAAAAATAAAATCTAACTAATCGCAATATCTTTTATTTTAAGAAAATAGAATCTAAGTGATACGTATCTTTGTATCTTCACTGAAGAATCTTTTTACTTTGACCTTCACATAGTAGTAATTTTATTTCTTTAAAAAATAATTTTGAATTTTCCAATGAAGAATCTTCCTATTCTAACCCAAATGATACTAGTCTTAATTCTTTAAAAAGAAATTTGTTTCCATATTGCCAACTCAAATGATTGTAATAATGTATAAAATTTGTATAAAAGATTTGATATTAATAATTGGCGCCAAGTTATAATCCTGTAAACATTGAAACTACAAATCCACCTTAGTCAAATTATGTATTTCAATTGTATAAAAAGATTTGATGTACCACTATTTTAAAAAAGATACTAACACTTAGATTTTATTTTTTAGTTTGATCACAACTAGAATTGGATTAGATATTTTGTAACATAATTTTATAATATAATTTTTTTAAAGAATTAAAACTACTACCACATGAGTTAGAGTAAAAAGATTCTTCAATATAGAGATACGTATCACTTAGATTCTATTTCTTTAAAATAAAAGATATTGTTAGCTAGATTCTATTTTTAACTTGGTACAACAGTTTCTTTTTTTTCTTAAGCGTCCACTATACTTGACACCTTTTTTATATTTTTTTAAAAAAGGTAATTTTATAGTGATATAACAGACATTACTTGATGCCAACTAATTACGAAATTTTTATGTATAAGTATAAAAGAGTCCGATTAAATTTTAGATTTAATTCGTATTAAATATTTCTCAACGAACGTTATTCAAAGAGCGATTGCACTGGCTATATGATTGGAATAATATAAATCATTTATATAAAAAATTGCATTTTGCATCCTCATTTATGCTATCTAATCAATAAATAGTAAAAATTTTATAGAAATATTGTTTTTATATCTTGTCTATGTCTATGTCTTGCTTAACAACAATATTATTTAAAAAATTATCTAAATAAATGATATATAATTTTTATCTTTCATCTAGATAAATTTAGATTTAAATCATCTTTATCTTACCTAAAAGTATAAGTTTAAATGTAATTTATCTTATCTTCATCTAGATGATTTTAAGTTATCTAAGCGCAATATTGGTTACAAGACACACGCATTATATGCATATAAACTTTTTTATCATGCCTTTCATAGAATTTAAATGAATAGAATTTTACGCGTAAATTATGATTGTCTTTTCTGGGATAAAGACTGACTTTTACGACGGTCTATTGAGATAAAAATAATAATCAATTAATGGTATAGTTTTATAATCAGAGGAATATCCAAATGGCGTATTTGCATAACAATTGTTTCACCGATAGCGCCGTATCATGAGAAGAAAACGGGAAATGTTGGTGATAATTCAGTGTAGGAGGAACTGCTACTCGCTTGTTCATATATCTATTTTCGGTGAACAGTCAGTCATATAATATACAGCCAGAACGTATTCCAAGATGCGTGTCTCATTTCTCGTTTTTGTTTGCGTTTCTGTCTTCGTAGATGTAGCGATCGCAGCGTGCATCACCAGCAAATATGAGAACGGTGAGGCAATATCCCTATATTTAATAAAAAAAATCTCGTCTATTTCTTAAAGGGTCTCCTTCTCTTAGTCTCAGTTCAACTACGTGCTCCAATTATAGTGAAAGTGTTGGTAAATTGTAAATTTACACAAAGCGATCAAGTGCCAGATAAAATACAAAACGATAAAAAATAAATGATTATTATCGTGGTTAAACGATTTTATTTTCGTTACTTTGCTATAGTTATAGTAAACAAATGTTATTTCATGTTTACTCGTGCGCAGGATTTAACGAGCGTCTAAAATGTACCAATGTCACGTTAAGTACCGCCATTTTGTACGGCGGTTCGGTCGTGGATGACATCATGATTTACAAGTCGTGGATAAGAAATATATCCGATCGGTCGTTTTTGCGATACGGCAAGAGTCTGATCTCTCTAAATATGCACGACTGCGGTATCAAGGAAATTTCCAGCTACGCGTTCAGCGGGCTGCTACATTTGAAGAAGCTCAGCCTGCCGTACAATTATATCACGACGGTGAAAGACCAGTGGTTCGTCGATCTGACGTCTCTGGAGCAATTGGATCTATCGTACAATCTCATTACGTCGATCGAGCCGACAATATTTGAGAAGCTGCGAGGCCTCAAACGACTCGACGTCACGGAGAACCGTTTGACATGTCTGGAACCGGCCCAGCTCGCACCGATGGCTGGTCTCGAGAAGTTTCGCTTTTCCGGAAATCCTCTTACGTATCGCTGTCGCGGCACGGTGAGTACGTTGCATTTTTCATCCAAGAGAACGTTTCGCGGATATATCCGAGCATTACGACGGAAATGAGCGCAAGAGAGACTCGAGCTTTGTAACTTCGGATCGAGAATATCTGCATAATAATGTGACATTAGAAGCGAAAGATATATAGATATTATTAATAATTTCATATCTTTTGTTGCTCGCGCGATATCTAACCGGATGCCGACATTCCGTTCTGACATTCCGTTCGCGTTATCGACGATAGATTATTTGTAAAAAAAAAGTCAGTGTCCCGGTTGAAACGATTTTCGAATCTAAATCAAGCGTTTTCTTCCATGTTACAGTTGACACTGTGGTTGCACGATTTGGGTATAAATTACAAAGCACTCGAGCAACTCGGAAAGGAAACTTGGTTGGATAGCATATTGTGGCTCTGCGCCGCGGACGACGTCAAAGTAGCCGATTCTGAAATCCTGATGAAGGAATGCGTCGTCCTGAATCTGTTTAATCAACTTCGTACCGGCTTGATGACGGCCGAGTCTTTTCCCCTGTCTGTCCCTCAGGATTGCGTAAACATGAGGAATGAACTCACGAAATGTGTCGCTGCGAATCGTAGAAATGGCAGGGAGGTTATTACCAATGGACACGTGATAAGAAAACTGTTGAGACAGTTGAAAGAATCGAAATCGACCGATTAGTGCAACAAACATATTGTACGTTAATCTAGAAAGGTCATGATTCTAAAAAATGAATCTAAAAAATTAATAATCGCCTACGATTAAAGCTCGCTTCGCATAAAAAATATCTAAAACGTCTAAAGTGAATATCTTTCTGTTTTTACTGAACTTCTTACTTTCTACATATGTAAATAAATATTTCACAAAAAGCATATTTCATTTCTTAAATTCTATTTCTAATAACGACTAATCTAAAGATAATATAATGATATAAAAAAAGAAGAAAAATCAAGCTGGAACAGTCACTTCTTTTTTACGAAAGGCGAAGATCTCTTTTTCGAGAGAGAGAATAATTTCAAAATAGTCGCGTTAATTAAATCGCGACTAAGAATAAGAAATCTAGATACACATGTTTCGATTCGGGTGCAGCAAAGTGCGCGATATTTCTGGATAATTCGCCGCGCTTTCTGTGCTTTCGTAAATCTGACGTATTTATTATAGCACATACGTCAGCGCAAATTATGTAACACGATATCAAATGGCTCATGCTGGCTTTCGAGATTCGCATCGGGCATTCGTTTTCAGTAAGTAGAATAGGTACTCACCGGAGGATGCGCTCCCGCTGGGCCGCAACGACATGCCGATGGATGATATTTCGCCGGCAAGGAAATCTTTGTTTTCGCGTTGTCCATTTCGGCAACCGGGTATTTTTGTCCCGGCTATTAATTTTTCCGTTCTCTCTCTCTCTCTTCTCTCTCTCTCTCTCTCTCTCTCTTTCTTTCTTCTTCTCTCTCTCTCTCTCTCTCTCTCTCTCTCTTTCTTTCACTCTCTCTCTCTCTCTTTCTTCCCCCTATGTCGCTCTTAACGGCTGTGACGCATCGTCTCGCTCACCGTCGTCGCATCGGTGTTGGTTTCCGCATCTCTTTGAAAGATTTCGTTATTCCTTCAGTTAAGGTACGCTACGTGTACTCAAAGTGCATCGGCGACAGAGCGAATGCGGTGAATGATAGGAAATTACGTTCCGCGATCGCTAGATCTCTAAATGCGTGCGGTTAAATTTTGTGGAGTGACCGCTCGTAACTCGACGGAATCGCGCACGAGCAATCTGGATAAATATTTAGAGATGCTGAGGAACGAGCGCAATTACGGCGTGTACTCGTGTGCTAGTGTTGCGTCAGACAGCGGAAATCTGGTTGTTAAGGTCTGAGTGTTTTCCACGGAAGCCGTTAGATTTACGATAATGAGAATTTGATCTGGCTGCAACGAAACCATTTTGATTCGTATATGATGTTACGTATATCTTTCTCGGATATCCGAGAATGTTACGTGTAAATAAATTAGCATGTCATAATTATACGATTCATTATACGGTACTATATCGGCAGCATATTCGTATAATTACTCGAGAAGCGTATGTATATAAATTAATATTTATTTCGTTGCCGCGAGAACAATCGGATGGCCGGATACGATTCATCGAGCCCGTCTCTCGCATCGAAATGAGAAAAGGTGATACAAGTTCAATGTGCACTGAAGGCTTAAACGGTGAACATCATTAACTTTTTCAATCGTGTGCAATGCCGCCTTTGTACGATACAAAAGCACAGAAATTACATCGCCCGGGAAATTACACCGACGGTGCGCGAAGGTGGCAGGGTGCGCTTTTGCGAAACAAAAACAAAAAAAAAAAAAAAAAGAAAAGATTGGGAGCTTAATCTACGTCGGGAAAGACAAAGGGCGTTTATGTTTTCGCTGAGAATTAATTCAACGATGAAAAACATTAATCATCCTTTCGCGGCGAACAATGGCTGCCTCCGGTACGCTCGCGGATGAAAGAATAGACGGGACGAAGCGCAATTAATTTCAATTATTCGTGGTGATTCGCGGACTACGGATGCAGGCATAGAGGCAAATAGAGGTGAGGCAGGCCGTTGCGATCGAGACAAAGCCAAGTGGAGTTCGATGAACATTAATTAGCAATTTGTAAATGGATCACTCGGGGAGCGATCGATTCCACACGCGGCCGTGGAAAAATCGTACACAAATTTCAGTACGCAAATTGATTCACTTCGCGAGTTTTAATAAAATCTCAAGTGTGTTAAATTGTGTAGAAAAGTCGTCAGATCATTCGATCATTCTTGTAGCGGTAAATCGTCATTAGGACAATTAAGTAAACGATGTGAAAAATTACAACCGGATAACAATCGAAGAATTAGAAACCAGCGCTATGTAATACTGGCTATAGTAATCTGCCTTAATAGCACGCATAATTTACCGTACCCCGTCCTAGTTTTTAATTAAGGGCTCATCGTAATCCCGCGGTGGATTTATGAAATAAGAACAATCAGCGGAACAGCGGCTGAAGAGCGCCATGTCTAAAACTTTACGAGAATTTAAATCCTTAAAGTTTCATCATTTAATTTAGAAAGTCGATTGCGCGCCGCGTAAAAGTTTTCAACGTGAAACACGCGCGTGCTGTTTTTCAGGGTTTCGCTTCAATTTCAATGCAATACGGCTGAAATTGCAACTAAAAATTTTATCCGGTTTTACGAGTAATTGCAGTTTAAAGCCATAAGCAAGCATGACAAATTTAACCAAAGAACCAGAGAACCAAACGCTAAATTCTCTTTATAGCTGTCTACATATAATCGCGATGATGTTACACACATATTTCGCATAATTTATAACTGTATGTAGGTAATAATTGATTTTGATCAAAATTTGTTTAATCGGAACATATGATCAAACAAACAAAATGCAAAGAAAAAGGTTTTTATAAAAACGTTGGTTAGGTTTCATTTCAGAGACGATCGACCGGTCAGTTTCCGTAAATCTGAACGCACAAGGTATTCCCGGCGGCCTAATAAACGTGACAATTTAATATTAAGGATCGTATCGCGACGGAATAGGGACGCGATCCTCATTCAATCACGGTGACCATACATTACTGTAAATTAAGTGTTTTTCGAAAGGGGGTCAAGAGTCCACTCGAGGTCACAGCGGGGTTATCGCATCCACATTTTCCGTACACTTCTCGTTTTCTGCGCAAAATTGATCGTCTAATGTTATATAGTCGGCGGGAAGGGCGTTCAGCAAGCGGCGAGGAAGCTCCGTATGAATAAATAAAAATATGCGAAAGAGGATGCATATTTTTTTTTTCCTAGCAATCAATTCTTCAGGAGGTCAAATACAATTTCCACTATCCAAATATTTAACGTCGCCACACTCACTACACATTCACTACACATTTTACCGTAATAATTCCGATGATAGATGACCGATCGAGACGATAGATGCCTTATTGTAATGCGAGTGGTATGCGTATCCTTCCTGTATGAAAAATTGTAATGCGGTCTCATCGATTTCCGATATTCGTAATATCGTACAATACAATCCGTAGTATCGTGCTTAATAGCGCGATATATCAGAATTGTCCTGTGATAGCTGTAGGTAATATTAATAGACGCCGGACTTTTAATCGCTTCAAGGGGGTTGCGTGGATTAAGGGGTCATTCTGGTCTCCAAAAATCAAATTTTTTTTTATTACATTTTCTTTTTATTACATTTTCAAAATACGCTATCCCAAAAAAACGTAGTTCAATTTTTATGAAGAAATTCCAAGTATTTTGAATTTTACAGCTATTTATACATAGGAATGCAAAAGTTGATTTTTGTGAAAAACAGCAATCGGATTCATCCCTACTTATTATACTCAAAATAATGAGCTTTTATAAGCTTTTGAAGAGGTCGAAGGTATCCTGTATGGAGCTGGTGTTGCTAATTAAGAGACAGATAAATATAGACGAATGCTGTATGAAAAATGTTTACCGAAATGTTTACCGAAATGGTTACCGAAACTTTAAATGCTTTTTACTCAAAATAGTGTTTTCCGACCTGGCGGGATAAAAATCTCCAAAACTATCTAATTGATTTCAAATTTGAACTGCTTACTCAATATATCTTTGGCTATCGCCGGAACTAGATCGAGTTGATTCATTTTACCCTACTTTTTATTTAGAAAATCCCATCAGAAATTTAACCATTATATTTTTTATTAAAACATCCGCCATTTTGTTAATTTTGCCGAAAAGTGATTGATTCTAGTTCCGGCGATAGCTATTGACGTGCAAATTAAGAATCTATTTAAATTTTTCAAATCCGTTGAGTCTACGAAAAGATATCCATCCCGCCGCCGAGGCAATTCGCATTTTCGATACACACAGGTTTGGCTAAAAAAAAGACTGAAATCGCGCACATTTCTGTATTAGCAATAATTATTTTTTCTTCTCAAAGATTGAAATAATAAAAGCAAATGAGTTTTGAATCATATCTATGTCTATTTATTTTTCTATTGATTATTTGAACAATTACAATATTTTGCAAGCGTGGACCAGAATGACCCTTAATCGGATGCAATAAATGTAAAAGGAAAAACTGCGCAATGCATACATTCGCATAACTACAATTTCCAGGAACTAGGGCTATCATAAGTAAGTAATTTTGTAACGTTAGAGGCTACTGTCTAGATTAAAGTACATAGGTTCGACTTGTAGAAAGTTTAATAGCAGTATAAAGCTCGATCGTCAATACCCCGCTAGCAGTAAACTCCGATCCTTGAAATATTTAAAATCCGATGTGTAACGAGATTGTAAAGACCGCAATATGTCAAATGGCGTATTAAACGTTTAACAGTCGTAACATTTGTGAAAATCGACACTCGTAAAAAGGAATCAAATTGATGGCTGCAAAGACCTCTCGATACGCTTCATTCCTTCGACGCGATGAAATTTCGAATTACCTCGGTAGATGTGTTATCGACAATAAATATTTCCCCTATAAATTTAGCAGACTGTAAAATAACCCAATGGACCGTGAAGTCAAAGCTTTCACCACATTTTTTATGGGGGATACCCGCGATTTCGAGCGCTGATCTTTCCTCATGACAAACGACTGGCTTCTTCAAGGCAAGCTAATCTGTAATCTGCTTTGGCAGACAGGGCGATTTCAAGATCACAATCCGTGGATTTATTGTTGAAAGACTTCGATCACGTAGTGGATGCTTAGAAAAGTGTCGAGTCATCCCATAAGCGATATAAAATTTTCCTTTATTTGATAAATAAAAATGACATAATTATATTAAATTAAATTTTAAT
>NW_011933327.1:171381-186273 GCF_000187915.1 Pogonomyrmex barbatus | reverse complement strand
GGAGAGGGGGGGGGGGGGAAGAGGGTATCGAATACCGCAGAGATGTCACGATGATAACGGATTTCGCTCTTTTCCCATTTGGACGAGTTTGGCGTCGATATCTCTTCTCGGTGACCCTGAAATTTCCGGACCCCGGTAATTAATCTCTCTACTCCCGACGTAACGCGACAATCGCGATGTTCCACTATGATCGACGCTAACATTCACCAACGTAAGGCTCGACAGAGATTTTATCTAGAGGTTTAGCTAAATTTACGATATTATATCGATATTAGGTAAAATTAAAAGTTATAAATTTTTAGGTAAATTTTATCGAGTAAGTGAAAATTTAATATAAGTGATTTGCGACAAGACAGATTTGTAAGGTAAAATTCAGTCAGCATCTTCCTACAATGATATCTATGTTACATGCTGATGCTTTGAAAGAAGCAGCTGCGGCTCATCACGAAGGCAGATCAAATTTGGCAAGGCAGAAGTAATCGATAGCATCCGGAATGATGCCCGCGGAGAAATTGGCTTTGTGCCGAATGATAAATCTTGACGTCAAAATAATAAATGTCTCTTGTCATTTTATGCACTCGCGAAAAGAGTTAATTTAATTTACATCAATTCGGAATAATATGAAAATAACACGATTAGCATAATTCTCCTTAGTCGTCTCATTACGAGTTCAATTAGTGATAATCGTAAAAATATCATCGAAAAAAATCCGGAAGAAATTATATAATTATTATTATTAAATTATTATTAAATTATTATTGAAAGTAGTAATATATTATATAACATATTGTAATTTTTATTACGCAAACGTCATAAAATGAAAAATTTGAATAAAAATAATTACACGCAAATTGTAAAATTTTGTTTTCACTTTGGTGAAAATTAGATGATTTAAATTATATATTGAGAATAATTGAATTCTCACACATTCGATAATCTTTTTATAAAGAATTCAGATAATTTTTTAATGAAATATACATATTATTTTTAAACTTCGTAATTTCTACTCTAATATCTCAATATATTCCGGGATAATTAATACTTTATTATAATCTACTATAATCTTTTCTTTCAGAAATGCTGTAATTTCACAAAAAAAAATTTTATGTCCAAAACTTTAGACTTTTTACATAAAACTTTTTTAAATTTGATAAATGTTTGAAAAGTATTATTTTTTATTGTTCGCAAAGTATTTATTTTAAGAGAATTCCTTTTAAAGGAAATTATTAAATATTATTAACATAGATAATATTGATAATGATTGAACAATGCACAATTATATTAGCAAAATTTACATGGGTCCGCTTCAACATAAATTACATGATCTATCATCCACGTAACATCCATTACGCATAATATATTATCTCATATGCATGCATATCCCAAATTCTATGCAAATTGTAGTGTGAAATGTTTATCATTTTGTTTACTGTAAAATCTTATCATAAAGATAGAAAGATAAGTTTTCCAAAACTTTATATAATTAAATTATTTAAATGATACGCGAAATAAAGCACATACTACAATGTTCAATGATGATCATCAGCAAATAGCAGTTTACGTGATGTTGTCAATTGTTGGAAAAAATAATTGTTAATATACGTCATCAGTGCGCACGTATATTCTTGAATAGGTCGAATAACAAAGAGAGCGTATATCGCATGCGTCGACTGCGATACGCGAGTTGCAAGCAGATTTTTGCGCAATTATCGATGCAATCTTGAAATATTGTGCTACTTCAAGATGTTACGTTCACAGAAATTATCTCACATTAACTGACAATTTAGAATTCAAATACTAAGAAACTATTTATGTACAGAATACGCTTATATGTGCAAGAAAATTACGATTAATTGTACTCATTTGATAACTGCGATCTTTAACTACACTGTTTTGCAATTATATAAGAAGTTTCATACAGATTCAAAGTAGATAAATATATTTTTTTATTAGAAAAAAAAATATATATATATATATTTAAACAAATAGAGTCGTAGTCAATTCGGCAAGCAAGATCTTGGTTGCTCAATTTCTACGTATGAAATAAATTTCAAATAATTTTTTTTTTAAATTATTTGAAATTTATTTCACAGCTATTGAGCAATCAAGATCCTGCCGAGGAATTGGCTATGACTCTATTTGTTTATTAACACATACTCGGCTATTAATATATTATATACAATATTTGTTTTATAAAATTAAAAGAATTAGTTTGTCTGCAATGTAATGTTCATTTATCATAAAATAATAGTGTTTTTTTAAATTTTTTAATTCTTTTAGCAACGTTCTGTATTTAGTAAGCATTATTCATTTATTAAAAACGCGGTAAAGCGTCAAATGCGCGATGAAGCTCTTATATATATTTATATTTATATATTATATATTGAAAATTGTTATAATTTTCCAATATATCACTCAAACGTTTTAATGTACAGCTTAAGATTACGAAGTAATTTATTAAATTGTATTTGTTTTCACGAATCAAAGAATTATTAAAAAAGATCTTTCTTGATAATACTGACGGCTCGAGTGGAGCTGCAACCGTTTCGACGACTGACATCGCGGCGGCATCCCGCGGCCCGCTATCGAGAGAGTTACATGAAAATTGACACTGGACACTCTTACCTTTTTTCCTAAAGAGTGGGCGATACTGCGCAAGGCCGATCTCGGTGAGCCACTGGTCCGCCTCCGTGATTTCCCCATTGCTCCCGGTCCCCGCGGCGAGCATCAACAGCTTCCCCAGGGAGAGCACCATGGAAAGAGCCAAGAACACCCCGGACAGCACCGTCGACCATCGTGCCATTGCATCCCGTGGAGCGCATCTACAACGAGGAAGAGTAACGTCGGAAACGAGCGCTCGGTCGGCCTCGTCGGGATCGCGAGTCTCGTCACGGGACTCCCGCGCGGAAATCCCGTCATCGGCGCGCGACGGACTGTCCCGGGTGCCGCTACGTCGGAATCGGAGTCAGGTTATGGCCTCGACGTTGGAGGTTAGGTGCGCCACGGTGTTTGTAAACAAGCGCCGACGCCGGCTGATCAGCTGATCGCCGCCGATCGCGGGCTCGTCCCGGCGGAAAAAAAAATCGGCTTACCACATTTTCGCGGGGAGTCGTTTTCACGCGCCGCACACGACCTCCGACGACACCGTCGTGATGACGCGCTCGCGCGCGCAACTTTTGCGCCGGAACAACGCGTATGTATATATGCAACAGCAGCAGCAGCAGCAGCAGGCAGCAGCAGCAGCGATACGCCGTCGAGAAAACTGCAGATGGAGCGACAAGTGGAGGACGGCGATTGAAAACTAGGGAATTTCTCAAATCTGAGCGCGCGTAAAAGATGAAAACGCCGAATTTCTCGTGGAACAGCGTCGACTTTCATCTCAGCGCTCTCTCGTTCATTTATATCTCTTGCATTTTTTACGTAGTTTTGCGTTCGGATACGTTGCGTGATGAAATTCACTAGGAAATGTTATTTATTATTGGTATTATTGTTGTTGTTGTTATTATTCATTATTATTACTATTTATTATTATTATTCATCATTCTTGACGAAAATTTATTTGTATATTGTATTTTTTATATTGTACTAGAACAGAATAACAGCTACGCGCGCGCCACTAAGCTTTTCATATTATATATTTTTATATTATTCGTTGATGATAGCGACGTACCGTCGTGATGAAAAATAGAAATTCATTCATTCTTGTTCATCTTATCTTTGTCCTTGTTCAAAAAGTTTCGATTCAAAGTTTCATTCGCTACTAACATCGCCTGTCCTTTACAAATTGGCATTTGCAAATTGACAGTAACTCACGAAATTAGCGCAGCAAAAGAACCAATCAGCATCGCGGAAAAGCATGGCAACAATAAACTTCGAGAAATGCGAGAAATCGACTTAACATCTCCTTTTTTATAAAGGATTATAATTTGATGTAATAGGGAAACTTAACTGATAATTTTTACATATTCTGAAAAATTAATAAGGATAGATATTATTAAAGAGCGTATTATTAAGAGATAATTTTATGGAAAATTGCATATTGCTACTAAAATTGGACAGTTAACTTATGATGTAATATTTATTTTATATAATTTATTATTATTCTCGTGTTTTAGCAAGCGTGCGTGTGCTTATGGCTTGAAATAATATCCGATTCTTATATGAAACTACATTTTTATTATGTTTATTTAATTATCCATGAAATGATAATTATGAAAAACAATGCAATTCCACAATACATATGATAATATTCTTAAATATATGCTATGTACGAAATAATATATGTTTAATAATAAAAAGTCGTGTATTTATATCGCATTATTTTGTGCTCAAATATTTATGTCAGTGATCGAAAATGTTATATCAACAGTCGGTAATATTAATAATCTTTAATTATTTTATATATTTTAATGTAGTAATAGAAAATTGTCATATCTTCCGATTATGAGAATTTTTTAAAATTTTATTAAAAAATATGAATAAAAAATAATATAATTTTTGTTATGTCATATACAAAATACATATCTGAATCTAATTTTTATTTTCATTTTTTTTTATTATATTTATATATTTTATATATTTTTTATATATTTTATATATTTTTTATATATTATATATTTTATATATTTTATATATTTATATATTTTTTTTTATATATTTTTTATTTATTAATTAGTTTATATTTTTAATACACTTTTTCTGAGACGTGTATTGCGCTATCGCAAAAAGTAAAAATGTATGTAATGTAAGAGTATTAATGAATTAAATTTTAAGATCTAGTTTATCTACCGTTGGTCAAATATTCTTATCGTGAAATAAATCATTATTATGAATTATAGTCGCATACATTATAGTCTGCAGATAAAACTAGTTTTAATCTATATATGTCGTTCCCATAGTGATTAAGGAAAATGTTATTAATTAATAAAAGAAAAAATTTAATTAAGTGGCTTTACTATATGGCTTTACCATATGATATAATATTTAAGTCTACTTTAGATGATTCAAGTTAGATTTCAAAGTATAATTCTATTTATGATCTTTTACATTGTATATTTTGATGTATATCTCAATATTTACACATTTCAATATAATATAGACATTGTAATTCCTCAAACGCCTTTTTCTAGTAGTGCCGCGTGTAAAACTACGAAAAGAATTCCATCTTAAATACTGACATTAATTATTATCTAAATTAAATTTTACAGTTTCTCACTAAACAATTACACAGATCAAATATTTAAAAATAAGCTCATTACCAGGCTCATTTACATATCTGTACTACGAGACGACAGATTTAAATAAATGAAAGATAATCCAATTGAGATAAAAGTCAAAGCTTGCATTAAGGGAGAAAGGTCCTTTTTGCGCGGTCATTAAAGATTCTGGTCGGAACGAGTTCGACGCTCCCAATTGGATACGCGGGACAAAGTTATAAATTAGTCGCCTGGGCGTAATGGATAAATCTCGTTCTTTACTCGTGCCCGTGGTAAAGGAGGCTGAATTAACGGTTACGAAAAGGGTGCGGGTACGAAGGCGCGCGCTCGCGCTCCTCTCGGCGCCGTCGTATTCGCCGAATGCATCGTCGAATGTCGAATGCGACCGAGTTCTCGGCAGTTCTAGGCGTAAAAGTTGGCTGAAGTCCCGGCTGAAGAACTACCCGGCGGTAGCAGCGAAAGCCACGAGTCCACCTGCGTCTCGTATTCGTCGGCACGCACACGCGCGTGCGTAAGTTGGTGACTACGCGTATATTCGACCGTGTCGCCGCTAATTTGACCGCATGTGCCGTTTTCACATGCGGCTTCCATGCTGATTAACCAAGTTTTATACAACCTCAAACATCTGCGTCTAACATTTCCGCGCGCGTTTTGTTAAGACGAACATGCTGTTTCCCCCCTAGAAGAGTTATCTAGGAATAAATTTTTCAGTCAATCTTCAGACAACATTTTCAAACGTGACACAGACCATCCGCGACGACCTGAATGAGAACGATAGATATTTAAGATTATTTATTCTACGTTTTAGAAATGGCTAGAAAATTTCTGCCTGACGATTCGGAATTTTATGTTTTATATATTTTGACTATCTTTATAGACAATCTAGTGGCGAATTTATAAGCGATGGAACCGGAAACATATTCCTCAATTTTTTTATTCCTACGGTTGGATTATTTTTCATTATTGGCTAAATATTGAGGACCTTCTTTGAGAGATTTGAAGCACAGTCTGAGCATAGAAAAAAATTATTCTCAAATCAAGACAAATATTTTCATATAAAAAATTTTAGTCTTGATTTGATTGAATTGATGCAAGTATTATGTTTGCTCGACTCAAGATTAAAAATCTTCTATAGATTGTAATTTTCTTATACATGAATGTATCTATCCTGATCTAAGACTAATTTTTTTCTATGCTACATTATTTATATAATTTATTTTCGTAATTTGTAATTATATTTAAAAGTCAGCACGTTGATCTTGCTTTGCCCTTCCTTATTTAATTTTTAATCTTCTGAGCATTTTAATTATTCCGTAATTTTAATAATTTTCCGTTTAACTGTAAAGTATCATTTGTCCTAATTTCTAAGTACAGGAATATAAATGTAATATTGCGCAAAGCACATGACATGACGATATAATAATACGATATTCGTTATTATATCATCGAACTGGCGAAGAATACGCTGGTCTACATCGTTCTACAGCGTGGAGCCGAATGAAAGAAGATTGTAATACGGAGGAAATAATGTATTAAGTAGATCAGGCACGGTGAGAGCGGCTTCGAAGTATCGGGCCGCAGGCGAACGATCGGCAAAACATGCAAATTATATACGCGGTTATAATGTGATATTCCTGCAGCATTATCACACGTTTCATCGATCCGTGCCTACTCGTAAAAACTTTGGCCACGCATTTGAAACGCGATCTGCGATTATTTCCCCTGGTCTTAAGGAGACGAAGGGAGCGCTGCTCCCAAGAGTTTGCCAAAGTGTTTGACTCCTTATTGTTACGCTTGTGCTTTCGTGTTCTTTTGTCACGTTTTGTCACGTGCGGTGACAAGTCGTAAGGAGCGAGAATCTTATTTCATCAGGCGATTGAACACGAGTCGTGAAGCAGATTTGAAATATGTCTTAAGTCAAATTGAGCGCAATTTAATCCGCGTTCAAGTGTCGTCGCGCATCCGCTGGTGCAGTGATTGCGAGTGGGTGGTCAAGGAGGATATGACAATAATGCACGACGATACAATGCAACAATGCACGACGTGACGAGCGAGCGGACATACGTACACGGGAATTTTGAATAATCGCGCGAAATTTCGCACAAACCCGTCGAGAAGGCGTGCTAATTCTCTCGAGCCGTCAAACGAGCGTGTACGAATCGTCGATGCCCTCGACGACTTGACACCGACCACTTGCCAAACGTGAAACACATTTCGGCGGCGATCTTCTTTCGGCGCACCATCTCTCCGCGAATTTGATTGTGTGCCGCGAATTAAAGCAGATTGTATAACGTAGAGTAGAATGGACGAGGAATGGACGCGATACGCGAACGCGAGGCGCATGTCTCGAGATACAAGACGGGGGGGAGGGGGGAAAGAAACGCAGATTGCATCGGCGAGGCATAATATTACCGCGTGTTAAAATTGAGCGTGATTCAATCACGGTAACCGCGACGATTATGCCGTTACACGAATGCTACGAGCGGAAATGCGCGAGAAGGTAAGAGCGTAACGCGGCGTGGCACGTCGGTAGAACGCTTGATCTCTATATCGACGCGTCCGCTTAGCGTCTCACGAGTCACCGCCCAAACCAATGACCCGGTGACCAGAATCCCGGAGAGAATTGACGTTCGCGATAACGGACGATTCAATTTAGACAACGTTACTATTCGATTCGAAATTGCCTGCCGCGTTAACGCGTGCGGAGGTGCGTTCGACACGTTGCGGCCGGCCAGTTAATTTCCAATAAACACGGATCGGCATAAGAAATGTAATATAAGTTATGCGTAATCCGTAGAATCGTATAAAAGATTTCAAAAATATATTCGTAGCAAAATATATTTGTACAAATATATTTATCAGAGATATTATGCATATGTGTATCTAATTGAGCCGTCTTTTAACTGCAAAAGGAAATACCATCTAGTGGATTCTCAATATACACGAATTGATATAAGAAACGTATAAAAATGTATATATGTTATACGATATGTAAGAAAAGAAGTAGATGTTCACTGATTGACACTGATATACATTTATTTAATGTGTTTTTTTTATCCCGTTTATTTAATCCCTCCTTTACTCCACTGTATGATACTTATGAGTTTTAATATGTTTCTTATATCAATTATATTTATACGAATATCATATTATATTTAAATCAGAGAAGTTATTAAAAACGTTTAAAATTTTTTTGTTATAATTTTTAAACATATATTATTATACACTATATAAATTATATATTTCTTATATCTATACCAATTCCAAATCACTATTACATATAATATTATGTCATATTTATACCAGCGAGTGTTTATTGGGTTCAGTATCGAAATCCTTTGACTAACTCGTTTTCCGACACACTGAGAGCTTCGAAATCGCGTATTCTGCGGTTTTATCGAGCAGGTACGGAATGTACGCGGCCGCGTTTTACATAGCTGGCGTGCACCGGCGCGATTAGCGCCGTTCATCTTGGCTACGATTCAAGTGTCCGATTACGGATGCGCTTTGCACAAGTGTGACATTGATGCACACATGCCCTAGGCATTCTCGTAATTATCGCGGGATCGTTCCGGTCCAAAGGAGGAAATTTCTGTGCGCGCGCGCGCGGTGTATAGATATATTTCGCGAAACAATAATTATGTCAATGAGGCATGAGAGGGGAATGTAACCGATCACGGTGCGAGGCACTCTTTTTCGTAATCAAGAAGCCGTTTATCGCACTGTAGAAATCGATTTCCGTCGCTCGGATTACCTCACGCTCGACAAAATCATCCGAGGATTATGAAATTAAGAAAAAAATTCCCCTTACATTTGAACCGTTAACCTGTTCATTAAAGGAACATTTTACTCTGGCGACGATTAAGTCTTACGAGGAAGATCAAAGGCTGCTCACGATGTATTTCGCCGTCCTGCCCGGGCGAAAAAGTTAACAAGTTGTCCTGTATAATTACGAATATATGGGGTCCAGGAACTGTCTTTGTTGTCAGAAGTCAGTTTATTTAATGCATGCAGATTCGCGACTCCGTGAAGAAGGAGGAGAAAGCGAGGAGGCTGCCATGCACGCGTGACTCTTTTTTTCTGTCATCCCGTATTATTTATCTGTCGCGTCCCGCCGAGAGCCGAGAGAAGATACTCCTTGCCCAATGCCCAGCGAGCGTTTTATTTTCTTTTGCGGTACTCATGGGAGATACGTTGTTTCAAGAGACAGAAAGAACGAGCGTGCGCGCGCAACGAAACCGGATGCGGTGCGCATGCGGAATTTAAAAGACGCGATATTTTTATTTGCGACTTTTTATTTATACCAGGCGACGAGAGATTTTCTCCTCATATCATCTCGAACGACCGATACCTTTCTTGCACTGGACTATCACCCCAACTTTTTTTCAACTTTTTGTAGAAACAGAACTGGAGAGAGAAAGAGAGAGATCAGGAAGCAGTTAGATCAGCTGGTTAAGGTTAACCAATATCGTTGAAACCGGCTGTAAGTAATAAATCGTTAAGTAATCAGTCTGTCAAATTCTAATCCCTCGATCTCTTTCTTTCTTTTCACCTCGAAATATTAACATGCTTATCTGCTGCTGTCACTATTGCGGGAACGGAAAAATAAATTCGTGATTCGACTCTCCTGAAATCGAGCAAGAAAATTGGATCATCCGCGAACAAATCGTTCGAGCTCGCGTGCCAGAGGCGTGAATGCATTATTGCGCGTATATTTTTTAATTCTATTCAACTATTTATAGATGGATATCAATTAACGACGATCTGGTTTAACGGTACCCCATACTCTGGACCGGGATAACGCGGCAACATTTTATGGTATCAACTTCGACTCGAACTCGCGCGTGGCTACGTAATGCGCTGCACATAAACATGGCAATAACGCCATTTTATCAATGTCCGTATAATTAGAGCAGCTAATAATTTCCGCGTGTCCGGTGGACAGTCGGAAAATCGTAAATGGCCTGATCGTGAAATGCGCTACGCCATGTCTTAACTATAAGTCCATAGTCGCGAGATATGAGATATTTTAGATTAGAAACTTGCGGCTAGAGTTGTAATACGGATAACAAGTATCCGATTCCATTTACGTGATACATCACATCAATGTTAAGTTGTAATTTCCTCGTGTCGATTACTCGGAATCTGGTGTTTATTGAAGCATTATACGACTCCAGGCACTCTACGGAAACGTTCACTTCTGCAGTCTTAGGGATCTCTTTGGGCAACAACTGTGTCGTACAATCTCGAGGTGTACTAATGCGATTAGATATGCCTTCTGCTTAGCCTGCTTATTAAAGCATTCTGTTCACAAAATTAAAATAACATCCAATGACTTTGTTCGATAAGCGAAATAATATTACGATAAATTTACGATACCTCGTGTGCATGTGCATGTGTACGTGCCAATAAAGTGGATCACACTTTCTGGCAGAGGCTAACTCCTCTCGTTGTCCTATTCGCATCATTAAATTAGCTTTCTGGTTGAAATATACATATATATTGTATATTGAGAGCGCGGAAATAGTTTTCAGTCATCCTGATTGCTCTGCCAGGCAGAATGCATAATTTGCGTGATACGCTCAGAAACATACCAACTGGTTATTCGATTCTGCGAAGTATGCATACTATTTGCGCAGTTAATTCGGACGTGGCAAACTGTTTGACGTTTCCGCTAACACTTTGAAGTTCCAAAAGCAAAGAATATTACCGCTGAATTTATCCTTTTTGCTTTTTCTCTCCCTAAATAATATACGAATCCTACAATTTTGAATAAATAATTTATCCCAAATTATTTTGAATTTTAAATGAACATAAAAAGTTACACACTTTTAATTGAGTTATCCAGAAATCAATTTCATGAAATATAAGAAATAGGAAAAAGTTAACTAGAAACTGATCAGGTGTTCTGTTAAAATTAAGAAATTTGCTAAAAATTGATATTAATCAGTTAATCACTTCTAAAAAACATTTTATCCTCATGTAGTATATGTAGCATATGTGCGTTAAAAAATACGTGCCACAAGTGTGTAATGTAGCATACATGCATATTTAAAAAAGGTCGATTTACAATTTTGTGATTTGTATGAAACTTGGTTTTATGGTTTTTGAGGTCGCTGAATCCGAATATAATGTCAGAATTTCCAAAGTCAAAATGGCGAATCAAAATTTGAAAAAATAATTGAAATTTTTATAAAAATGATTGTCCTGAATCTAAATATAACATCTAAATTTCAAAAATTCAAAATGGCAGATTCAATATGACGCATCAAAATTTAGAAAAATAGATGGATTATGAATACGTCAAAATTGTTGAAATCTGGATCAAAATATGTCAGAATTTTGTTATTCTAAATGGCAGATCAAATTTATAATCACAGTTCAATTATTTTTTTCAAATTTTGATGCCCCATATTGAATCCGTTATTTTGAATTATAAAATTCTGATGTCATATTCGGATTTAGCGACTTCAAAAATCTTAATACTAAAATTGTATCGAAACTTGTAAGAAACTTTTTTTTCACAATGATGGCACAAAAATCTCATTTTCGTCACATTGCGAATGAGATAATAATGCAATAATATTTAGTTTAATTTTAGAAATTTAGAATTTTAGAATTTTACTATTGCCAAATACGCTGTGAAAGTTGAAAAAGTCTGGCTCTTCAGGACTGTTATGGCGAAGATGAGAACCACGGCGGAAGAGGGTCGATCGCAATTGATCACAAAATTAGGTTGTGAACAAAAGCAGCGGACCCCGAGACGAGAGAAGATAGTCGGCTAGCTAGCCATGTAAGGCGGCTTCTCGGTATAAGAAAGGTAGCTAGGCGGCGGTTGAGCCGTTTATTATGGAAGATAATGACTCCATTCAAATTCAATCCTGTCAAAAGATATCGCCGGTTCGCCGGCTACGTCGTTCGGACGTGTCGCTTAGCTTAGCCGCTTGTCAACTTCCTCCGGACTGTTTGCCGTTTGGTTTAGCAAAAATTTATTGATTTCGACGCAAATCGTGCGAGACGCAATTCATTGCTCGCGAGAATAGGGTATCACGCGTTTTTGCCGTCATAAACACTGCGGAAGACGCAGTATGAGAAGGGTAAATCGAGCAATCAGATATCATCATCGTGCTCGGCGAACAAAAGAGCTGATCATAATTGAAAGCCGTTCGTTCCGCACGTGCAACGTGAGTGACGAAACGTGTCCCGGCTCGAATGTTCGTTCGATGTTAGATCGATTCGATCGGCCGAACCGATCGAGGATCGCGAGACAAATATTGGATCTATTAGATCTGCAGGTCCCGCGTTCTCGATTTTACAGGTGCAGGCGCGAACAAAGTGTGGAAAATCGGTCGTACAGCTGCCGGCTATCCTTAGACCGAGTATTGACGTTAAAGGCGCAAGTGGGTTAATGGTAAGGATTGGAGAACGCAGACGTATGTTGCGCGTTCGCATATATATCGTATATACGTGTATGCGCAAGCATTTTGCGATTCACCACCGCTGACAGTTGATGTTGATGAACGATCGCCCGCCGATCCCGCGATGTGCCCAGACGAGTTCGGTTGCAACTGCATTTATCTCCAGAAATATCCTCCCGCGGGTCACTGCCATACTTTCGTGTGGCAACGATCGGCGATCGTGCGCCCCCTTTTACCCGCACTAGTTGGAAACAACTAGTTTTCATCGAATCTAAGAAAATATTATACTTTGGAAATTTTTGAATATTTTAGAAATTTTTGAATATTTTGAATATTTTAGGCCTATAATAATAGGCTCGCTAAAATATTCAAAAATTTCAAAAGTGATTGATGAAGCATACTAATGGCCTTAACTTGTTATATTATAATCAAACAGAATGTAATAACGATTTGATAAAGTTTTAACAATATCTTTTTGAATTATCTCTTTTAAACCTCTTTTAAAATGTTAATATCGCACCATTAAATTTCTAGTCATTCCAGCGTTTTAATTCTTTCCGGAATTTCTCTCGGGAGAGAGAGAGAGAGAGAGAGAGAGAGAGAGAGAGAGAGAGAAAAGAACAAAAAGACAGAAATACATGTCAATCGCGCGGCGGCAGTGTCGGATTCGCGGCGGATTCGTCACGCGCGTGAAATGTAAGGTGCTCAGAATGTAAGTAGGAAAGGAGACTAATGTCGCTATCGTTAGCAAGAAAATCCTTCGATATTTTTTGCGACAGTCCAATTAGAAAGTGTAGCCTCTAATTGCGTACGCGCGGCCCTCGCGTCGCGACCCATCGGTCGAAGAGACGAGAGCGGCTTCTCGCCTCCCCCTCTCTCCCCCCCCCCTCCGAGAGAGGCATGAAAATGCCGTACTTTCAATTAATTAGTGCTTCGGGTCCATGCCTCGCGTTCACTCGGTCTCACGCATCGCTCGACCTACTCTGCCGTTTTATTATCGGTGCGGCTTTCTCGGTCTGCGTCACCGTCATGACTCTCGGGGGCTTCTTATCAGTTCCAATATCCATGCGGCAGATGTGCGACGATTAGCGCACGCGGTTCATCGCTTCGATCTCAAAAGTCGGACGTGACAAAGTGTCGCGCGGAGTTTTGTGTTCGGTGCGCGTACATTGTGTTTGATCGACAGTGCGAATCTCCGCCGAGACCGATCTGTTCCTCTTCTTCTCTCGGTCAGAAAACTGGATGTGGGCACAAATGCCGCGTGCCTACCTCGCGAAGAGAGGCTCCCGTTCTCGTCCTTGTATCTCGTTCTCTGTACTCAAATCCTCGTTATCATCCGCGATCTGTGTCAGGACCGCGGGCGAGGTAGATCTTTGGCCTTTAAAAAATCCACCGCGCGGCGAGTGGTGGGGCGAGATTCTTTTCCGAACGGGCGATAACGGAAACTATCGAAGAAATCAAGGAAGATGAAGAAGTAGCCGAAGAAGAACGACAAGAGGAGCAGAAGAAGGACGTTTCACGGTACGGAGGAGGAAAAGCTGACCTAGAAACGCCGAGTCGGTGTTCCCCGGCACTCAACGATGCGTTTCACGGTACGTCCAGAAGTGACGAAGTAGAAGGAAGCCGGGAGGAAGTCGGGAGAGGGGTCGGTAGGGTACGTTTCTTCCCCACCTCACGCAACCGGGCGGTAGCCCTCCTCTTCTTTTGACGGTCGCCGTTGACAATGATGGTAATGGTAAATGGCCCATGGAGAGGCTCTCTCTATTCCGTGCCTCCACTGGAAACGGGAGCACGCCACGTGAAAGTAGGAAGGGGAGGCTATAGTCGGACCGACGTCGCTTCGTGCGCCTCAGTCGTTCGTGGACCTCGAAGGACGATAGAGGTCGAAGAGGGCACTTCCTCCTCTCCTGGCCTCGCGGACTCTTTCGGCACGCTCTTCCTCGAGCCTTCCCTCGGTCTTCTTATACTTCTTCTCCCTCCATCTCTGCTTTACTTCCGCAAGACTGTCGTACCTCAGTGACGAGGGCCCCAGCAGTATTCGCCTCGCCTGCGCGAAGATATCGTTTCGTGAAGTCCGTCACATTGGCAGCATCGTGACAGTATCGGAAGGATGCGTCGGCAGCTTTCGCTCGTCCTCGGGATCGTCCTGCTGGGTTATCTTCAAGGTCGGTATCACTTTTGAGGATGCACCGAGACAAAGAGAGAGAGAGAGAGAGAGAGAGAGAGAGAGAGAGAGAGAGAGAGAGAGAGAGAGAGAG